>OX457044.1:44714830-45099830 GCA_949752735.1 Lumbricus terrestris | reverse complement strand
TGTTAATGTGATTCTGTTTTCGCAGGGTGAGATTGTTCGAATTGAATAATGTTCGTTGTTTAGGTTTAGGCTACCTGTTAAACATTCAATATTGTGAGCAAAAATTTCTTTCTTTGCCTACTTATCTTTCCTAACCCTAACCGTAACCTAACCCTAGCCTATAATATTTATGACCCTAACCGCTGCGATAGCTAAAATAATAAAAAAAATATTCGTTTTTCTTAAGCAGAAGTAACATAATCTTACCGTCAGATGAGACTTAAAATACGAAGAAAGGCATCATCCACAGCACAATTAGCAGCTTCATATATATCATGCTTTCCCGACAAATCCGATAATACTGGCTATTCGTTTCCTAAGCCGCAGAAGAAGCCAGTCGTTTGCATCGCATCCAGTGTCTAGCGGTTCTCTACCAAGAGCACGAAGAAGAAGAAGAAGAAGCGCGGACCATGGATGTCCAACAAGAGTCATGTTTTCGCGGCACTTTGGCGCAAGACTCATCGGCTCTAAGCGGCTAATGTTATGACGACAGTCGTCGCATTAGACAGATTGGCGCACGCGTCTGTTTGCTAAGCGGAAAGCGCTGCCGCCGCTGCAGCCGTTGTGTGCGTTAACTGCCAGCGGTGAAAGCGACTCTCTGAGTGAGAGCTAATCACCATGCATATTGAGGATAGCTAAGTAGGCCTAATCATGGCCTCACATTGAAAGCACCTAAGCTAATACCTTCTGAATTATAAAGCCCTCTGTTGTTGATGGTTCTGAAAGGTTCCAATGAATGAACCAGTGACGGAAAAGAGCAGGAACAAAAATTTCTATGCATGGTTTTAACTTTTCGCCTTTTACCTTTTTCATTCATTCATTCATTTCAAGAATTTATATAGCGCCTCTTCAAGAAATCCACTCAGAAGCGCTCCCAGTCCAACCACGGCGAAACAAAAAAGTTTTAAGGAGCTTGTATAAAAGACTGATGAGGCAACCCTTGGTAGCAGGCGCATCTGCAACGGGAGACTATAACCGTTGGCAGTTATGTCTCTCTTGTCTATAATAACTAGCAACCAGCTACTGAATCTCATTTTTGTATCTTTATACTCTAGAAAACCTGACTCGACGCAACGCTCATGAATACATCGGTTCCCTAATATAGGGTTACTAAGCATGCAAGTGGCGATTGAGACATTTGGCATTTGCAGTTTGCAGTTATAACGATTACGATTAATTATTATTCGCAAACGTAGCTATATATACGAAAAAGCGGAGAATGTCTGGAGAAAGAGATCATGCAGGGAACTGTACCGGGAGCAAGAACTCGAGGGAGGCCGAGGATGGGCTGACTTGTCAACATCGGAACATGGATGGGAACAACTCTCGGGCAGACTCTGATGGACACAAGGGACAGGAAAACATGGAGGAAGCTCGTCCATGATTGTTATTGTAGTTGAACATTTATAAAGCGCTGCTCACAGATTCAGTAGCGCTCCCGACCAACCCTCGGATCGAGGATGGTTGACGACAAGACAAGACAAGTCTATAGGCCTACGTGTTTCATTATTCTGCGTTTTTTTCTTCAACGTCTCCACAGGTCTAAGTAGTCTCAGTCAAAAATAAAATCGTCTCTTTTGATGGAAATGATCGAACGTCAACTCGTCTGGACATTAATTTAATATTCCTAGGAGATTTCTTTCACCCTGTCGTCAGTTCTCTTAATCCTCCTTTCATGTAGGCTTTTAGACATGCGCCAGTGTAATACATCATCATACATCGAGACATGCACTCACTCATCGTCTAAGCGACCGACCAACGACGCATTTACTAATCAAACTGGTGGGGAGTCTGTTGGTGGGACAGTCAGCGGCCAATCGGTGCGTTAGAATAACTTAGTCTATCTAATGAGATTACTCATCTAAGTGACACTTTACAACGGTTGCCTAATGGCATGGGCGGAGACTTAGGGGAGGACAGGGGGACGGTCCCCTCCAAAGTTAGTGGGGACGGAGGTGCTTATATTCCCTAATATTTCAGTCATATAATAATAAATTTCTGAAGTGTTATCCACTCTTTATCCTTATTGAGTAATTTTTTAAGATGACAGCTTAAAATATTACCTTAGGGCCTAAGGCTTAGGCCTACAGTTTGCAAATTGAACATACTTTAAACAGTGGGAGGGACATTTTAAAGTCTTAAACCATGTATATGAGCACTAAAATCATGAATAAATTTGTGAAGACAGTCTAAAAAGCTGCGGTTACAGTGTGTAAATCCCAAAAATTGTAAGCAATTGGGATGCGACGCTCTGAAGTCTTAAGCCATGATGACTTTCAGCATTGAAAAATGAGCAATCTTATTAGAGATGACAGCTTAGATTCCTACAATTACAATATGGAAATTCAAAATTTAAACAATGTGGGGGGATATTTATTGAAGTCTTTAGTCATGTATTTCAAAAACTTTGTTGAGATCACCATGGGCGTAACTTTCCACGGAAAAGTGGTGGTGACTATTCCTCTGCTCTGAACGTCTCCGTTCCCTTATTTCCCTTGGTTTCCTCGGCTTTCTCTATCCTTTCCCCAGATACGAATTTAGTATAAAATCTGGTGAGAAATCTCCGTCCCTTCCTTCTCCATTTTCACTCTTTCCACTTTCGTCTCTCTCGCTTGTGCGCTCCACGACCTTTCCGTGCAGTCACGAATTACTAAATCACTGCCTAAAGCATAGGCTAGCCCTTTTACAAATTTTATCCAGATTCCTCGTATTCTATTCGCTTGTTTCGATCGCCACTCCAATTCTATCTCAAAGTAGTGTACATTTGCACTGTTTGCTTAGTTGTACTTTACATCATGCCAATCCAGCTGGAAACTTGGAAAACGACGGATAAGATGGTTCAAATAATTTCAACGGCGCTCCTCTACATACATCACTTTATAATATTATGTTTTATGTTTTTATTTAAAATTATATGCCACCTTGTAAAATTGGATGCAGTATCGGGTCCTAAGTTGAACAGATTTTGGCCCCTCTGTCTTCTTCTCTAAAAGCGTTCTTTTCCCATCTGTGTAATATATGTATAGGCCAGCGGTTCCCAACCCGTGGCCCGCGGGCCAAAAGTGGCCCGCCGGGCCTACAAAAATGGCCCGCAGCATCTCAATGAATTAAGAAAAATATATGTAGGGCCTACAAATTGACAATTTGGACATGATGCAATATATAATTCTTTTCTATTACAAATTATTTTATTTGGACGTTAATAAATCGCATCAAACATTATATTTTGATTCAGTTATAACAATTGTATACGCCTTTAGTCAATTAAATTTTAACCTTGTGGCCCCCTAATGTCCTTCAACTGCGAAAAAGTGGCCCTCGTGTCCTCCAACTTAGAAAAAGTGACCCGCCAGTCAAAAAAGGTTGGGAACCACTGGTATAGGCTATACATGTATAGCCTACGAATATATTTTATATTTCACATAATTATGACCAATCAGTCTTAACAGGATGTAATTATAATATTATCATTGTAGCCTACGTCACTTTCCTCCTAAAACCGTGCATGCTCCGACTGTGCAGAAAAGTTTGCTATCAACGACGAACTTTAAATAATTTATGTTGTGGTCTTCAGTTGAATCAGGCCCAAAGTATATAGGCATCTCAGCATCCCAGTATCCATCCATTCGCGCAATTATAATTATAATCTAAGACAGACGTTTATCTTGCTCTCCCTTCTCTAAAGTCTGAGTCAACTATTGCCGGATTAAGATACGGAGGTTCCACCAATGCTATTGCGATTGTAATAATGATTTCAAATGGTTTTGTGCGCCACTGCCTCAGAGACATGACGATTTGTAGAGGGAATTGCTTCACGTTACATACCCAGTTTAAGGTTGAAGGGGAATTTCTTCCCTTTCCTCCGTAGGGAATTACGGACACGACTGTGGACAGCGAGCACAAAATAGGGCATTGGCGCTATTGCAGTGTTAACCATGAATACCCTGTTTTGTTAGACAACCAAATGCTGTCATGTTAAAAAAATATTTATTTGCCGGACCAAAAAGTGGTGATGACTGTCACCACCACTTTTAAAAGTGGTGGTGACTGGACACCACCGTCACAATAGAAAGTTACGCCTATGGAGATCACATATCGTACTAAAATGTTTACACTACAGTCTGAAAATTTAAAAAATTTGACAGCCTAAAATGCTACAATTGCAGAATGGAGATTCAAATATTTTCGACAAGGGGGCACTTTTAAGTCTTAGACCAGGACTATTAGCACTGAAATGATGGGCATTTTCGTTAAAATGAGCCTAAAATGCTACAATTATTGCAGTATGGAGATTCAAACATTTTCGACATGTGGACAGTTTGAAGTCTTTGAAAAGGACTATTAGCACTGAAATGATGAGCAATTTTGTTACGATGACAGCCCAAAATACATCCATTGCAGTTTGTAAATTCAAAACATTTTGACATTGGGGGTGGTGGCGGTGGTGGTGGTGGTGGTATACTTTTTAAGTCTTTGACCAGAATTAGCGCTGAAAATGATGAGCAACTTCATTAAAATGATAGCCTAAAATGTTACCATTGCAGTGTAGAAATTTAAAGCATTTCGACATTGAGGGGGACGCCTTAAAACTAGGAATATGAGCACTTAAATGATAAGCAACTTAATTAAAATGAGAACCTACCATTGCAGTGTGAAAATTTGAAAAATGTCGACATTGCAGTGTGAAAATTTGAAAAATGTCGACATTTTGGGGGAGGGCACATCACTTTGCCTAAACCCCTCTCCTGCTCGGCGCGAAGCGCCTCGGCGATCAACAAGTGAATTAACCAGCCAGTGAACCAGCCAGTCAATCAGCCACAGTCAACCAACCAGTTAACAAGTTAGTCAACCAGCCAGTCAACTAGCCAGTCAACCAATCAGTTAACCAGCCAGTCAACCAGCCAGTCAATCAGCCAGTCAACCAGCCAGACAACCAGCCAGACAACCAGCCAGTCAATCAGCCAGTCAACCAGCCAGTCAACCAGTCAGTCAACCAGTCAGTCAATCAGCCAACCACTTAACCAGCCAGTCAACCATCCAGTCAACCAGCCAGTCAACCAGCCAGTCAATCAGCCAGTCAACCAGCCAGACAACCAGCCAGACAACCAGCCAGTCAATCAGCCAGTCAACCAGCCAGTCAACCAGTCAGTCAACCAGCCAACCACTTTACCAGCCAGTCAACCATCCAGTCACCAGCCAGTCAACCAGCCAGTCAATCAGCCAGTCAACCAGCCAGTCAATCAGCCACAGTCAACCAGCCAGTCAGCCAGCCAGTCAATCAGCCACAGTCAACCAGCCAGTCAACCAGCCAGTCAACCAGACGGCCAAAGTGCACCTGATGCAATCATCATCAAAAACACGGGTATTATTAGATTCGGGTGAAAAATCCGTGATTTGCTTTCGACCATGCGTTTCGGTTTCGTGATTCAGGTGGAAACAATCCAATATTCGCTGTCGTCTCTCGAGTCATACGTGCGTCCAGGGGCAACAGAGCATATAAGCTTGATTATAATTATATCTCTCACATGGCTGGCTAGACTTCTGATGATGTAGCGCCATTAATATCTTCAACGAGCGACATCAATCTGCGCACGAACTAACGATATCGACTTTGAAGGGGAAATCAGACAGCGGTTGATATTAGGTCCACATTCATCAGCGTGTACAACACTGTACATGTACATTGTACATGTACAACTGTACACTGTACAACTGTACATGTACAACTGTACACTGTACAACTGTACATGTATGGCACGAGGATAAGATCGTTTCCGTTGAGATTAATGACTGTCTCGGAGATGATTCATGTACTCATAGACGTACGGGAGATTTCTGTGTGACAATTATTGCCATGCGACTGTTGCCTATTGCCATGCAACATATGGCAATATTGCTATTCGACTGCAGTTGACAATAGCTAAACGACAACCAGTAATCACGCAAGCAATATTAGAGAAAATATTAGAGAAAATATTAGAGAAAATATTAGAGAAAATATTAGAGAAAATATTAGAGAAAATATTAGAGAAAATATTAGAGAAAATATTAGAGAAAATATTAGAGAAAATATTAGAGAAAATATTAGAGAAAATATTAGAGAAAATATTAGAGAAAATATTAGAGAAAATATTAGAGAAAATATTAGAGAAAATATTAGAGAAAATATTAGAGAAAATATTAGAGAAAATATTAGAGAAAATATTAGAGAAAAGGCTCTACAACTATACAACATTAGCATTACTTAGCAGCTGATGTTGTTGTGTTGAAGGATGGATGACTGAGTCGACCAACCGTATAGACAGAACTGCGTATCCATCGAGTCCCTAGACTCTTTATAGCCGCAATATTCTCGACGACAGCCAGCACCGAAAACGACGAGAGAGGGTTATGCTTGAACGCCTGATGCCAAAGCCATTCGCTGCAGGTGGCACACAAAAAGCGCCACCTGGAGGATCGGAAGGCGACACATCCTGATCTTTCAAGTCATGTGATTTGTCTCTATAGTATAGACCACAATGATGCGACATTCCACATGGGCAACACCCGACCCGACGAGATATGATCGGATCACAAAGGGATCACACAGAAACAAAGCGTGCATACCGTTCATCCATCCATCCGTCCATCCATCCATACATCATCAATTCATCAATCCATTCATCCGTTCTTTCGTTCGTCCGTCCATCCATCCATCCATCCACGCATCCATCTATCCATCAACCTACCAACCAACCTACCTACCTACCTACCCATCTGCCTACCTTCCTGCCTACATGCCTACCTACCTACCTACCTACCTACCTACCTACCTACCTACCTACCTACCTACCTACCCACCAACCTACCTACCTACATATATCTACCTACCTTCCTACCTACCTACGAACCTACGTACCTACCTACCTACCAACCTACCTACCTACCTACCTAACCAAGGTTGTAGCCAGGATTTGATTTCGGGGGGTGTTTCTTCACCTTTTTTTAGTCATCCGACCGAAATCTCCAGAAAATGTCGCAAATTTCCCGTCAGAAAAAAGTGATGACCGACCGAAATCAATTCATTCTATTTTTTCACATTTTTCCATTTCGAGGGTGTTTTTATGATTTTATTTTATGGTTTTTACATCATGTGCTAGTAAATGCATTCTATTATTTTTTACTTTTTACATTTCGGAGGGTGTTCAAACACCCAAAACACCCCCTAGCTACGTCCTTGTACCTACCTACCTATCCTCCTGCCTTCCTGCCTACCTACCTACCCACCCACCTACCTGTCTACCTGCCTATCCTTCTACCTTAGTGCCTACCTACCTACCTACCCACCAACCTACCTACCAACCAACCTATCTACCTAGGCTGCTTATAATTATGCTGGCCATTTCTCGGTCTATCCAAGGTTCTAACACTGAAGCAAATGGATATCTTTGCAGACGTTCAAAAAGGTTGAGAGAAAAATGATATTTTCGTAGAAGCAACAAAAGCGGATTAGAAGAGCGAGCTCAGCGAGGTAGAGAAGATAAAAGAAACGGTACTCTTGTTGCCATGGATACGAGAAAGGTAGAAGGAAAAAATATGGTAATGGAGAAGCAGAATCAGCACGGAGCCAAGCAGAGGAATGCAACATCAGCAACAACAGCAGCAACAACATCAGCATCAGCAGCAGCAATAGCAACAGATGAAACCTGATTGCAAGCAGACGACGGTAATGTTTCTCTCGATCCTTCTGCTTTCATTTCCTGAGTCGATTATACACAACACGTGACTGGACAAGTGTTCATTCAGTGTCCTTTATGTGAACCTTATTGCCACTAAGTGCAGAAGCAATTTCTTTCAACAAGTGAATGTCAAAGATACCTGCTATACTGAACAATCTAAAGATACTCATATATACAGGATAAGGTTATACATACAATTGCAATTTATACATTGCCTGTCTCTTCGTTTGCCTGTCTATGTCTATGGCGTCTGTTTGTCTGCGTATACGTTTTTTTTATTGCTTCCCTACATAGGGCTTTCTATGTCTCTCTTTAATGTTATTATTATTATGTAAACTTACTGGCCTAGTTAGCTACACCGGTAAGCGAGAGCTGCACTCGTCTGTTGGTTGCAACGGACTGCGGTTCAAGCCCCGGGCTGGGAGTTGACATTCAGAGATTTAGATATTTTGGGCTAGCACGTGTGGGACGCAGGGGCGCAAGCTGCTGCGGAGCGACCTTGGGCAAGTTGCCTACCCATCATTGTCTGTGAGGAAGGCAACGGGAAACCACCTCACTCATCTCATCCCCAGAGGCGTAAGGCTAATGAACCTGCCTTCGGGCAGAGCACCATCATCATCATCATCATCAAACTTATATGTTGACATATTCGGTGCCTAAGGTGCGTGACATATTCTATGCATAAGGTGCGTGCCATATTCTAAACACAAGATACGTTACATATTCTAAGCACGAGGCATACCCCGGTACGACATTTCTAACAAAAAGGCACGTGTCATATAATATATTTTTTATAACCTCGCATCCCGGGTCTAGGGACAATTGTCCACAATGGCATCACTTAACCTTAGAACCACTAGGTTTAAGCAATACTTACCTGTTTAAAACATCTTTGTTAACTAATTAAGTTATTGGATTGATTAATGTTTAACAACTTGGTTATACTTGAGATGTTTGTGTAACTTTTGTTCCTAACTTGGTGTGCTTGTTATTGTTACAAACGGACCAATAAATTGATTTGATTTGATTTGATATTATCTTTGGTGCAAAACAGGCGATAGGCCTATATTATATGCATGAGGCACGCGTCTTGCGCGTACGAAGGGTCCACGTAGCCTATACATGCAACGCCTACCCACGATTCTTCGTGTCTCATAAGAAATGAGCGAAGATCAAGATGTCATATTGATCATACACCGAAATTCGGGTTGTAATAATTATTAGTTCATTAAAGGATATTCCTACTTACTTATTTATTCCAATGGAAAAGTGATCCACTCGGAAACGAAAGCATACATTACTAATCAGTAATTACTACACATCAGACGTTAGCGTCGAGTAACGAATAACAGTATTCCATTCAGGGCTGTTTTTAAGAAATTTTTAGAACTGCACAATCCCTTCTTTCCCTTCTCATCCTCCATGGTAAATTACTTCCAATCGGAGAACAACGACCTTTTTTCCTAGTTTTAACTACACAGAACTAGTGACAGAAGTGCTTCTACAGCTGCACAAATCCATTTAGAACTGCACATTTTGTGTACAACTGCACGTTAAAAAAGCCCTGCTAGTCAGTATACACTACAGCAGACGTTTGCGTCGAGTAACGAATAACAGTATAACAATATTTCATTTCGCGCAACAAGTTGGGTTAATCAGGATAAAAAAAATAGCGAGATGGAAATCAATAGATTGGCTCAGAGTCTGCGCATGTGCGCATCAGCCTATATACAGACGTTTGCTTTCGTCATGCAAATTTTGCATCGAAGAACTGTTGACTTTGTCAGACGTCACCGCTTTAGTGACGAGTGAGTGAGAAAGCTTTACATTGCTCACTTTTACTATTTAGTATAGGCTACATAGTAAAGTGTTAAAGTGAGAAACCTAAGTTGAAGGTCGAATCGCATAAAGCTCACAAGTTAAACAACAGAAAGGAAGTAGGTCTAAGTAAAATTCAAGTATTTATATGAAGCAAAGCATAGATAACAGCAGAGAAAGTAGCAATAGGCAGAATTATGAGCATTTAGATCGCAATGATAAAATGTTGTAGCCTACAACCGTTTAAAATGTTGACCACATGTATAGAATTTTGAGAGAAATCTACCATCAATCCTAAAGGTGCAACTTCATGTGAAATTTCTTTAAGACATCGTAAGATAAGATAAGATAAGATAAGATAAGATAATGTTGGAGATCAGGGTCATGGAGTTTAATTTGAGTGACCGTCCCCGTGTCCGTCTGGGTATCTGTGTCTGCCTGCAATAGGCATAGCCCATGTCTACCTCTAGCCTATGTCTACCTAGCCCATGTCTACCTAGCCCATGTCTACCTAGCCTATGTCTACCTAGCCCATGTCTACCTAGCCCATGTCTACCTGAAAGGGGCGTGGCCTCGTGACACATAAGTACGAGTGCGTGCGCAGGCACGGCAGTCACGTCAATGAACACAGTCTTCGAGTCAGCTGCCATCGAAATACAGTCATCGAACAGTCACGTCAATGAACACAGTGATCGAGAGTCGTTACAACAGTGGCTGAGTGAATCGCCGTGAAACAGTAGGAAGACGCGTCGGTCGGCTGTTGCGGGATCGAATCGCACTGCAGTCAGCAGGTGATCGTCTGAAGGAAAACGCTTTGGAGAGCGCGACGACGATCTGACGACGCGGCCGAAATTCAGCGCCTGTCGACGAAAGGTTCGGCGACCTTTGCTGTGCCACGACGACGCTTGGATTCGAAGCCTGACCCGTGACGGAAGGTCTGGTGATCTCCGCTGTGCAACACCGACGGTTTGGAGTTCGACGCCGCTGCTACCGACGTATTCGACTGGGATCCGACGCTGTCGACGACGAAAGGTTTGGAGGCCTTTGCTGTGCGACGCTGTTGACCGGGGTTCGATTCTTGACCCGCGGTCGTACTCTTCGGGAATCCGACGCCTACAGACGACGGAAGGACTGGTGATCGTCGCTGTGCCGCGACGAACAGGATTCAACGCCGGAGCTGCCAACGCTGTCGACCGGGTGAGCGCAGTGGTTCAGTTCCTGTCTTCGACGACGCCGATTCGGGTTCGAAACCCGACCCGCTTCACAGATTCTCTGCGAGCGCTGGCGAGGCAGCGGTGATCTACACGACGACGATTCGGCGTTCTGCATTGACAATTGCTGTGAACAGTGGTGCAGTGGTTAGGGACAGTGGCGCTACATGAATAGCTCCGAACATTGCTCCGAACATTGCTCCGAACTTGCTCCGAACACTGGCGCTATAAGAGTTGGTAAAGAACTGCTTTGCGAGGTTTTCTTGAAGTCGAATAAAAGTGTTTCAAGCCTGACTGGCTAGTCGTCAATCCATAGTTGACGCCGGACTACACGGACGGACGATCGCCTTGAGAACTAGGGTTTGGGGTTCGGTCCCTGGTGTAAATTGCCCAAACCTAGTTCCGCTACAATAAGATAAAATTAAGATAAGAATATTCTTTAACGGACAAATTGCTATCCGCATTTTGGTGAAGCCTACAGACATGGTAATATAAACGTACGTCGTTCACGGAGCTAATCAATAGCTAGTCAAATGTGTCAAAGCAGCACACAAAATCCTAAATCCAAAAAAGTATTGGTTTTTCGTAATGGATCGTATACTTTCAGGGTTCAATTCCTGAGTAAGAGCACGCTGGAATTAAGGAAGGTAGTGGCGATACACAAGACAACTGCACTTCATATCGACCCTTCCAAAGTTCAGTGGCGTAGCCAGGAATTTTTGATGAGGGGTTGGGAGTTTATGGCCTTGCCGGATGCCCTTTCTGACACCAACCCAACAGTATTACAGTAAATAAAAGGGAGTAAAGTAACAAAGGGAATAAAAAAGAAAAACAATTGTTACTACAAGCAATTGTTTTGTTTTTCTTGCTTAAGTGGATAAATAGCCTTTAAAAAACTTTTTCCTAGGCAAATGGGGGGTTAACCACCGAAACCCTCTCTTGTCTAAGCCACTGTGCACACAAGAGCCTAAGCGTGTGCAGAATATCGATAGCGCTGACTAACTGTGCGTGAGAGACTTGCTTAAGTAAACGCCTCTGCATGGTCATGAGTGTCGAACCCATATACTCTGTCTCCTCTTTTGACCTGGACCCTTTTGAAACGGAACTAGGACCTCCTACAATTTGGAAAACCCCTCTGACTTCAACGAGACACTCGTCAATATGCTGGTGCCCTGCACTTGGCTTTCGAGTGGCGCTTCAAAAAATTTCAATTTTCGATTACGACTTTCACAGCGTTAAAACGTTTAAACAAATCGGCCACCGTGTCTTAGGACTAGACGAGTAAAAGCGGCCTGACAATTCTGGGTACATCGCATGCTAAATATAGCAGCTACTGCCAGGTTAGGCTGATCGTTGCACACAGCAATGCTGCTTCTGTTAAAAAGAAATTATTGCAAAGTATAGGCCTACCTGTCACGAGGTCACTTTTCATGCGGTTGACAGAGATACGCTGTTAGCAGTGGCATAAGCGCCTCTGATGACAGCATAGCCTACTCTGAATTTTATAGGCCTTCAGTATTACTATGGTTGGATATGAGTAAACATGGAAGCGCCCTTCAGATGAGACGTAGCAACTAGTATAGTAGGCCAAGCAAGAGGAAATCTTTTATTGAAGGAGAGAAAATGAGTTTGCTAATCAATGCAAGTGTTGCTGGCTCAAAATAGTTTAGAACTGGAGGCGTGGAATTGGGATAAGAAGCTTAGCCTATCAGCAAAAGAAGTTGATTTTTTAAAACCTGATCTTCGGAAATTGTGTCCGCAAGGAAATTGAGGAATTCTTCAGCCGGCTGATATGATGGTCGCCTAGTCCAATGATCGACAATGGTTGCTTCAAAACTCTAGCGAAGCAGTAGGGCCTATGTGAGGCTATGTCATTTGTGATAATTCGCGTTGTACCAGGGGCTAGAAACTCTCATAGATTAAATTGAGGAATCAAATGTATGCATGTTGAATAGGTAAATCCGATTTTGCACAAGTTTACATTTCTTAAATCTAGTATAGCCTACAGTCATATTGGTCAGAGTTAAATTACGATTGCAATGACTGCATCGTGCACTCAACAATGTCCACGGTATCAAACGGGATTTGCCGATCAAGGAGTGAAGCATACATGGTAGTGTAGGCCCACACCAGCCGCTCTGTAAGTAAGTAATTGAGTAAGTAATTAAATGAGTAAGTAAGTAGGCTAGCTAAGTAAGTAATTAGCAAGTGAGAATATCCCTTATTTGCATCTGATACTATAGTCATGCAGATAGTCATGCTCACAGTTAGATATAAATCAGCAAGTTAGAGCGTTGGCCGCATCTCACGCGACTCTATGAAAGAGAGCGTGCAGACCGCGGTTCGTTTCCCGAAGGTGGCTAATTGCATGTATTTCAGAGATTTAAATCTTGAGCTAGCAAGGTCCGTGTACGGGGATCTTAAATGGCTGGTGTCCATTCAAACGAACGAGCTGTGGTGAAGGATCAATTCATTGAAAATTTGTTCATTCATTAAACAAAATTTGTATAGTGCCCCTTCACGAAACATAGGCCATACACAGAGGCGCTCACAATTATTATAAACCCGACAATGGCAGTGGCGTAACTACGGGGGGGCAGAGGGGGCAGCCGCCCCCCAAATGAAAGGGCTGCCACCCCAGCTGCCCTCCCAATCCCTGCGTTTGTCTTACTTTTTACTTTTACGAGTGATAAAGAATGTTATATAATTTCTGACTTATTTTATTTTTTATACAACTTCCTGTACAACTTCTTATAAGGTGGGTGATGGGAAAGTGGGACAGGCCACTATAGTGCACTGTGAGGCTTGCATGCGTATTATGTCCAATACTGTAATACATCCAAAATCTAAAGGTTCTCATCATGACCACGTTTGTTGACGTTTTTGCTGCTAACCACAAAAACAGTAGAATACATCTATTTTAGGTTTGCGAAATTTTTACTGCCAATTATTATTTAGACAATTGATCATTAGACAACAATTTTTTTTCGCATTCTGATATTTGTAGCTTCGGTTTAAGACAACTGAGACAAATTAGGAAAATATATTTGTAAATTCACTTACGACTACTATTTTGTGATTGTGACTTTTACTGAAATTACTTCGTTCTTCAGTTACTGAGTTAAGACACGTTAACGTCGTTAAGACATGTCAATTATGTGATTGCTCATTGCTGTCATGTCAAACGTGATCATTTTGTTCAATTGCTCAATTATCGTGCGTACGGCTCGCGATGCCGATGCGCGCTTTAATTGCCAACGGTAGCCACCCCATCATTTTAAGCTGCCACCCCACTGCCACCATGAAAAAATAACTGGCTACGCCACTGTACAATGGCTATGCAAATTAGATTTCAGCAACTCGTAAACTGCATCGGCATCATCTCTAATAAATAGGCGCATCTTCAACGGAAGTCTATTCCATAATTTTCCAATGCAAAAGCCAACAATCGAGCCTGCGCGACGCTGCCTAAAGTGAGCAAGGTCACAGCCATATAAGGTCGCAGCTATACAAAATCGTGTTCAGTTGCATGCAATACATCACATAAAAGGACTACAAGCATTGTTAAAATAAACAATAGCCTAACAGTAGAAGATTATAAAATACAAAACCGTGCATCCGTTTATCAGCAACAATGAGCTCAGATTCTGTCCTACTTCCATCTTCAATTCTCGATTATAATAATTGCTGTTGTCAGAGTCTTAGATGAGACAAAGAAATACTCAGATGTCATTCGGATGTCGTTGTGATGGCAAACACGATGACACCCACGTGGTCATAGTGGCTGTACAGAACGCGCTGACGTCAATATTATATCGGATTATTGCGTGGAATACAGAGCAAGGACGGAAGCGACTACAAGTCACGTCAGACTATGCGTGCAGCTAAGAATTTATATAGCGACAGTTTGTGGATTGCGTGAGAGCAAATTGATGTTATTGTTCAATTACCGTTGCATGTCAGTTCTCTGCTGGCCTCGTTTTCAGCCGCCCACGCTCTGGATCATGAGAGAGATATATATAGTTTTGCGCATCTATTGTATTGAACAAAGAGTGGGATGTGATTGCCTGTATACATACGGCTGCGTGTCGACATTGCCTTTGGATAATCATTATATCAGATTCATCGATGTAGTATGTAGTTGTCATCATCATTGCTATCATCATTCATGTGGTCGTCGTCATCATCGTCATCGTGTCCTTCGTCGTCATTTTGATAAGGCTGCTTATCACTGCCACTGCTACTGCTTCAGCTGCTACTGCTGCTGCAACTGCTGCTACTGTAACTGTAACTGCTACTGATACTACTACAGAGACTTCAGCTGCTGCTGCTACTTCAACTGCTGCTACCAGCTGTGACTGCTACTGAAAATGCTACTGAGACTACGACTACTACTACTACTGCTGCTGCTGCTGCTGCTGCTGCTGCTGCTACTACTGCTGCTACTGCTGCTACTACTACTACTACTACTACTACTACTACTACTACTACTACTGCTACTACTACTACTACTACTACTACTACTACTACTACGACGACGACGACGACGACGACGACGACGACGACTACTACTACTACAGTACTACTGCTACTACTACTGCTGCTGCTACTACCACTACTCCAACTACTAGATTCGCGGTAACCTATATCTATATCGCTGGGTGATGACACCCCCACAGTTGAAGCAAGACTGTCGTGATTCGAAACCTGTTATTACTATGTCTTCTTCCAACGAAATAACCGCCACTCTATCACAGTTATTGGCCTAACTACATTGCCGACATGCGCTGCTGTATACAATATGCCTTGATCTTACCTGCAGCTGTACACAGACGATGTGAATGTCGTGACGCTTTGTCGCATTGAAATCCGATTGTGGCATTTTCTCGTCTTGGTCTGCCGGATGCTATTCAAGATAGCAGCGCTATATAATGTTTCGGTCTAATTATACGTCACCGACGCTCGAAAATGGACAACGGCGGAAGAAAGCAAAAGTTGGATGATTTGCTTTTATTCAGTCTACAGTCGAACAGCTGAGCATGACATCTGAGCTATTTGTTAACTGCATCCATTGTTAACTACATGTATTGTTAACTACATGTATTGTTGACTAGGTGCATTGTTAACTACATGTATTGTTGACTACATGTATTGTTAACTACATGTATTGCTAACTACGTGTATTGTTAACTGCATATGTTGCGAACTAATGTATTGTTGACTTCATGTATGAAGTGACAGTAGCAGTAATTGTGGTAAAGCATCATAATAATAAATTATATTATCATCGCAACTATGCAATACGCAATTAGAACGCTGTTAAAACCGTTTCTGCTCTGAATGAAGGTCAGTCTAAGGCAGACTGCACATTGCACAACAGATGGAATTGAAATAATTGAATTCAACTGGATTGAACACGAGTAGCTATGGGTTAAATGCAACAATTAAACTAAAAATCTAGCAGTTAATGTTATAAAACAATAAAATACATAAACAGAAATAAAACAGAAATGATTCAATCAATTTCTTAGATCATCCGCCTTTTTGAAAGGGAGACGTTACCACAGAAAAGATAATAATTATGACAATGTAGCAGAAGTGGTAGCAGCAGTTGCAATTTTAGATTGCATCGTTTCCTGATGCAATACAGAGTCTTCTGAACATGCCAAAGATTGAAAGATTGTAATATTTCGTTTCACATGCAATCTTTGCGAGGCGATTTATAAAACGTCAGACGGTAATCTTCAATTTGGGTTCTCACAAAAACACTATAATTGGATATCACGAGCAAAACAACAATAAGTCTAAGCAAAGATGCGACAGCAAAATAAAGCCAACAAAATAGCACAGAAGAGCCTGGGCATAGGAGTCGTAAAAGAGACGCTGATGTACGCAATTTTTTTAAGTTGCCCATTTATATAGCGCCTCGACATGGAAGCAATGTGCAGGGGAAATTTGTGAAGATGACCATACAGCCGAGGATTATGAAGGACGGACAAACAGCGTCTTGTAGATGTCTAGATGTCACTTTCTTAAGCCAATCTCACGGACAGACTATGGCGGACATTGACCTGATGGATGGTTTGCTTATGGACCGCCATCGATGAATAGGCCTACATTGGGCATTGGAAAGAGGTGCAATAGAAGTCACTGAATACAATCACAATTAATCCAATTTCACCTATTATATAGGCTAATCCTTTCTATTCTGTTAAACTACATTCTATTCCATCACAACTTAAATCAAATTTAATCGGGATTTAAATTTAATCGGGACTTTAGTTTAATTGGGATTTTCATTTAATCGGGATTTTAATTTAATCGGAATTTAATATAGGCCTAATCACAATTTAATATAATCGGGATTTATTAGAATTTTAATCTATAGTCTAAAATCTGACCACTTCGATTACGTCATTATAAATAGTGCATAAGAATATACTGTCAGGTGATGGCTTTTTTAGATGACACCGAGGTTAGAAACCGTAGGCTAACTACTATACCGGATATGTCTGGAGCAAATGCAATAGATAATACCCATGAGATTCGAAATTTGAGAAGGAGAAAAATGGCAGACGGCAAGCATTGCTCTAGGATACACAGAAAATGGAATATAGTCGACATGGAGGAGATATATCCATGTCTTAAAAATATTTCGCATATGACGCCTATATAATTATCGGGCCTATCAAAAGACACGTATGAATAGCATGGCAGCCAGGATGGTCTCAAAAACCAAATTGACAATACAGACAGCACCTGCAGTTTCATATAGCTATACAAAACGCCAGATCCAATCTCACCTGTTATAGCCACACAAAGCACCAGAAAACGATGAATTTCCTGCAGGCAATTATTGTCCAATTCTCAGAATGCACATTGCCACCCAATATGTGACATAGATCAAGCAAAGGCGTCATATAAATGAGATTGCAATACGTATTGTCAAACTGGAACGACGATATCCTGCGATTAATCCAAAACTAGAAATACAGAAATTGCTCTAAAACGCAGGCCTACACACGAATCCATCATTTTTAAATACAAGCACTTTATTTCCGATTAGATAGGCTTTTATACGTTGTCAAAAAATAAGGCAAAACGCAGAAGACAAATAATGTGTTTTAAAATCATACTTCCCACCTAACACACATATAGCACATGACCTGTCTACAATGTAGCCTACATAGTTTATTGCAAGTATTTTGTGCATAGTATAATGACAACTGACAGATGTCATAAGTATGCCTATGCTAGAATACTGCTTTCTAATGTCGTGGTTGAGTGAAGAGAGCTCCATGAACGCCATGATGCAAATTATTGTCAAAACGGATAAATGAATAAATTTATTTAGCAACGCAACGCAACGCATACATACATCTTGATGTGAAGCATAATGGGAAAAAACGGGTCTGTTTAGTGAGTTAGGCTTCATATACGATGTAAGTACACACACACCTACACACACACACAATCACACACCTACACACACACAAACACCTACACACACAGACCAACAGACCTATGCACACATACACTTTAGGCTTATGTGTGTAGATAAAGGTTATATTATAGTAGGCCTATACACATCCAGTTGCACTCGTGAGTAGGCCTATTAATCACAATTTATTCTCTCTCTCTCTTTCTGTCTGTCTCTGTCTCTGTCTCTGTCTCTGTCTCTGTCTGTTTGTCTGTCTGTCTGTCTGTCTGTCTGTCTGTCTGTCTGTCTGTCTGTCTGTCTCTCTCTCTCTCTCTCTCTCTCTCTCTCTCTCTCTCTCTCTCTCTCTCTCTCTCTCTCTCTCTCTCTCTCTCTCTGTTACACGTTACGTATACGGTATACACTGAATATAATATCCAGGACCGACTTAATAAGTCACGACGCATTTTCCGAGGATTTGTCATCCATCCATATTTTTTTATGTTTTTAATGTAATGTGTAGTGCACGACCACACCCCCACAGACCCACAGACCAACAGACCTATGCACACCAAGTAATGGTATACACTCTCAGCGGTTACTGCGATTTGAAGTGCATTCAAAGCTTTGAGCGAAATTAAATTGAGTTAGGCCTAATTGATGGAGAAACCTCAGTAGGCCTATGCTACTTGTACAATGTACACTGTACAGTGTAGCCTACCCTTTACACAAACTCCCAGAATGTCTACAATAATTTCTGCTAAATGCCTAGCATAATAAATAAACTTATTCGTAAACATCGCTCAACGCTATTTAATGCATCAAGAATTATTAATTTTAATTTTTTTTAAATTCTTAGTGGCGTGCTGGCAACCTATACAAAATGGCTTGATGACGAAGGTGTTAGTTTGAAATGCGCAATCTACATCAATGATGTGTTGAAAGGAAGTAGGCTAACTTGTCGTGCGAGATGCTTTCGTCATAACCAGTTTTAGAAAAATAGGATAATAATCCGAGATGATCTCTGCCACCACGAAGGCATAATCTTCAGAGATCAATGCGCACAGTTGCAACGAGCAATGGTTTTGAAATTGCAAAATATCTTGAATCGTTAAAAGAGAAATACATTTGAAATAAACTTAGCAACCGCATCAACGGCTAAACTGCAGTGGTTAACTCAGCAATAGCACATTCATTATTAGGGTTTATACTAACAACAGTGGATGATTTCCAATAGGCATTAAAAAGCAACTCATCGTTTTCTGACGTCTTCAATAACTAAGTTCACTATGTTAATTGATAATTTTGCAAAGATTTCGTCATGGCCACCTCACATCGTCAACTCAAAATAGGCCTATTAGTTGGTGTCCCTAGACAGCGGGATTATTTTATCCCTTTAGGGCCTCTCCTGTTTGTAACCAATGAGCAAGATGTGTAAACCTTATTATTGCCTACTCCTTGCATGTAGCCTATGTGAATTTTGCTTAATTCTGATTATGTTTACGTAGCTACATGTATGTATGATTGAAATGGGATCAATAAAAAATGTTTAATGTCATGTATAGCCTACTTTGGTTGCAAAATAAAAAAACCTATTTGATTGATTGATTGATTGATTGATTGATAACAGCAAACTGCCGGTAAGGTCTTAATAGCGAACTTCGTAATAGACTCCCTTGAAAGACCCTGTGCATAATAGGAATAATAGGTACATGCGACTTCTTCATTGTATGGATAGCTCCTTGTCAACAGTAGCCAGGTAGCCTACTCAGTTTCCTGTATGAACTTATCGTAAAGCAATACAGTTCTCTACCAACTTCCATCTTCTGTTTTTTAAACTATTGCATTTGTACATTGTGCAATTGTACATTATCTCTTCTAGCAATTTATAATTTATGATTTCTTACTTCTGTGTCACCTGAGGTATGCTAGGCTATGGTCTCCGATAACATGCACATAGGCTTAATGCCGTTTAAAACAGTGTTTAATCTAGACGTCTCTGGGGGGGGGAAGTCCCCTCATCTCTGGGGGAAGTCCCCCCAGGAATGACATTTCCCCAGAATAATTTGACAAAAACGAAAATGTTTTTCAGATGCTATTTTCATCATTGTTTTACATGGTGTTATAATATATCGTGATATTATTTACTATTATATGATTATAATGCTGCTATTTACTATTGTAATAGGCTATATGATACTATCACAATGGGCCTACAGTGACATAACTTAGGCCTACTTAATATATTTGTCAGTAAGTTATGCTTACTTTAATATTTTAGCGACGAAAGAAATCAAATAAATTCTTAGTACATAATCCTTTAATATATCATATATACCTATAATTACTTTAAATCTGTTCTGAGCGAATACAGAATATTGAGAAAACAGAAACCAGTTTACGACAGTAGCCTATTACATAGCATGCTTAAGACGAAGATCCTCCGTGAAAGCGTCCATTCAGTCGATTGTGCATTGTGTTTCTAACACCGTCGAATAGGCCTACGATTGTAGCATAGTTCGAAAAAGCAGAATAAGACACGTTACATATCACAGATCACGACATTTTCTCCATAAATTCTTCAGAAGTTGTAATAAGTGAAAAACAGGAAGCTTATGTCTCTGTTCTCACTAACACGAGTATCAACTATAGCTTCCGACTCCCTTCGTCGAATCCACAAGAAATGTTTTGGTCATTGTAAGACTCAAAAAATAAACGGGACAAGCGATAGTATACGTCTACCAGAAGTGAAAAATGTTTCACAGAAATGAGTAAAACAAGCAGTTTTAAACGACATTTGTCAAGGATACGATACACGTTTCTAGTAGACACACTTAATTACAAGGCTACAATCTGGACCCAAGCACACAAATAGGCATAAGCTTACATACGCACGCACAGCTGTTTAGTTGTTTGTGAAGTTCTTTTGTTGCGGTACGGCGCCATCTAAATTGTCGTTATTACTATTTCCGTTACATAATAATTAATGTCGTTGTTATTACTATCGTTATTATTAACATTGTTATTATTTTATCATTGTTATTATTATTATTACTGTTATTATTGTTGTCATAGCCATCACCCCCACAACAATCACAACAACAAACGCCACCACCATCATCATCATCATCATCATCATCCTCATCATTATTATTATCGTCATCATTATTATAAATAAATTATTATTAAACAAACATTACACAAACACACACAAAAGAAAAACACAAGCATCAGAAGTCTATATCTGCAGTGATTAGAAAACTAAACTTAGTGCTAAACTACATTAATATTCTTACAAAAGGATGTATGGCAACACGAAGATAAAACACAAGAGCCGTCTGCTAAATGAAGAAACACCGGAACCTTTTTGCTATTAGTCAATTCTTTTCATTGTTGGAAGATCCCTCTTGAGATTTCGTCGCTCGATATTCAAGAAATGGCGCCAATACCTCAATCTACTTTGTTACAGTTCGGTTCACTAGTGGTCCACTGTTGACCGGAAACACCTGCACGCATATAATTACAGGGTTAATTCTCACTTCATGGAGTAGGAATGAGCTTTTCAGATGTCTGCGTAGAGTTGGGGGATGATCCACGACCAAACGCTTCAAGGCCAAGGTCTTCTCCTGCTGCCTAGCTTAACCGGCTGGCCGGCCAGCTCCAGCTATCTAGGTCAAGGTCGTCACTGTGTAGCAAACTTGATGCTCAGTGACAAGAAGCTCTCTATTACGTCACGCCTGCAAGTCTGGTTTAACGAGAGAATTACGAGGAGCAAATCTTGGCTTATCTGATACAACCTCCAGCCTAGGGCTGATCTTACGAGCCGTCGGCTAGACAATTGAGTTGGAACCAGGCATCTTTTGATTCCATGCAGGGAAGCTTCCTTTGCATGGCTTTTCATTTCTCCTTCATTTCCTCGCTGCTTTCGGCCTCAATCTCTCCGCTTTCCGTCTCACGGTCCTTATCATTATGTTGCACAGCGTTCGGGAGCAAATCATCTCCCATATGATCTAGATAACCAGGCAGTTGATCGCGGAACGTGTGCCACAGGGAGATGATAATTTCCGTCGTCGTTATATTGTTCGTGTTGTGCGCTATGAGTCGCAGCAGAAAGACGCCATCTTGTCTGAGGTACTTGGTGGTGAACTTACGAATGAGATCCCGATTGTCGGCATCGTCGTTGGGCACGGCCCCACCGAGTTTCAGGTGGTTTGTGACGAAGGAGATTCGATCTGGGCGAATGACGGCACGAAGGAACCAGACGACGAAGCTGAGGCAGCTGATGACGGTGAGAAGGACCATCCAGTACCAGAGGAAGACGTAGATCTTCTCGTTGTAGAGGTTGATCGGAAGGACGCACTGGATCGTGTAGGCGTGGACGTTGGCCATGTCCTGGCCGCGGATCTTGAAGTCGCAGAGGGTGACGCGGGGGAAGGCGACGTACGCGTCCTCCGACCAGTCGCGGTTGGCGGCCATCTCGCGGACGATGTCGATGCCGAACGTTGTGTACTTGGTCGACAGGACGATGTTGAGCAGGAAGAGCTGACCGATGACGTTGGCGATGTAGCAGAGCTTCGAGAAGAGGAATAGCACGACGAGGTAATTGCCCAACCTACAAAACATCATCATATTTTAGGCCTAAGCATTAATTCATTGGCAACATTATAATTATAGTCAGTTCTGATTATTCAATCAATCAGTCGTTTGTTGACTGAAAAACAACAGAAATCTCAGGTAAACTTTGAAAGGAAGCAGAAACAGAAGTTCGAGATTAATCTGCAGCAGAGGTCGTCTGTACCGTTATTTTATCCATAGTATCGCGTTGCAACTGATCATATTTTATGTAGCGCTTTTCGCAGCATAAACCTTTCAGAAGCGCTCCCAGTGCGAGCACTGCGAGGTAACCCTACAGAAAAGAAAAGTTTTCAGGTGTGAGAAAGAGGTGAAGGTGCCACCAGAGAGGATGGTATACATGGTAGATACATGATGCTGGACCACGTTTTCCTATAAAATAATATTAAGAAAACGTTAGTTTAATATGTCTGCAATTTGTAAAAGGTAGTCGGCATCAGAGATCTTTAAACAGAAGCTCTATATGTATATAGATGTATGGGAACTATGTAAATGATACGAGGACAACTGGACACCAACGATTTCCGTCTTCTCTGCAAAAAATTGCAAGGCGAAAAATTAGCACCTTGAGAAGACGGCAGGCTACAGTGGCGGCGCCAGGATTTCAGTTTTGAGGGAGGGTGCTGAATCCTCGCGGAGGAAATTTTCTATTTTCACCCGCCAAATTTTCTGACGACCTTTTTGTTTGTCGTTTGGTCGAAATATCATGCATACATTTCAGTTTTTAGGGGGGATAATCATGGAAATATTTAATTTTTCAATGTAAAAAAGATTGCCTTTTATGGGGGCTTAGCCCCACTAGCCCTCCCTGGCGCCGCTACTGGTAGGCTATAATAAGCCATCGTGTAGTTGATGCCAATGCCGTCGTCGCAAGTTAGGAAACACAATTGTCGAAGATGGACTCAACATGCAGCACAATAATTATTCTCTTCCTTACTTGAACCTCTTTCAGAACTATTTGGCAGCCTATGCCCGCCACTCTCAGCCACTCTCGTCTTTGCTTACCCGCAACGTGTAACCTACTAGCCTGAGCCTACTTAAAAGGCCATGCACGTAGTATTTTGGATTAATACTTACACAAAATTTTGTGTTTTTGCAATGCGTGTTGTTGAGTCATTGGTTAAGATTAAATATTTAGTTACATTTAAGATCTATCCTCGTGTTATGTTATATGCCTATAGTTTGGACTTTGTTGAAGTATACCGGTGTTGGCTCATGAAACTGTGCTGCTACTTTAGGGGCCCTATTTAGAGGGGCCGTAATACTCTTTCGGGGTCTCCTGTGTGCACGTACTTCCAATTTAATTGAGTGCTGTATACTGTTCTTGATTAGACACCAAATAAATGATTTGATCTGATTTTGACCTGATATCATGTCAGAAGTAATGTGACTGTAAGAAGAGCTTCACTTCATACTTATATTCCTCCTTAACAGATATTCATACTTAAAACTGGGTCAATGGGTCTGAGAACAGTTCGATGGTCCATCTCATCTATCATGTTTCTTCTTCTTTTGCTGCTGCCGTTGAAGATGCCTATGGAGTCTTAAATCCGCGCAAAAGTTGTTTTGGTAGCGCAGAGCATATAAATAACTGAGCGAAAAGACATCTAGCAGCTGACGGTGGGGTAAAGGGTGCTAATCAATTAGACGAGAGATAGTTTTCCCTATAGCAGGTTCATAAAAGATTTGTAGTTCCAACTGATTTAGAACAGGTCCTGGTCAAAGTCGAGCGACGTTCATGCAAACATTTGGCCGCTAAGTCTTGTCTAGTGCTTGTAAATAACAACGCATGCATGCTAAATGCAACCAACCCATGTAAACGCTTCATTAGCAAACAAGACAGATTTTTAGGAGTGCTTGAAGTCTAGTGGTTAGTCTGCTGGACTGTCAACTAAGAGGTCGGGGGTTCAAATTTTTGTCAGGACATAAATTTTCATGCAGCAGCGCGCATACGTTGCTATATAACAATACTAGTCAAGACATGGCGGCCAAAATGTTTGCATAAGCGGCGCTCAACTTTGACCAAGGTCGTTAAGTCAGTGGGAACTATAAATATCTTATTAACCTGCTCAACTATAATGAGTAGGCCAGTACGCTTCGAATTGAGATCCTGACATTTGAAGGATCTTTTGGTCGTTTTGTGAATCCAACCTTCGCAAATTACTTTGACACTCCTGACCTGTCAGGTCAACACTAGGGGGCTGCGGGTAGAGCATTTTGCTACCCGACCCGTACCCGTGAAGTAGAACTGCTACCCGTACCCGTACCCGACCCGTCCCCAAAATTACTATCCGACCCGACCCGTACCCGCGGGTATACCCGTACCCGTATCGTACCCGCGACGTCATCAGCACGCCTTCCTGTGTACAATGCTTGGCCTTACAGGCGGCAATGTTTACAACACGGCATGCAGTACATTGGCCGTGAAAATAATAAACAGGCTGATAATGGTGTTGATAGTAGCAGTAGTTGTTGTTGTTGTAGTAATAGAGGTAGTATAGTGTGATGGTGGTGAGAGTAGTTGTAGCTGTTGTCATAATCAAAGTGGTGGTCGTAGTAGTAGCAGTTGTAGTAGTTGTAGTAGTAGTAATAGTGGTAGTGGTTGTGGTGGGAATAGTAGTAGTAGCGGAACTAGTGTACTAGTAGTAGTGATGGTAGTAGTAGTAGCAGTGGTAGTGGTTGTGGTGGTGGTTGGAGTAGTAGTAGTAGCAGAAGTAGTGTACTAGCAGTAGTGATGGTAGTAGTAGTAGTAGTAGCAGTAGTAGTAGTAGTTGTACTGTTAATGGTAGTGGTAGTGGTGATTGTGTAGCAGAAGTAGTCGTAGTAGCAGTAGTAGCAATAGCAGTTGTTGCTGTTGTAGATGAGGCAGTTGTAGTAGAAGTACTAGTAGTAGTAGTAGTAGTAGTAGTAGTAGTAGTAGTAGTAGTAGTAGTAGTAGTAGTAGTAGTAGTAGTAGTAGTAGTAGTAGTAGTAGTAGTAGTAGTAGTAGCAGCAGCAGCAGCAGCAGCTGTAGCAGTAGCAGTAGTAATAATAATAATAACAACAATATTAATGATAATAAAGTAGTTGTAGTAGTAGAAGTAGTCAGTTAGGAACAGGGGGAGAGAGAGAGAGAGAGAAAGAGAGAGAGAGAGAGAGAGAGAGAGAGAGAGAGAGAGAGAGAGAGAGAGAGAGAGAGAGAGAGAGAGAGAGAGAGAGGATGATGATGAAGCTGATGAAGCTGGAAGAGGAGGAAGAGGGAGGAGAAGGAAGACGACAACGAAGAAGGGGTAGAGGATGGAATGAATATGAAAATGGGAAAGAAGGAGAAGGAGGAGGAAAAGAGGACGCGATGAGCAATAGGATAAAGAAGATGATCATGAAGACGAAGAAGGGGAGGCAGAGGAGGAGGAGGAGGAAGAAGAAGAAAATGAGGACGAAGAAGAGGATAAGGAAGGTGAAGGAAGAGAGGATGCACAGCGGAAGAAGATAAAGAAGAAGAGAGTGGGGATGCGAAAAGAGTAAGTTAAGGAACAAGAACAATAGGGGAGAAGACTCTGCAGCAGAAGGAGGACGTGGTTAGGGAGTAAACCTGCATTTACTATTATGATGCCTGCGGAGACAGTGCCATTTGCATCTGGATTCTGCACTATATTATAGTGCAGAACCCAGATGTAAATGGCAGTATATGATAGTATATTATACTAAATCCGTTGCAAGACAATACTCAGTTTTCCTACCCAAGAAAGGTCGCCAAACACGTCACTTAGGCGTTAGGCCTATACTAATAGGCTAAGGATCGATGTAGTGAAAATATGATTATTACTCACATCTGACGCAGTTTTATAATCCGCAAATTATTTTATGTAGAAAACTGAGAAATAGAATACTGTTGTTAAAACGTAAATCGCTGATGACTGCAGCAGACGTTAGCCAAAGGTTGTTGACTTATTAACCTACTAGCTGTGGTATCCGGCGTTACCCAGGAGATTTTAGTTTCTTGCCTCGAAGTTGACCGCTGAATTTCGGGTTTTCTCCCCTCTCTATCTCACCTTGCTCTCAGAGCCCACCCTACCTCTCGCCACTCCCAGCTCCTCCCGCACCCACATACACTCCCGCTCCACATCGCCCCCACCTCGCCTCTCCCTCCGCACTATCGCGCCACACTCCGCTCCACCCTGCCTCGTTCCCACCGCGCTTACGCACCTCTCGGGTATTCGGCGCTGCCGGGTAAATTTGAGCCATTGGCCTGTGCCCAGCACCACCCCGGCCCACCCCAGGCCCCAACGTACTCCTCCATACCTCCGCCCCCACCCATCACGGCCCGGCCAAAATTCACACTCTGCCAGCAAACCGCCTCCGCCCAACCTTTGGCTATGTATATGCTCAATTGCTTATATATATATATATATATATATATATATATATATGTTCATGCATATTCGTGTCCACTGTCCATAGTTCTATTGCTGTACCAGTCGTCATTTTATCATTCATCGTATTATTTTTCCAGCCTGCATGATCTGTCCTCAAAGAGACCGTTGACTTGTCACAGCGTCTGATGTCGATACATCCCACCTGGTGGATATGATTCTCTGCAACCAAGCTTAATGCGCCTAATGCGGCTAATAATTATGATGATGTATCTTAGAGGTAAAGGGGCGGCAAACTTCTGAAGCTATCTGCTTACACGGCGTGAACCAAGGAGACTGCTATGGTCACTGTTTGTCAGAGGCATCAAAGTCAGCGAACTCTGACTTTCCTCTTGTCGGACTAGACCAGTGGTTCCCAAACTTCAGCATGCCGCGGACCGGCAATAATTTTTGGTCAAGCTCGCGGACCGCTAACTTAGGCCTAAATGGCGATGGCAAACAAAAGCGACCTAAATTATAAAAAGAGTAATATATACGGCTATTTGCAATTAACCTACACTTCCTTGAAGCCTTATTTGTTTAAGATTTTTTATGAGTATTTTCGCTTAAATTGTCGGTTATTTTTCACCTTGGACGTGTTCTTCGAACAAGAAGCCTAGCTCTGCTGAATCATTATCATCTTCGCTCTGAGTTTCTGAGCAATCACGCTCATTTGCTGTTTTTTTATATTAAAAACCTGTCCAGATTTGTTTTTTGCGAACGTTTGCTCATTTTTTTTCAAGGACATTTGTGTGTAGGCCTATTTAAATTTAAAGTGTTATACTATGTTAGAATTTTTTATTTTGCATCCGGCTTTTACAAGGTTATCGCTTACCATAGTCACAATAGACCATAGATCAACATAAATAAGCTCGAAACTGACTGCTGTCGAAATTGAAATAGTATGAATTCGCCATCTGGCAAGTTAAAATAAGGCGTGTTGATTTATTTCAAATTTTTAAATAGTAAGAAAAAATTGAATAAATTTTGGACAACAATTTGAATGATTTCACAATTTCAAGTTTCAAGAAAATAAACTAATTTTACAGTTTACCTTGTTTATTTTTGACTCTTCTCCGCGGACCGGTGATCATACCTCCGCGGACCGGCACCGGTCCGCGGACCACCACTTTGGGAACCACTGGACTAGACAGATCAAACACGTGTGATACTGCACTGCGACTGTCCTATAGAACAACTGGCCACTTTGCGCATGTTATTCGGCTCCCATTAATAAATACCAAGTTCATGGGAGCGAAGTAGGAGGGTGGAAAGGAGCGGGGTCAGCGGATAAGGGATATGATTAGATAGAGGGAAGAGGAAGATCTATGACGGTGAAGACAGGCAGGTAGAGGGAGAAGGAGCGGGAGAGGGATCAAGAGAGAAAGTGGAGAGGAAGGGGAAAATAGAGATAGGCAAAGTTAGATGTATAGGCAAAGGGGGAGTGGGAGGAAAAGGTGGATACAGAGAGGCAGAGACAGAGAAGAATAGACACAGGCAGAGAGATAAAGGCATACAACAGATGTTGAAAGGCACAGGGGTGGAAAAGATAGGGACACGGAGACGAAGAGGGAGACGGTGAGGGAGACGGTGAGGAAGAGGGAGAGGGAGAGGGTGAGGGAGACGCAGAATGAGACGAAAAAGGAGGCTAATAGGAAGACGGGGAGAGATATGGAGAGGATGCAGAGGGAGACGGAGAGGGAGGCTTAGAAGGAGACGGGGAGGGAGACGAATAGAAAGAATGAGAGGGAGAAGGATAGAGAGACCGAGAGGGAGACGGAGAGGAAGAGGGAGAGGGAGACGGTGAGGGAGACGGAGAGGAAGAGAAAGAGGGAGACGGTGAGGGAGACGCTGAGGGAGACGGTGAGGGAGACGGAGAGGAAGAGGGAGAGGGAGATGGTGAGGGAGACGGAGAGGAAGAGGGAGAGGGAGACGGTGAGGGAGACGGAGAGGAAGAGGGAGAGGGAGACGGTGAGGGAGACGGAGAGGGAGGCTAAGAGGAAGACGGGGAGAGAGACGGAGAGGAATAGGGAGAGGGAGAGGGAGACGGTGAGGGAGACGGAGAGGAAGAGGGAGAGGGAGACGGTGAGGGAGACGGAGAGGAAGAGGGAGACGGTGAGGGAGACGGAGAGGAAGAGGGAGAGGGAGACGGTGAGGGAGACGGAGAGGAAGAGGGAGAGGGAGACGGTGAGGGAGACGGAGAGGGAGGCTAAGAGGAAGACGGGGAGAGAGACGGAGAGGAATAGGGAGAGGGAGAGGGAGACGGTGAGGGAGACGGAGAGGAAGAGGGAGAGGGAGACGGTGAGGGAGACGGAGAGGAAGAGGGAGAGGGAGACGGAGAGGAAGAGGGAGAGGGAGACGGTGAGGGAGACGGAGAGGAAGAGGGAGAGGGAGACGGTGAGGGAGACGGAGAGGAAGAGGGAGAGGGAGACGGAGAGGAAGAGGGAGAGGGAGACGGTGAGGGAGGCTAAGAGGAAGACGGTGAGGGAGACGGAGAGGAAGAGGGAGAGGAAGAGGGAGACGGAGAGGAAGAGGAAGAGGGAGACGGTGAGGGAGACGGAGAGAAAGAGGGAGAGGAAGAGGGAGACGGAGAGAAAGAGGGAGAGGAAGATCTATGACGGTGAAGACAGGCAGGTAGAGGGAGAAGGAGCGGGAGAGGGAGCAAGAGAGAAAGTGGAGAGGAAGTGGAAAATAGAGATAGGCAAAGTTAGATGTATAGGCAAAGGGAGAGTGGGAGGAAAAGGTGGATACAGAGAGGCAGAGACAGAGAAGAATAGACACAGGCAGAGAGATAAAGGCATACAACAGATGCTGAAAGGCACAGTGGTGGAAAAGAGAGGGACACGGAGACGAAGAGGGAGACGGTGAGGGAGACGGTGAGGAAGAGGGAGAGGGAGACGGTGAGGGAGACGCAGAAGGAGACGAAAAAGGAGGCTCAGAGGAAGACGGGGAGAGAGACGGAGAAGAAGAAGAGGGAGACGCAGTGGGAGAAGCAGAGGGAGACGGTGAGGGAGACGGAGAGGAAGAGGGAGCACGTGAAGGTATGTTGTACTTAGATTTATATGTGCCAATTTGTCTATAGTAGGCTAAGTAGTAAGCCTTCGCCCTCAAATGGAACGATGCCATTTTTCAACCTCCACGCCAAGTTTGTACGGGTAAAACCGGGTATACCCGTACCCGTGATGACCCTACCCGTACCCGACCCGACCCGTGAAAAGCGTACCCGACCCGTACCCGACCCGCGGGTACGGGTAAACCCGCGGGTACGGGTATACCCGCAGACCTCTAGTCAACACACAAAAAGTGATGAGACCAAAACATATGAAGGCAACTGCTCGCTATATATAGCCATATAGGCTATGTAGCCTACTGTATAGGCTACGCATTGTATTGTATTGTATCATATTGCATTGTATTGTATTGTATTTAACGATTTATAAAGCGATTTTTCTCAACAAGAGCTTTTCAGTAGCGCTCTCAATTGCTAGCGACGACGAGAGAAAAGGTAGGATATTAGGTGTAGGAAAGACGAGGAAAGACTACTAGACTAACTAGAGAGGTTGACAGAGCGAACTAATTAATTCATGATTGCGAACAGGCTTATTATTCCGATATATATTATGTATATAATTATCATAATTATAGTCTTATGTACATGTATATATTATATTATTACAGTCTTACCTTTTACCGCACAGACGACAAAGCGTCGATGAGAGAAAGCTCTTGATGTCACACGACCATTTGCTGGACTTCCTGCTGGTGAGGAACCGATCCATCTGACTCGTAAGCATCGTCATCGTTCGATCTCTCGTCTCGACCATGTTCGTCTTCGAGAAGGTGTGTGCAGCCGACAGAATGTTATCTGCATCGATGCCGGCCTTGCTGTTCAGTGCTCTCCAGACCATCGTTGGACCATAGAAGAGCATCGCCTGTCCAAGCAGGATGAACGGAATCCACTGGTAGTAGGTGATCATCTGTCGGTCCTCGTCCTCCTTCGGGACCTCCTCCGACCACGGCAGGTAGTAGGTGTTCTTCACCCAACAATAGTTCGTCGCGTACTTTGCGTGGCCGCGCTCGAAGTGGACGGGGGTCCAGCAGGTGATGGGGTTCCGGACGTACTGGTTCAGTCCGACGAGGATGGCGAAGACGACGAGCAGGATGACCGTGTAGCGGGAACTCAGACGGTCAGCGAAGTCATCGTCATTTCCGGTTCGGCTTGACGAAGCCCCGAAGACGATCTTGACCAGCTTATCCATCGATTTTCGACTGGATTCCTACCACGCAGATCCTGATAAAAATTGAAGGATATTATATTCATATAATTAAAAGTATCATCGGTCATCGGTTTCATTTCCTTAACCTCGGCATTTGACAATGGGTGGGTAGTAGTCCTCTCCCTGCCGTCTGACCTCTTCAACGACGACTTGAAGAGTCAATCTAGGTTTAATCGATTTATTCGTGAATTCTTTAGGATTGAAGTGGACAATAAATTGCAGAGCCCTTGGCCAGGAGTCATGAATGCTCGAGAGAGACTATTACGACCTTGAGGTTGTGAAGCATATTGCATAATAGAGCGAGTTACTTACTTAGTTAGGATCAGCGCCAGATAAGGAAGTAGGCTCTTGTTTTTCAGAAGGGTTCAGAGGCGGATCCGGGGGGCAATCCGGCCAAGGCTCCCCCATTTAGAAATGTCTTTATTTTTGGCCAGCTATTCTGGCTCGAAAAGTTGACGTGGCACCCCCATGAGCAGTCACGTAGGCCCCTCCTCACGCCCACGAGGTCCGTATACGAGGTCCGTACGACTAAAAAGGTCATCAACTTTTTGGCGGATAAAATGATATCTCTTTCTTGGGAATTCGAGATTCGAGACGAATGACTAAAAAAGTCATGAGATTTTTCTACGACCAAGACGAACATTTTTCCCTGTCCCAAGACCGAAAATTTTGCACCCCCCCCCCTTCGAAAAGTTTTGTACAACATCTGCTATACCTTAGGATATAATTATTTAAACTGAATCAAAATGAAAAATAGGAGTTACAGGTTGACAGCTATAATTATAGTTTTCTTCGGTTAGCAATTTCATTAAGTTGCATTTCAGTTTGAAAGCAAAGGGCAGCGGTAAACAAAAGTCACTTTATCAAGGAACGACTACGTTCACTACTGAGATTGTAAGAAAAAGGGCTTACTCCTAAAACAACTCAGGGAAAGTGGATTAGTAGTCGAATTATAACCTATGGACTGCCTTGCAAAGTTCAATCTCAAGTATATTAGGCAGAGATGTATAATCATGGCCTAAAATGCGCACCTTAACAGCATGCCTAATTAATCGGTCGTATATAAACTGATATGTAGCCTATACATTATACAACACTTGTAAGAGGCGACCCATTTACTAAGGCAAACAGCAGTTATATAGTTATGCCTAAAAATATACAGGATGCTAACGCATAGCCGTGTTTTGACTAGAGCATATTACGCGATAATGGACTTTATACCTGACGATGTGTAGGCTACGCATGGCTCTTTGACAACATACGTGTAGCAAGTTATTAAAAAAATAGAATTATATACTGCGACTGGAAAGTTGGAATCATCGTAACTTGCAGGTCCTTTACCAAATTTGACTTTCATTTGTACGCTTCTTTCCATTTTCTAATCACGTGGGACCTGGCTTTCAACTAATTGCTCTCACTGTCTGTCATAGTTGGCTTCCATTTGATCCACATTTGACATGCATGGCAGCCATGGTGCCAACCATCACCTTGTAGTGAGGAATTGGGCGATTTCATTCGATAAATTCATTCGAGAATCAAGATACCTTTACCATTAAAAGTTTTAAAATACCCAATTTAACATAGGCCTACCTGTTCTCCGTTATATAAAAATTCGACTTACCCGTTCTGTTTCTGATCAAACTCAATCTTTATTTGGCCTCTTTTTTTCACACTTTCCAGTAGGCTAAAAGACGTCTGTTAGATCCGACTGAAATGCCAAGTCAAAAGCACAAAATCCTTCAACGCTATTTTTTAGCTAAATAGACCCAAACTTTACTTTTTTTAACGCTTGTGAGTCTTCCTCAAACTCGATATTATGTTTTGTGTGTAGGCCTACCCGGTAATTAAATGTCCATCAATTAATTAAACTCAAATTAATTCCCTAGTCATGGAAAGACAGACTCGTTCCATATGACCACCGAAGGGTGAACAGGTTTAGCGGACTCATAGCCTACTATTGAATAGGCCTACACAACAGACATTGTGCTTTAGAAAACGCGTAGGCCACACGTCGCCTTGCTCACGGCCTACAACAACAGTTAGGCAATCACATTACAATTCCCTACCTACAAGTTTTGGCCCGATGTAGCCTCTGCGTTATATGAAGAGCCCCATTCGCGGGCCTGTGCCCGGCTGAAATACGCCTACACAGCTCCTTTTGGCACAACGCTTTGTCGATCTGCTTGAAGCCTAAAAGTCATAAATCGTCCTCTAAGGCAGTATACATTATACAACGGCTGAGCCCATACGCAGACCTGAAATAGGCAGAGGCCTATAATAGGCTGCGCGCTTCAGTAACTCCGGTTTTAAAATGTTTGAAGATTTTAATAATTATATACAGGCTACGTAAAGACGTACACGTTGCATGGGTCTATGCCTATGGACCTAAATATATATTGTGTGTGTATGTAATTGTATATATATATATATATATATATATATATATATATGGCCTTATACACATATATGGCATTGAACCAAGAGCAGCAGGAGGCCTAGCAGGCGTTTCCATACAATGAACGTTATGCACATAATAATGTAGTAAGACTATATGTTATAGGCCTAACGTGTAGTGAGCAATGAAATAAGCAGAAACTGTCGACTACGGTGTTTAGTCGTGATTTTCCAGTCACCATGGACCTTCTTTCGTCTCATTTGTTGACGTCAATTCGCCTTAAGGTGAAAAATCTCAGCCTAAAGTGACGATCAACCAAATCACGACCAAAGCCATATAGGCTGCAGGTCGTCGCAAGAATGTTTATTTAAAGTAAATAGATAATGGTGTAGACCTATACACAGAAACAAGCATGTAGCTGCATATATATTATTTTTTGCCCCGAGATACATAATATTTATGATCCTCAGGGACTTACGAACCAATTACTAAAATAAAAACATCTGGAACGTCACCTATATAGGCCTAGTCATCGTTGAAATCCAAGTAAATATTTTTTAATTTGCCCGAGGTAGGCCTATAATATTATAATATTATGATCCATCAGGGACTTACACTCTAATTTTTTTTATCGCCCGAGGTATTTATGATCACTCAGGCTTTAAAAACATTAATAAAAGCTTTGTTGCTCGGGAGTTAACGGTCATTCTCATCTTGTGCAAACGTGCCTCGAATGCGACAGCATTAAACTTCTGCGTCCAAATTGAAAGTCGCTGAAACAAGCGTTCTGTCTCTTGCGGGTCCCCAGAAAAAATGGTCAAACGCCGACCTAGTTCTGCCAAGAATTCCCGGCCCTGAGCGTTGATAGGTAGGCCTAATTATGAGTTTGCGCACGTGAGCACGCTGACGGCATCCGAAATCATATATTTATTTGCTTCTTGACCAGGATATCAGCGTTGCTTCATCAGGTCTTTTTCCGTCGCTTCGTAACAGTCCTGGTAGTTCTTTGGTGCTCGAAACTTCAGTTCGCTGGAGGGCCCTCCAGATGGTGTCATTCATTACAAAGTACCTGCTACTTCTTCCTCCAGACAGCTTATTATTTTTTTTCGCCCGAGGTATTTATGATTCATCAGGCTTTAAGCCCCGAACTCTGCAGTATTGAACTCCATCGTACATGCAGCACAGCTCATTTATAATTTATATTATATACTTTTTATATAGCGCACCTTCAAGGTTATCTACTCAGAAGCGCTCCCAGTTCAAAAACGGCTGAATAAGGCAGGTTTTTAAGCGAGAAAGAAACATACTGGTGTGACCCCTAGGCACAAGGAGGAGTGCAACAGGGAACCCATCCCAGTTTCTATAGGGCCAGCCACTGAGAAAGAGCGCCGCTGCATTATAGTAGTCCATGAACGAGGGGTCAAGAATTCAGCTTGATCAGCCGATCGGAGATCAGATCACCGCTGGACACCGGAAGTGGGACAGCAGAGTTCCTGTATGCACATGGGAGCCAGACCCTTCATGCAGCGCCAGACTAATGCAGAAACCCTATGGGTGATCCGCTGTCGAATAGGAAGCAGGTGGAGGACATTCCGCATGTACTCCGTGACTTGGTCGAATTTAGGGATGCGACCTTCAAGACGTGCGGCTGTGCGCAGAACCCGATCAACGCACCCAATCCGGATCGCGGGAGCCCGACATAGAAGGCACTACAATAGTCGAGACGAGAGATAAAAAATATATATATAATTATAGATAATTTTTATATCTTAGGCCTATATATGGCCTGCAATTAGACAGATGTTTCATGAAGACTGAAGTATGCACTATAAACTTACAATGTAACCAAGGCTTTCAGATTTTCGACATTTTTCTTTAATCTATAGGTTTTACTCAGGAAGCCCATTATAATCTGATATGCAAGGTTTGGGCTTGACTGGGGAACTTGCGTATAGGACCTACATAATAATAATTATGATGGATTGATGAGCGAACGCGGTACGAAGTCTACATGGTTCATACCGTATAATTTTATATAGGCCCCATAGACTGCTGATGATGACTTGCCAAATGCCTACCCGTTAGTAGTAGATCTATTGTCTACAAATTGACTACTGTAGACTAAGAGTCTCCTTTAATGGCATGTGCATAGGGGGCCTACCTTTTAAGTACCGTAGCCTACGTATACTATAGTTTATTGCGCATAGCTTAGAGCCTAGAGACCACTGAACTTAATTGCCCAGCACATAAATTTCGCAGAATAATAATTTATAGCAGGCTGCGTTAAATTAAGTGATTTGCACCAGTAGTAGCCTACCTTTTTTGCTGCATTTTGGACGGGATAAATCTGTTCAGACTCGACTAAGTATTATCATTATTATTATTATTATTATTATTATTATTATTATTATTATTATTATTATTATTATTATTGTTGTTGTTGTTGTTGTTGTTATTATTATTATTTGTTATTGTTATTATTATTATTATTATTATTATTATTATTTGTTATTATTATCATTATTAATAGTTGTAGTAGTAGTAGCAGTAGTAGTAGTAGAAGTAGTAGTAGTAGTAGTAGTAGTAGTAGTAGTAGTAGTAGTAGTAGTAGTAGTAGTGGTAGTGATAGTGATAGTGATAGTGATAATGATAGTGATAGTGATAGTGCATGATAGTGATAGTAGTTGTAGCAGCATAGCAGCAGCAGCAAAAGCAGTAACCTATATTAGGAGCGGTAGCAGCATCTACGTATAAAACGACAAATAATATTCATCAGGCCTATTGTAAAAACTTAAAACCGGTTCGGACGTCACTCAAGCTTACATAATGGCTCTCATAAACCGCTGTGTACTGTATACAATAATAATTAATTATATACATTCGTCAACTATTCACCATCCAACCGCCTGCAGGGTTTACTAGCTCATCATCACATCAAACATCTATCTATCTTATCTGACCATTTATAAAGCGCTTCTCACAGCAAGAGCCTTTCAGAAGCGCTCCCAGTGCGTTTAACTCCGAGAAAAAAGGCAAGTTTTTAGACGAGAGAAAGACGAGGATACACTACCAGAGAGGATGGCAGAGTGAACTGATGGGGGAAGCCCATTTCATAAGGAGGGACCAATGCAGGCAAATGATCTGGATTGAGCCATGGCAGTCCTCAGTCTCCTCCTCTGAAATTCTGAGACCGCTCTTTAACATATATAGATCTAAGCTTAATCATTTTGCGCCGTCTCGTTTGAGCAGACTCCTAAAGACCTGGCACCGGAGTGAACAGAACATTTTTGGCTATAGCGCCGGTAAATAAAGTCTATATTATCTGACGTGGCTTTTGTGTGCGCTGAGAAGTTCTCGAAGATTTACATTACATTAATTGCATTACATTACATTGCATGCTGTAGCCTATTGCCAGCTATTGATGTCTTGGACTTCCGTGGACCAGCCGTCTAAACTGCACATAGGTCTGTTACTGTGTTACACCTTCTCACAACGAATTTATCTTTATAATTACATTTATTTCCTTCTGACAAGATTACTTCGTTGTTCATTGCATTCGCATTAGTCAGGTTGTAGACGACAGGGAAGTCAATATAAAAAGAACGACTCAACGATCTTTCGAACACCTGCAAAGTTTCAACCCACGCAAATGTGACTAATTACTGACGATTGCAATCCTAATATTAATATAGCGCGTGATTCATAGTCTATAGTTTAGTCTTTTTGATGTGCCTGAACAGCGTGGCGAGGCTGAATCATTCAAACATTCAGTCATAAGTAACAGAAACGATTTGCATGACTCGTTGGGGTCGCTCGATGGCGAATACAGAGGATTGAGGAGGGCGGTCGCCATGAGGGGTGAAAGGGTCAAATTCCTGGCGAGTGGCGAAGACGCTAAGCTACCGTACCAGTCTGTTGATATAAGCTTAGTTTCTTTATTTTACCAGAAACAATTTCAGCACAAGTACAGGGCTGTTTTTAAGGAATTTTTAGAACTGCACAACTCCTTCTTTCCTTTCCCATCCTCCATGGTAAATTACTTCCAATCGGATGACAATTACCTTTTTGCTAGTTTTAACTGCACAAAACTTGTGACAGAAGTGCTTCTACAACTGCACAAATCCGTTTAGAACTGCACATTTTGTGTACAACTGCACGTTAAAAAAGCCCTGCACAAGTAGGCCTATCTTAGAAGAGTCAGAAACCCCAAGCCTGTAAGCCTGTACTCAGAAAGAATAAGCCTATTGGTTCTTCAGACTGCTTTACTATGCATTAACAATTGAGTTTAGAAATAACGAGGATGCTTTTTGAGTAGCACAATATTTGATAAGGTCTTTGCTAGCAGATATGATGGCTTGTGTGTTGCCGAACTTGATGTTGCGTGCATTTAATTAAAATAAGCTTAATCATCTCCTTTCCGCTCCCAATCGAGTCGAATTTTAGATCTGCATTTGTTAAAGAGCAGGAAATGACTGTGGTGAGAATTGTTATTTTTTCCACAATTCTCACACTGGTGTGCAGATTATCGCAAGAAAGAGAAATCTACCAGTGATGACGACACGTTTGTCACATCTGCATTTACTCATTTTCTTCTTCCTTCTATTCACTCATTCTGAGAATTTATATAGCGTCTCGTCCCGACGTCCACTCAGAGTCGCTCTCTGCTCTAGACTATTTTGACGTTTCTTCACTGAACTTCACCTCAACTAATCAGGATCTTGATAATTATAGACCTAAAGTATACAGTATTTATATAGGGCCTAGTGTAATATCGTAGTAGACTGTATGAAGTGATCGTCTATGTAGGCCTAGACCTTTTTTCGTGGATTAGATAACAGCGCCAAAGAAATTTCTAGATTAGATTTTAACATACAGTTTTTGACAAAGATATTTTTAACAAATATATTTGGTTTTTAACATACAGTTTTGCAGGTATTTTTCTCTGCTCAGGGATTTCTACTAACGCTTCGTAATCCTCCGATATAACCTTGGATCTATCAGAGGTCTTTAAAGGAATTTTTAGAGCTGCATAATTCCTTCTCTTCCCACTTATCTTCCATAGTGAATTATTCCCAATGGGACGAAAATGAACATTTTAAACCAATTTTTAACTGTAGGTTAGGCTACAGATCACGGCATCTGCGGCCGCACAAATTCATTTATAACTGTTGTTTTGCGTAGAACTGACCAATGCAGGAACAAGGTATTGCTGCAGTTTGCATCCACGAGTCTTGGACACCAGCTGCGCCGTGTGTCACAGTATAAGACTGCATAGTCCCGATTGTGCTTGCTTAGGAACAAGGAACATTCTAGATGAATTCCTACATCCTTTGCCTGTTATTTGGCGTCTCGGTGACTGGCTCATTTGGTGACTGGCTCATTTGGTGACTGGCTCATTTGGTGACTGGCTCCTTCGGCGACTGGCTTATTTAGTCCTAGGCCTAGCCTCCTAGGCTACATTGTAGACAGTGACAGGTCGGCGTTATTCATTTCGTGATATGTACATAAAGATTTGAATTGGATTTTTATGATAATAGGCCTAATGATGATGATGATGCCGACGACGATGAGGATGATGATGAGGATAATTATGATGATGATGGGATTGGTGAGTTTTGGAAGATGTTCTGGTAGGTAAAATGGCTATAGGTGGACACAAATTATTAGGCCTACGATTGGTCGAAATGGCTGCGATGGGTCAGTAGATCGCTGGACTTGATTTAAAAGCCAACTATATATACAGTGTGGCAATTTCAGGATACGTTGTTCGATATGGAGCTGGGTATAAACTACTTGGCCGTTTGTGTCGTATATTCGGCAACGGATATGCCTTACTGCCAAGTAGCCTATGTAAAGCTATCAAGTTTTTCGATTATCAAAATCGTGATCTCCGAATTTCTAAGGCGCCACTCGAAAGTCAAGCGCAGGGCACAAGCGTATCCACGAGCGCTATGTCTAGTCAAAAGGTAGATGAGTGAGTGATTAGATGCCATCTTTCCTGCCGTACTTGACGGTTGGTAGACTACGATAGAACTGTTCGTCAAGAGCATTGGCCTTTGACCTGGCCATCGTCCTGTTCCGATGCCGCTCCTCGAGGCAATCCAGTCCCAGATAGTCGTAGGTCAAGTTGAACTTGTTCGCGAAAAGTTCCGGTCTTGCGGCGAGCCATGGAGCGTCGCGAACACCGTAGACGCAGATGCCTCTGAGCACGCGACCGTTGCAGTCCAGCTGGTCGTACATCCCAACCCAGTTCTTAACACGAATGATTGGATGAACTGAATACTTCTCGGCAACATCGAGAGGACCTTCGAAAGAGACAAATACACGAACAGCGTTAATATGGACGATGACAATAACAACTGCAATACCGTCAGTCAATACTAAACTTATTTGTCTCAGTTGGTCCTTCTCTTCGGAATGTGCTTTTTTCTTCTGCACATAATTGTTCTCCCTTCTGCATTCTCTCTTCTCCTCTCAACACTCGTACGTTTCTTATGTATGTATATGTATGTATATGAGCATTTATATAGCGCCTTACAATAACCTCACGAAGGCGCTTAAATCGCGCGGTCTTGAGCACTGGGAGCGCCTCTGAACGGTTCACCCTACCAGAGGCGCTTTATAAATGACTAAATACAATGTAATACAATAATAGTCAAGCCACATTATATAGTCCTTTATCGTCAATACCATCAATGTGATCACACGGATCACTAGGACTAGACTTATCCATGCACGCCTATAGATCGAGCAGTACCACCACCACCACCACCACCACCACCACCACCACCACCACCACCACCACCACCACCACCACCACCACCACCACCACCACCACCACCAACAACAACAACAACAACAACGCAAAATCAAAAGCTTCATAAAGTATATAATAGTAGGCAACCATCATCCTTACATCCATTCGTCCATTAGAAATAAGCTTACTCATATAGCGCCCTTCAAGATTACTATTCAGAAGTTTTCTCAACCTAACCCACGGCTAAAAAGGACGATCTTATGGCTTCAATAAAACGATTCTGAATGAGCACGAGCCATCTGGCGTAATGCCAACGGCAGTCCATACAGTGCGCACCATAGTATGCTGACCGACAGCAACAGAGAAAGCATGTATATACAATAGGCCTATGCATGCGTGTTACAGTGCGTAGGCTAAACACATAAAAATTATAGCCTGCAATCCTGCATGTATGTAGGCTACATGCACGTATGAGATTATTCGTACCATGAGATACGATATCTTGAATGTCACAATAAAAAAGACACCGTTAACTTAAAATTGTTCACAAGTGCGCTGCAATATACCGAAAAAATTTCTGTCCAGGGTAACGGCCTCTGTTGTCATAGACCCTGGTCAAATCTGGATCCATTCATCATCCACACCGTTAACTTACCAGTGATCTTCGTATCGTAACTTCTAACAGAAACGTCAGCGCCTATAGGCTAGAATAGCCAAAGTATATATCATCGTCATGGTAGCCTACATTCGGTACATAGAGCGTACAAATAGGCTACGTTCCTTGCATCTCTAATTCTCTATGTCAAAGAACAAGCATGTTCCGGTTCGCTACCCGACGATGGCATGTCTAAGAGTTTTGAAATTGCTGCTAGCGCCGTATACTATAGCACGGTTCGTGCACTGGAACCTGACAAGCGATTGCTCATCCCACTTAAATGCGCAGATGCTGTGGTAAAAGATCTCACCCGATCAGTTGCTTGTTAAGTTGCTACTTTTTAACGACGACACTGCCATATCAGCGATGATTAGTGTCGCCCTCCTCCTTTACCCAAGCTTGGGACTGGCACTGGCATTAGTGCAACCAGTGGCGGAGTTCAATGAGCAGTGTGGAGATATTATATTCATTCATTCATTCATTCATTCGTTCATTCATCCATTCATTCAATCATTCATTCTAAGGACTTACATAGCGCCTCTTCAAGAAACCTACTCAGGAGCGCTCCCAGCCCAGCCACGGCAGCAATAAAAAAGACTTGAGAGATTTATGAAACAAAGTTTGATTGGTCAAATGTAATAAACCCAGTATTGAAAGGGATGCCTTAATATGCTAATGGTATATGGTCGCTTTATAGATAATCGTGTGTACATCATTGTACATCGTCATTGTGTATAATAGTCGTCCGTGGCCTTTGAACTGACCTTCATATCCCCCTGGAGCGTTGAGGTGTGGATTGTAGTTGATCGTATTCCAGTAGTGTTCCGATGGATGACCAGTATCCCAGCACCATTCCAGATACTTCCGTCCATGTTCACTTTCGATGATGTACTCGGTCATTCGCCTGGAGAAGAGAGCGTGCAGCTCGCCCTTGAAGAAGGTCAGAGGAACAGGGTAAGGGGTCTTCGTCTCCGAGGTCTGGTAGAAGATCGTCTGCTGGTAGGTCTTACTCCATCGATGAGTCCATCGGTAGTTGACCCGATCCAGCTCCATCCTGGAACGACCAGACATGGACCACTATTCGTATACGGCATCAAACGAGAAAATAATGTATACATGTAAACATACTTATACAATACACAGTACACACGCATACATGATTGCGCAATACATACCTACATTCTTAACTACATACATGCATACATACGTGACTAAATATATGCATACCTACATATTTAATTACATACATGCATATACGTACGTGACTAAATATATGCATACCTACACAGGGCTTAAAGTGTGGCTGGACGGTCATGGACGTCGTCCATGCACTTATTTTAAAATCTGAACGCCGTCCTGCCACTTATTGGCCAGCAATGACTGGAAAGGTAAGGGGCGTCCAGGCACTTCTTTTGGAAAGGTAAGCGGCGTCCAGGCACTTCTTTTTCCACACTTTAAGCACTGTACCTACATACTTAATTACATACATACATAGGCTACATTCACGATCACATGATGTGTACCTACATATTTAATTACATACAAACAGGATTATATATATATGCATACCTACATACCTAATTACATACAAACATGATTACATAATTATATGCATTAGACCTACCTAATTTTTACATTCATACATGATTACATAAATATATGCATACCTACATACTTAATTAATTACATACATGATTGCATATATGCACACCTACATACTTAATTGCATATATACAATTATACATGATTACATATATGCATACCTGCATATATATACCTAATTACATACATACATGATTACATATATGCATACCTACAAACCTAATTGCATACATACATGATTACATACATACCTACATACTTAATTACATACATGATTGCATATATGCATACCTACATATTTAGTTACATACATACGCGCGTAACGTGATGGAGGACCTAGAAAAACGCAGGGCATGGACATACGAAGAGCGGTGCATAAGGCCAGAGACAGAGCAACTTGGAAACGTCTTGTAAGGACCTCATCGTCAGCATGCGCTTGACGGAGGAGAAATTGGACATACAAGCGTGCATTTAACATAATAATACATGTAGATAGATTGCGATGAACTGTGAACCTGGCCGTTGATCCAGCGATGTCGTTCGATCCATTGAAGATCTTTGCGATGCGAACGAGTTCGAGATTCGTCCTCAGCGGAAACTCCTGTCCAGTCAGGTTGATGAGGTACTTGTACTTGCCGCGGAAGTACCTCAGCAGGTCCGTCATGCAGTTGATTTCCGGTTGAATGACGCTGATGTCCCCCCACTTGACCTTCACCAACTGGGTCGACACCCAGACGTTGTCGAAGCACCGGGCGATGGAGAGGATCGTCTGGTGGATCAGCAGGGGGGACTTTGTGTCGATGTGGATGCAGTAGAGGTTCTGAGGCTGGTAGATGGCCCTCAACAGCCTCTCGATCTGCTCCACGTCACGATAGACGGCCAGACTGAAGGCCAGTGGGAAGTCCTCCTCCTCGCGTGACAGCGGTACCTGGATGTAGCCTCGCTCCTTCCGGAACTGGCCGCAGTCCTTCGTCATGTCGAGGTACTGCTCCTCGTAGATCGGGACCTTCGGACGGTTCTTCATGATGTCCTCGGCTCGGTCCAGCTCCATGGCGTCGCCGTCCAGTAGGGCCTCACAGTTAACGAGGTCCACTACAGGGATCTTAGGAACCTACAAGAGTGTATCACACGTTCTAATTCACGCGTTCATGTGATTTACAAAGCAGAACTGTGTTCACATCCGGAGCGTAGTCAGGAAAATATTTCGGGAGGGTGGTTTTCAATTACGGGATTATCCATCGGTGAATATGGTCATAAAATAGACAGAATTAACTTTAAAGATTCGGAATCATCTATTTCGGATTTTAACCCGGAACCCCCGAAAGTCGTCCATGGTTCACAGTACAATCAGTTAAAGGGTGTCAACGCTGTTGACTCAAAAAGAAACAGTGAGCCCATTGCTTCTCTTGAATACCATTGTCCTTCATCACTTTCACTCCATTAACATTGACCATCACAGTTACTGTATGCGTCAAAGTCAACAGTGAAAAGCTCAAATCCGACCTGTTTACTTGTGAGTTCTACTGTCCTGTATTCCCAGAACATTTCGCTAAGCCTCCAGCGGATGTCATCTGGTCCCAAGTTCCAAAGCACCTCAATTTGCCATCGTCGTGCCTTCTAAGACTTCCGTTGGTGTGCGCGTGTGACCCAGGGATGCTTAATCCACCTTCAACAGGTTCCTCAAGACTCAATTGTGTCAACGTGGCTAAACTGGGAGCGCCTCTGAGTAGACTTCCCGAATCGGCGTCATATAATTTAATTGACCTGCGAAAAGCAACACTCTTTTCAGTCCTATATACCGTTCTGGACGGAAGCAATAACAAAATGATTAGAATGAAGATATAATCAAATCAAATTCGAATGAGGACCTGGTATCGGCTGTAGACTTCATCCGCCGTTACGTTTCTTCGCTTCTCTCTCCTTCCCATAATCCTCTTCGTTCCGTTGAGAACACGAGAAGACATGGGAGCCATCAACCTATTCTTATTGACCCTCTTCGACGTCTTTCTCCAGGTTTCCATCGCCTCCCTCTGCACATCCTCGTCATAATCGAACTGGAATTCCTTCCGGACCACCTCTTCCCTCCTCTTCGGCGAAGGTGGATTCCGCAACCGTGTCTTCCACGTCGGATCCTGCAGCGAGGACTCCCTCCGCGGATTGGAGTCGGAGGAATCGTTTGTCCAGAGAGAGATGTTCAGCAGGAGAATGATGATGTTGAGAAGAAGTAGTCGCACGATTCGCAGACCGAAGACATCGAAACCAAAGACGCTGACCATCCTCAGCAGCAGCAGCAGCAGCAGCAACAGCAGCAGCAGAGATGATGGGGACTGCAGTCAATTCTTTCGCTTGTTACCACTACTATACAACAGAGGAACCTAAGAAACATTGTGCAATATAATAATTCCTCGAGTTGGCAAACCGCAACCTAGTACATTGAGACAGACAAAAATTACATTGAAATAAAAATATTAAAGGGAGCAATCAGTTTTGGAATTGAATTGAATCGAGAGTTAGACTATGTTTTAGTAATACTATGGCAAATTTTGACTAAAAAGCTTACAAAGGAGATCTTTCTGCCTTTAGCCGCAATCTTCCCTGCCACAGTTAGGCTATTCACAATAATAATTGCTGGGCATGAGCTTCATGGCCCCTTCCAACTCCTGAGTCAAAATACTCTTTACGGCCGCATTAATTCTCACAACCGTGTGATTCCGACCTCTGCATCATAACTTCCTCACAAGAAGCGGATTTATGGTCAGGATGCTGTGCACTTATTAACTTAGTTATACAACGTATATACTTAGGCCTACTTATACTACTACCATTTTCACACGTATGCCTGCTCGTTCTATTTCTGACGGAATGGAGGTTGCAGAGAAGAGGATTCTCAGGTGTAACAGTCGCTTCCAGAGTGAAAGGTCAATTCTATATATATAATGTACATACGTACAATAACATAGTCCTACATAAAAACATAGGCCTACATTCATACATGCATATTCATGCATGGAAACATACATACACGCATGGATACCTGTAGGCTATTTTCATAGGCTACGCATACATAAATACATATATATATTAATAGGCTATGCATAGCATAATTACACCTGCATAGCCTACATAAAAACATGCATGTATAATTGCATATTATGTAAGTCTACGTACGAGCATGACATTGTATGCACGTGCACGTAGGCACGCGTTTGCACATTGAAGTCTGATAAAACTGCGAGTATTATTATGTTGTATATGTGCGCAAGAGCGGTCATATCGCCTATTGTACTGTAGGTCTACGTACATATAGGTTGACGTCGTTCATGCATTCTGCGAGCATGAGTATGTAAGCCTATACACAGTATTACACATCCAATTCATAATTATGCACTAGACATACATAATGCATAGGCCTACATGCAAACGCAGACCTATATACAATGTCTACATTAGTACACACATAGGCCTACTCACTGACCTGCAGAAGCATTTTGCGCTTAGGCCAATTTCGTCCGATTTCGTCTACCACATTGACATCGCGTGGCATTGTGCATGTCATCGCAAGTCATGGTAGGCTTTATATTATTATGCTCAATAGTCCTACACACATTCTGCCTTAACCGAAGTCTAAGCTGTCTGCAGTCGGCATTCTATTTTGTCTAAGACCAGCATGCAAACAAAGACACAACAGCCTGCACACCTCTAGCAGACATAATAATACACAACATATATATATATATATATATATACAACACATAATAATATACAACCTATATATATATAATCATATTCCTAAAGTTCGAAGGCCCTGGAGGCTATGATCAACGAGTTAGACCTGCCTTAGGTGCATATAGACCTATGCTCTAAGCACAGGTTGATAGCAAATAGCGGATACGGCTATATACATAGGTCTACATAGGCCTACGTGAAATGGTCTTACCTCTTCATGTCCAGGTCGCGTTACATTCTGACGAGAAGCGGTGATATTGAAGCCTAAAAAGAATAATTATAGCCTATAGGTTGGTTGGCAATAGGCATAGGCCTTCGGACGCTTGATTGGCCAAGCGTGACACCATTCGTCTTGAAATTTCTCAGGTAGAAGGCATTTCGGGCGAGCATTGAAGTTCAGCTGATCGAAAGCTTAAGAGTTCTTCAAGGTCTAAGCGGAAACAGCTGCAGGTCGCTTTCAAAATAAAACCACCTACTCATGTCAATCATCCTTTTTACCTAGTCAAACATGCAGATGACTCATCCAATTTGGTTGATAAAACACCGTTGACCTAATGTTGAGTCAACTTGAGTGCAACTTCGCGGTGGTGCTGAGAAATTTTGAAGATTTAGGCTACATCAGACCCAGAGCATACATAGCATTTCATGAGTAACGCTGTTGCTGAATGAACCAACATGGCACAACGCTCGTGAATAAGCTGAAGCCCAGCCATTAAATCAACGCTTTAGAGAGCACAACTCTATAGGGCCTATATACCACGTGCATTGCTCATCACTTACAAAGGTAAAAAAGGCCCATCATAATATCTGAAAAGACATATTCATAATGACCGTGTATTAGTGTATAAATTATGGGTCGCATAATATTCGTAGGAAACATCGTTGACCTGCAACAATGAATCGGGCAAGTGTTGACAACTTGTTTGATCGTTGAAGACGTATTGTGTCATATTGTGTCGTGCAATGACCAACATTATCATTAGACTGATGATTGATGTAGCTACGAACTAAGGCCACCCTGTTGGCGGAATCCCTTATTCCTTTAGATTTACCCACTGATATCATTGCATACTCTGTATATTTATCTGTGGCTGGGCTGGGAGCAACTAGGAGTAGAATTTTCTTGAAGTTTCGAAATATATATTATCGGAATGCAAACATTTGACTATCACAACTCACAAGTATGCACTTGCATTAATCCTTTACGCGTTTGCCCCGAGTATATTCGCTGAAAACGGGCTTAAAATTTAAAAAATGAACCGGTAAAGGGTTAAGGTACATTGATTGATTGAATGAACCTAAGAAGCTCGCTCGTGAATAAGCTGGTGCCCTATGTTCAGGAATAAGCTGGTGCATTGTGCATAGTTTTGGTGAATCACTCACTCACTCACTCAATCAATCAATCAACCAACCAATCAATCAACCAACCAATCAATCAATCAATTTCGTTTATTAGTAGTACTAAGCTGACACAGACGCAACTTAAAAACTTAACTTAGATAAGAAACATCCCAGCACAAGTTGTCTACAGATGAACCACTTCTTTTCAGCGAACATTCTAAGTACCACACAAAAGCACATTTTTCAGAACCCCACCAAAGCGCAATTATTTTAAGTTCATCACAAACATTAAAAGCACTGTAACTGATGCACAATTTAGTATAATTTACTTACAAGATATGACAAAGATGTGCTTTCAATTTGTAGGCCAATTGTCTAATATAATCACAGCCTGGCTGTTAGGCAGAAAAATAAAATTAAAAAACTCATCAAATAACGTTAAAATAACATCACTGCACCAGAAAAACAACTTATGTACAAGTCATGAAGTGTCTGCTAATACTAGAAACTAGTCATTAATGTCAGTTTTCAAATTTCACTTAATCAGCTCGCATCACTGATTCATAATTGTAAATCACATAATCACTCTCCAAACAGCAGTGAGGTTGATGAAGCTAATGATGATGATAAATAGAGAATATAGAGATGTGATCAAATTCACTTGGTCAGTTCGACTGTTAGTAAATAAATAAATAACGTGCAGTGTTCAATCTAGTCTCTCCCCCCCTTCTATGGGAAATCAAGGTTTAGGGGAACAAAGCGTCGAAGAGACATTGTAGAAGTCGATGAACATTTTCTCTACGAAAGAAACTGTCTTAACCATGCAGTTGGCTGAAATTTAACCTGGACGAACAACCAAGATATTTGTTACATGAAACATTCCACACAAGTCAATGGACCCCAATGGATGTCTTGGCTGCTGAACTATTGGTGGAGATATCTACACAGAACTAATTGCTACAAGGGAGGCTAATTAGGTGATAATTAATTAAACCTTCATTTGGACGCACTCAGTACTGATCTAAGAGTAGCAGAATTAGATGCTGAACACGAACATTTATTTATTTCTCCATTTCTGTAGCGCCCCTTTAAGCTCACTACTCAGAGGCGCTCCCGACTACAGCACGGACACTGCATTCTGAGTTTCATGCCGAAGCGCCCGAGCAATTGCGAGTGAAGAACTTGCTCAGGGTCCTTACCATACACGGCAGCTTGAGGTGGATTCAAACCTGCAACCTTCCGCCTGCAAGGTAATGAACATACCCATTACAATCATTGCACCCCATGCTCAAATACCTTGTATTGACTCAAACTCTGGACATACAAAGATCTGAAATAGACGTTTATATGTGATTTTACATAATTAATATTCAAGTTTACAAGAGGTGACTTTGTGTCAGTAGATTGACAATATTTGCATAACTTATTTAACTGACCAATTGATGGGGGCAAGGATTGAATACAAGTACTGTGATCTTGCAGCTGGGCTCTAATCTCTTATCGTCTAAAGTCAGTGAAGGACAACTAACATCCTTCTTAATTGGTTTTCTATTTTCCATAAAATAACTGGCACAAGTCTAACGGACTATATTTCAAGAAATAATAGATGGGAATATAATTAGATACTTTGTTGCACTTCAATCAGCTGATATTCATTGTTCAAGAAGATCTTGAAATGCTGAATAGGACAGAATTTACGGTAAGCAGAAAATGCTACAAATGGTACACAAATCAAACATGAAAGAATCTATCGAATTGGGAGTCATGTTGTAATGATGCTGCATTACTAAGTGTTCAAGGAACAAAACATTTAAAATTTGACATTTTCACAGATAAAACTGGATAAAAACCATTTAGTTCTATAAATATAATATTTGTACATTGTACTCATTATAATATGATAGTGTCACAAGTTGCAATAGTAAATAATATCATCATATTGTGTAATAGTAAATAATGTCATTTTATACATCACAACATTTCTTGTAATGTTATTTGTCAATAGCAATTCAGAGCAATTATTTTTCTTACATTTTCTTATTACATTTTCTTATTTTTCTTATTTTTCGGGGGAAAGTCAATTCTGGGATCACATTGTCCTCAGAGGTGCCTAGTGCCTACTGCCTAGATTAAACACCGAATAATTTGACTTCATGTCCTATAAAATGCTTCCCATATAAATATACCGAAAAAAACAAATTCTTACGTAAGCATTGCTAAAATCACAGCACAAAACACAAATATGAATCAATTACAGAATTCCAATTAAATATATTTAAAGCCAAAGAAAAGAACAAGCAGAGAAGGTTCAAGGTAAAGAACGAAAAAACGAAGACATGGTTTTTGCAACAAAAAAGAACAAAACCAATTATAATTCAATGACATTATGGGCTCGGGTGCATTCCATGCCTCTGCACCCAGAGAATGGAATTGGCTTCCACTCTCTCTTTGCAGCTGAAATTCACTTCCTTCCTTCAATAAGCGGTTCAAAACTCACTATGTATCTCTAACTTCATCTTCCTCTGGCGGCTAACTATCCGTACCTCAGATTCACATTTCGGTGTAACCATGCGTACGTTACAAATTTATTTAATAATAATAATAATAATAGTCACTAGCAATTGTCTTTAGATGAAGAAATCTGATAAGTCAGTTGACCCTCGTCTTAACCTCTAGAAGGCCATAAATTTTCACCTGTTTTATTGGCTTCTGATTCATACCAAATTTCAATATAAATCTTAAACAGGATCTAGATTTTAAACAAACTTAGTAGGCTTCACTGTACTCTCAAAGACTAACAACACAATTAGACAGTTTTAAATTACATCGTAATCGTAAACTCGGAACTTCTCCAGCACCCACAAAAGCTCAGTCACGGGAGCCAGCTTATTCGCAGGCGTTCAATCACAACATAGTCGATAGGCATTGGGCAAGATCCAGAGAGTCAGGCGAGGAGTTAAGACAGACGGCTATGGTGGATGATGTTTAGAGCTGGAATGGCGTGGGTGGCAAGGGAAAGTGGAAGAATCAGGAATGGATCTGTGAAAAAAGCAATATTTTCAGCTTAGAGTGAAAGACCTGTGGGTATGTAAGACCTTGCTTCTATTGCTATTATTAATTATCATTACGTTTATCATTATGATCATTGCAACTAATTATAATTTAATATTGTAATAATTCATCTCACGTATAAATACTTCCTTAATTAACAACGCAATCTTGGTGAAAGCGCAAAAGAAAACACCTGAACCAAACTTGCTTCCTTGCTCATTAAGTTCGAAAAGTTGCTATTAAATTAAGTTATGATTATCATTTTATTCTATTAAATTAAGTTATGATTATCATTTTATCATCATCATTACAATTATAAAATAAGGTATACAATCACCGCCTCACACGAGGCCATAACCCTGACTTCCAAACTGAATAGCAACAAGCAGTCTGTCCTTGAGCTCCTGTTTCGACGAATACTCCGGCAACTTCAACATGTTGATGCAGGTACTTGCCGAAGGCAGCACAAGCGGTTGATAGTCGCACCTTGAGATCGTGAACTTCTGCTTCCCGCCGCTTCCCACCAGCGAAACAAAGCCGCCGTGTGGAACATGCGAGCACCCAGTCACAAACTGGAGCAACTGGATTCTCAAGGTCATGTCAAAGTCACCGACGCAGTCCCAGAACCAGACGACCTGGTCGTCGCCGGCAACGTATCCGTTGTACTCGGTGTTTCTGGCCCAGTCGGTGAGGTCGATGTCCTGGAGTCCGGACAGCATGAGTCTCAGTTCATCGACTTCGAACATCTGGATGAGCGACTGAGGGATGAACGAATGAAAACCGGAAAGGAAACTATCGATCTGCGGCTGGATCGCCTTCGTCATGCGCAGCTGAGCGACCGACTGAATGTACTCAGCCTTGTTGCTCTCCGTTACGAGAATATTTCGACCTTGCGGCTTCAGCTCCACCTCCTGCATCATTCCGAACACGTCCGTTTCGACGGAGAAGGTCAGGTCAAGGCCAAGGTCGGTGATGTCATGGTCGAGGATCCACTGGAGGTTCCGCGCGTATTCCGGGTCGACGGACGCGACATCCGTGTAGCTGACGGGAATGCCGAGGATGTGTTTGTAGAAGGATCGCGTGAAGTAGACGCCGAGGAGCTGCTGGTGGTAGAGGGCGAGCCCCATGACCTGACCCGCAAACCGAAAGTAGTTCAGGTGGTCGGGGTTCACCGAGGAGTTGCTGTTCGGCTGGAAGGTGCTTCCATCGGCCGACTGAGTGAACAGAGCGTAGTCCGGATTGAGGATCTCCTTCGACAGAACGTCGAACCACTCCTTCAGAACGCCCCCTCCGATGCCGTCCTCGCCCTGGAATCGCACGGAGATGTTCTTCATCAGGTGATCCGGAGACTTCTGGAGGACCTGCTTGCAGCTCGAGTGGAAGCAGTTGTCGCGGTTGATGAGCAGGAAGTCTTCCGAACTGTTCGACAGCTGGATCAGCTCGCTTTCCGGCGTCATTGGCTGGCGGAGGTTTTCGTAGAACCAGGCGCGCCGCGCTTCGAACGGCTGAGCGCGGATGATGTGCAGGAAGCGCGACATGAGTTCCGGACAGTCGAGCAGGAAGTGGAAGTGGTTGAAGATGTTACCGGGGTTGTGCTCGACGAGAAACTGCAAGACGGCTTCATGGTGACTGACAAACTCGATGAAGCGCGGCGACGTCAACTTCGGAGGACTTTGGCATGAGCAGCACATGTAGAACGACTCGATTATAACCATGATTCTAGGCACCATCGTGTCTAACAGGTTCTCGGTGATCCTGCCATTTGAATCTGAACTCTTCATCTCAGGGTTTTCAGGAACTCTGGAATCTCCGTGCATCTGACCATTCTCTGTAATGATGCTTTGTCCTCTCTCCTCTTCAGAACAAGACATATCAGAAGCAGAGTTGATGTTGCTGGAGTTTCGATTAACCTTCTTATCGCTTTCAACGATCGTCTGCGATTCGAATGATTCTGATTGACAAGAATCAGATGAAGAGTCTTGCATACTGAGGTTCTTTTCAGTTACATCTGCCTCCACCTTAGGCAAACCTACATTTTCTTTGTGTCCATGAAGTGCGGTATCAGATGCATCCGAATGAACCTGTTGTAGCGTTATGATTTCCGACTTCAGGAGGATCAGCCACTCGTCCAGTGAATTCCATAGATCTTCCAACGACTAAAGAGAACATAAACGTAAGCACTCAAAGTCTTCTTCAACATCATCCACAAATTATGACGAACTTAATTGCAATTTAAACAAAAAATATGCAAGACATTACAATTACAAACAGAACACCATTAAATAAAGAAAGACATCAAATGAAGCGTATTACACACTACAACCGCGTCATTTAATTTATCCATTTATTGCATCAGAAAACCAAACAGGCACCAGCGCAAACCATAATGGAAACAGAGCAATCAGGCCAGAAAAGTTAAGAGCTTATATCGTCCTGATCCCTAGTAACGGACTCATATTTTGGTCATCATTAATGTCTGTACCAAATGGACAATGGACTGAACCTTGAAGACTTTTGCTTGTTTTCCACCATTGTTGCACGTAGCATAGGAGTCGAGACAGAGCGCAGGAGCCGTCTGCTTGTACAGCTGATGCAGCAAACGCATGCAGCGTAGCAGACACTTCATCTGAGAATCGAGATCACTTGAAGTACTGCAAACAGTTCAGGCGACTTTGAAACACACGGATTTTAGGCTCACGTCTATGTTTGTACATGTGAGTTATGTATGTGTGTGTAATCTCTGTATATGAATGTGTGCAATATGCATGTATGTGTGTCTTTCTATTTGTACATGTGTGTTTGTTTATAACTTTATAATGTATATGTGTATGCATGTGCATGTATGTGTAATGTGCATGTAAGCATGTGTGTATAAAATCACTACACACGAAGTACACATCTTCTTTTACTGCAACCAAAAAATAATAACGAAACTTCATTAGACACAAAAGGAGCATAGCATAAATTACTTCAATCCATTCCAATAAAAAAATAACTGAATATTCTTCAATTACATGAATGCACTAGTGATGTAGCTTTTCCGGAAATTTATTTTGACGGAAACTTTCCGGAAACTTTCCGGAAACTTTCCGGAAAGTTTCCGAAGAACCGGAAAATACATTAAACTCAGAAAATATCAGAATTTCACTCTCATAAATTTTTTTATGGTTTAAACTCCTTTTATTTACAGTACTTCTGTCGATGCAAACAATTTTGAACTTTAAAATAATTAATATGAGCAATAAACACTGTTCATTAGTAAAACTTCAGACTAGAGTAGCCTATAGAAAACTAGTTGCTTGCATGTCTGCAGTGACTGCAGACATGCAAGCAACTAGTTTCCTCTGTTGCAGGAAATGGGTAAAAAACTGATATAAACATGAAATAATACAGCATCATTTTCTGTTTCTGTCTTATATTTTCATAACTCACAAATATGAAGGTGACTGAATGATAAAAAATATTTTCTCTAAATTTACAGCAAAGTTTAATTGCATTTAATTCCTAAATGTACGGGTATTTTGGGGCTGTGTGAACAATTATCACTAACACTAGCAGTGCCATCTATTGAATAAACTATTACTTATAACCACCTAAGACTGCTTATAGTGATGGATGTATTTAGTAACATTACATTGAAAGAAAATTCGGACTCCTTAGAATTGAGTATGTATTTAATAATATTTTATTGGTAAAAAAATACGTCAGAAAGTTTCCGGAAAAATATGAAACTTTCAGGACAATTTTCCACCTCACAACACTAACTTCTGATAGTGATTGATGTATTTAGTAACATTATATTGAAAGAAAACTTCGGACTCCTTAGAATTGAGTATGTATTTAATAATATTTTATTGGTGGAAAAATATGTTGGAAAGTTTCCGGAAAGATTCGTCGGAAAGTTTCCGAAACTTTCCGGAAAGATATGAAACTTTCCGAGGAAAGTTTCCGCCTCACAACACTAGAATGCACTACACATATCTGCCCGGTCTTACTGGCTACCAAGCTGAATAATATTCCACTCACGTAAATGTGCTCAACTGCTGAAAGACTGCACTGACTGACCTGAGCAATTGGTGTCCAGTATGTAAAGCCAGTTCACCAAGTGCAGAAAGAATGGTGTATGTGTAAGCCTCATTCTGAAGGCACAGGAATGACAGCACCTTGTGTAGCTATAAATGAAACAAATAAATCATGTTAAATGGTGAAAGTTGAACACCAGAAACACCTAATACTTCAGACACTTACTGAAGTATTAACAATGAAATAATACTCAGTTCACAAGTTATAAATTCATCACAACAATTGCTTCTATTGCACAAATGATTTTATGATAATAATATTAAAGAATCGTTTGCTTCACTGACCTTGCTTTCTCTGATATGAAGGTGAGTAACAGTGTGAATTATTTGTTCAAACAGCTGTGGATAACTCTGTAGAAGTGTCTCACACGTTTCACTGTACCCTCCCTAAAATAAACAATGCAAGCAAATTCCATGTCATTCATTTTCAAGTACAATGAAGTGCAGCACATAAACGGGTTACTTTATGATGTATACAGCTTAATTTCAAACAATTTTGAAGCTTTTACTGATCTCTGTGCACATCTCTGGGACAAGTAAATTACAGCTCAAACTTATCATTTGAGACAATAATATGACTGTTTTTGATATTGAACTCATCTTCTTTTTGCTATGTTACATGAATCCTCTTATAACTATCACCATCATTCATCATTATTACTGTTGTAAACACCTTTGCATAAAACATCATTACCACGTGAAACATAAGAAGCACTAATTCTTAAATTTAGCTTACACCATAAAACTGATGCAACAACAATGGAGAAAGCATGCCAAAGTCTGTTACTGCAATCAATAACCTGCTTCACCTACTATAATACAGACACAACAGGAAAGGAATTTGTCCTTGCTACTAAAAACTATCAGACCTAAATCTTAAGGAAGTTAAAAAAAACAGTTTATTTCTATAAACGTTGAAAGTTATTCCAAGACAAAGAACAGAGAGGAAACAATCAAGACCTGAACACTGAGGTCTATTGGAGTGCAACCTCTGGTGTCGGCCTGGAATTTGGCATTCTTCTGCAGCAACATCCTCACTGTATCCCTTTGTCCATGACTACAAGACAACGAAGACAATGGCCAAACCTTGGCATTTAAAGGCAGTTCACATAACACTAAATATTAACAACTTTGCAATGCCACAAAATGTCCTCTGTAAGTTGAATAACAACATTTGTTTGAACTTAATTGCTGACAATAAACTAAAAAAATCTCTGTATTATCATTAGTCTAATGCATAGAATTGTCTTCATTCATAAATGAACAGCAAGAGCAACAGATCATCATAATGTCCTACATTACCTGCATGCAAAGTGCAGAGGCGTGTAACCTTGATGATCTGTTCTATTGATGTTGGCACCATGGTCTAGTAGACATACAACCGTCTGTCAACAAACACAACAGAAATACCCGGTACAGATAATTTATAACTAATTCAGCCAAACAGCCACCCCTACTTTGGCAGCATGTCTAACAATGTAACAACTTAAGTTGAATTGATTTCCCCAGTTACTTTAGCACACACTTGTTGCTAAAGTGCTTAAAAGGCCAACAATGTGAGAATAACTTAGTGGAACATACATCCCTACTTTTGCAGCATGCCTAACAATGTAACAACAAGCTGAATTGATTTCCCAGTTACTGGTACTTTTAGTACACAGTTGTTGCTAAAGTGCTTAAAAGGCCAACAATGTCAATTCAAGTAAATTTGCAGATCTATAAAATAGTACATTCACTAAAGTTCACTTCCAGAGGCAATTCGTCTGCAATAAAAATATTTATTGTGCAATGAATAAACTATGACTGGGCACTAAAAAAACCATGACCATCCTATTCTGTTTTACAGTAGTTTGCAAAATTCCCATAATCCTTCTTCAACATTAAATAGCAACTACAATTCCATTCTCAGACTCTGCCTTGTTTTCTCAAGATTTCCCAAGATTCATTCTTTGTTTTCCTCTTACAAGTCAACATTTTCTTCACGTTCATATCAGGTGAATGTGACGAAAAATATCATGAAAAAGAAAAAATTTGAGTCTTTGAGTAATTACTGATCAGTTTCAAAATTATTTCTAATCTCACCGATACATGACCATTCTGGCAAGCAACATGAAGAGCTGTCTGTCCCTGGCCATCCTAGAAAGCACAACATAACATCGTTTAACCCTTTAACAGCGATAAGCGCCCAGGGCAGGCACAGTTAATATAAATACATATTATGTATAGGTAAGAGAAAGTAATCAAGCGTATAATACTGTTGTATTTAAATCAGTAAAACGTAAGTGGTGGCAATATACTTGCCACTAGCTGTTTAGGGCTCCACAAATTGACATCAGATGTACACATGACGTGGCAACATACTTGCCATTAGCTGTTCATACTACACCAGACATCACTGAAGTCTTCATTATGTACCCTATTTTAATTTTTTTTTACAGTACCTGGTAGTGACATCTGGTGAATCCACATGCATTAGGTTACTGGCAATACACTGTACATTAGCTGTTTAGTATACTGCATGTAATGGCAAATATATTGCCTCTCGCTTATAAAGGGTTAAATTATTACTACTGATTATCGATTAGTTCCTTTCTGCCTACGGGCATAATAAAGTACCTATTGATACTACTTACATAATTTAATACTACTAAATTAATAATAATACTTCTAACACCGGAACTGATAATAACACTAACTCTCACTACAAACACTCACTCACACCACTATTGACCATCCAGGTATTGGTTTAGTAATGGTTTGATTTTGATACCTTGTCCATTAGACACCAATGCTATAGAAGTCTCTGATAAAAAAATACTAACAATGTAACTACAACTAATAATAGCCTAGTCACCATACTATTATTCATTCACTTGAGGTGGAAGCTACAATCCATCAGGTTCCCAAAAGAACATCTGTAAGAAAAAAATATCATAATATTAATATTCTAAGACACAACAAGAAATTTACTAATCTGACAAAGTTTTTACTGACATTTCATACCTCAACGTCAATACTCGTGATGTGCTGCAGCGTTTCACAAAGAAGTTCTGTACGTCCATTCACAGCCAACCAATGAAGCTACACAAAAGTAACCAAGAAATATAATGTAATGTGCATAATGAAGAATCTAAAAAAGTTTCATCACAACACACAAAAGTCACGCCACGAAGACTGGTCAGCTAGTATGCGGGTCCTTCAAAAACATCGAGTCCTCAATCACCAGGTTGCTACGTCCACTCCAGTGCTAGATCAGGATCCATGGAAGGTCAAGCTAAGGAGACAGCATGGTGCCACAGCATGGAGCAAGTCTTCTAATAAGATTCAGTGCTTAAAGTCCAAACATGATTGGGAATGCTGCATTAAGGTGCATCATTTCAACCATCAATTCAATATCTGCGCGTGTGCGTATGTGTGTGCGCATGTTCATAAGTATATTTAACAAGAGTGTAATAAATTGTAAAAAAACTTTTTAATTTATATAGTATGACTAGGTACCACAAATTTGACCAGAAATGTGAGTTATGGAAAGCTACTTTTGCTGTTTTTCAATCGAAACATCATACATTTAAACAACCTGGTACTGACCACTGTATGGGAAACTGCACCACTTAGAATTATCATGAGTGTGTGACAAAACAATCCGAGTTGCAAACTAAAATAATGACACATATTGTCCAGCATATCACTATGAATTAAACCATGAACGAAAAACAACAAAACACCAATAAAAATTATTTACATTAATGGTTTTACCGCTGGCATGGATAATTAACAAGCAAAAAATCAACGCAATATCAATGGAGATTTAGGAAAGTGGCAAAAAGAAATCACCGTCGTCAGTCCTTCGTTGTTACGAATATTTACGTCTGCACCGTATTCTAGAAGTTTCGAGAGACAATGTCGGTGTCTAAAACGTAATTCACATTCAGAATATCACGACAAATAGCAAACAAATGGAACTCAGTGATGAAAATATTGTCTGATACTTGAGCACAATAACATGCTAATGACTGGGTTTGTTTTGTTTGTTTGCTTGTGTGCATACTTGTTATAGCGCCCCTTCAAGCTCCCTACTCAGAGGCGCTCCCGACTACAGAGAGGACACTGCATCGGAGTTTCACGCCGAAACACGGAGCAATTGCGAGTTAAGGACTTGCCCAAGGTCCCTATGCGGCGACTTGAGGTGGATTCGAACCTGCAACCCTTCGGCTGCAAGGTGACGAAACACCCACTACACCACCGCACCCCAAAGAACAAAAGAACAACAGGACATAATGGAGAATGTGCAAGACTGCGAAAGGGCATATACTAAGCATGAGAAAATACCGATCAGCCACTGTGTTGATATCTGAAGAAAAATTTATTAATTAATACTGATAATATTGGTAAACAGTTGCAAAACTGAAACGAAGTATCACAGTCTAAAAAGTAGTCCACACTATAGCGGGTGCGCTATTTTGATCGCTTCCACGTCTTCCAAAATGATATCATCGTACGTCTTTAAGCGTTTAACTGGGAACTCCATATTAAAGGAAAAATTGCTGAGTCACTAACAACCAGCAATCCAGATCTACATAATTAAAGAAACTTAATATATAAGTGGAAGAAGAAATTCACCCGTTTCTGGCTGCTAGGTGGAGTGACGTGCATCCTGAGATGTCCTGTGCATTTACTCTTGCTCCCTTCTTCAGCAGAAGCAATAAGCAGTCTGTAGCACCACAACTAAAATAAGCAAAGAAAGCAGGTTTACGTATACCTACTTATAAAAGCACATAAAAGCAAAGGCCATTGATACTGAAGGAAACAATAAACTAATCAGTTCAATGCAGCACAAAACTTTAATTTTAAATTAGGACATATGCTAGAAAATTCCTAATAATTAATCAATCTATCTATAGAGGGCAAACAAACTGTGTAGAGACGTGTGGCAAAATGCTGCAATTGTATCATTCAGGCTTAAAATATTAGAAGATATTTGATGACACACAAGAAATCATTTAAGTAAGCTACAACACCAAAGACTATTATACAAAAGGCTGCATTGCTTTTATCAGCTGTCACAGAGATTGATTTATTGATAGCAACAGCATGGTTCAATGCCAGTAAGCACATCATTAACAATCTTTTCTGAAGTCTAATGACTTCCAGTGAGTGAGCAAATAATTAAGAAAGCAGTCATGCATGAACGTATAGGTAATGACTTATTTGTTTTTCAGTTGCTTTTAACTGCAGGCCGTATATCGTAATATTTCAGTTTAATGTGTGACAACATAGATCATCCGATTCGCCTCCTCCTTTATCTAGGCTTGGGACTGGCACTACCAAAGTGTGAGCAGTGGTGGAGTTGCTCGATGTTATTCGGTGATACCAGTGATTTGGTGAGGCAGTAACAAATCAATGATTTACTCAGCTTTTTACTTACTTTGCCGCAATCTGAAGCAGATTGCGTTGTGACTGACCGCAAGCAAAGTTGACATCAAAACTTGACAATTGCAACAGCTCAGCCACAGAACTAGAACAGAACCAATACATCTTAAATATTCTTAACAGAATTAGGACTTGAAGTCAGTACATCACATGATAAGCCAAATGTTCAGCAATTACAACAATTTATATATCATTGTCATCATTACAAGTTTTACATTGTTCACTGTAAGCGTAAATACCAAGAGTTATGTGACAAGTTCATTTAAATTCTTTCATTCATTTATTTGAAGAATTTATATAGCACTCATTCAAGAAGCTCACTCAGAGGTGATCCCAGTTCAATCATGGTGGTACATATAAATCTCAAGGAGTCTAAAAATTGTGACGATTTATCCCTAGGTAACAGGCGCATCACCAACAAGAGACCATTCCAGACAGAAGAACCTACAACTGAGAAAGCATGACACTCAAAGGCTGACGTTCCAACACGAGAGACCAAAAACTCCCTCTTAGAGGCAGAGTAAAGGGCTCTGCAAGTTAGTACAGCAGATATTGAACAGCAGAGTTCACATAGGTAGGCCGAGCATAACAAAGGAAACAAAGTCAAAAGAGCAAATGCTTTTTTAATTTGTATTTACGACAGTTTCTATTGCATCATCAGAAGTGAGTTACTTCTAGGATGCTGTACACAAATACAGTCAACTGAAAAGGTAGAAGTTCTGCTGAAAAAACTACAGTTTGAAAATGTGTGAAAATACCTGTGCTGGTTAGCTATAACCATCGAAATCAGGATATAAAAAGCACTTTCTTGATCTAAAAAACAAATCAAACCAAGCACTCAATTTGGTTCACATCAAAACAACTCACATGACACAATAGTTCAACCAGAATTGAAAACATTATGGGTCTTCCATAAAATGTACATAAAATTTCACAACTGTTATAATAATGCACAAGACGTCAAGTAATTGATCAAAGACACAGATAGTGGCGGATCCAGAACGTTTCGAGGGGGGACCAAAATTTTCGGTGGTGGGAAAATCTGATGACCTTTTTTAAGCCATTTGTCAGATTCTCACGGAAAAGTCCGATTATCATGGAAAAGACACCATTTTATACGCCAAAAAAGTTGACGACCTTTTTCAGTCATTTGGCCAAAATTCCGGGCAAGAAAGCCCATTTCCCAGAAAAATCATACCATTTTCCCCATCAAAAAACCTGACCGCTTTTTTAGTCATCATAGACTACTTTTTTAAAGGTCTGCCGAACTGATAGGGGGAAGGAGGGTCAACTTTTTCCACGCCAAAATGGCTGGTGAGAAAGAAGGAATTTTTTAATGGAGGGCCATGGCCGGATTGCCCCCCCTGGACCCGCCCCTGGACACAGACACCTGCAACTATATTGCACATATAAATCACATATAATTATATATATATAAATTATCATACATATATAATTATTATACGCAATTATGTACAAACACATATATGTGTCCCATCTGACCAAAACCAGGCATAAGTCGCAACACACGCTTCTGAGATAATGACCAAAATGTGAAAAAAACAAATTTTTTCAATTTTTGGTTTTTGACAGAAAATGATAAATAAATATGTTTTATACACATTAAAACCAAAAATTTTGCAAAAATATTATTTTTAATGATATTTTTGATAATTTTGTGGTTTTATTGTTCAAATAATTCGATGACTTTTCCCGCCATTTTCCACTTTCCCACCATTGGTAGTCATATTCGGTATGTGGCTAACAAAATAAATTAGGTATCAGTGAAAAGCCCAGACTTCCCTCTAGCCTACTATGCAATCTGTTTATTTGTTGCAAATTTTATTTAATTATGAACATGGTTCTAAAGAATCTTGCCTTTCTAAGTTATAGAAAACTTTAAACGCATTTTTCTCAGAATTGTAATTTGGACGGTCGAACCATATTTTTACTCATAACTTTGGACAGAAACATGGCAGAGCAATAGGATTTGTGTCATTTTAAAGAAGAAACCTTATTCTTTTAGAAGATAAATGATGCTCATTTTGTAAAAATTCGACTTACGCCTGGTTTTGGTCAGATGGGTCACATATATGTAATGTATGTATAATGAATATATAAATATGCGGTATGGAATTTTCAGACTCATGAGCTGCACCTGTTCCCTAGATCACCCTCTGACACATTCTATAAAAAGCACTTGAAAACTGTTCTTTCTGGTCATACTGGAGTCAGAGGAACCTTTGAGTAGTTTCTTTGAAAAGGTGCCAAATAAATACTTAAATGAAGTACAGAATATATAACTACATAAATGAACATACATAACTAAGCTGGTCCATTCCAAATCAAAGCCCAATAAAACACACACAGAAAAAGCACACAGAAAGGATTCACAGATGGTGCTAGGCGAACGAACCTATGAATGTGGGGCGCGGTGGTGTAGTGGTGGCGTCGCTGCCCTGAAACCGGAAGGTTCGAGGTTCGAATCCACCTCGCTGCGTAAAGACCTTGGGCAAGTCCTTCACTCACAATTGCTCAGCGCTTCGGCGTGAAACTCCGATGCAGTGTCCGCTCTGCATTCGGGAACACCTCTGAGTAGAGAGAGCTTGAAGGGGCGCTATAACAAGTGCACATACAAACAAACAAATGACCACTGAGAAATACAAAAATAAAAAACTGCAGGTAGGAAGACCTAGCTCAAAAAGGGAGAATTTTCTACCAAAGAGATCGTTCTGTCTTCTAAATGGAATGCAGAAGAAAACGAGACTCACCATCAGGCAAAGTAACAGTCCTGGCACTCCTCAGAGACTTTGCCAAATGCTGTAAGAATGCCATTTGGACATGGATCTGTAATACAAACATTAAACACTGGTAATTATCACTGAAAATTTACTCAACAATGCCAACCAATGACAATAAATATTACACTGGTAATACTCCACATTCATAACATGCCACTCGAAAGCTAAGACCAAAGCGCCATCATCATTTTAAAGTGTAAATAATCCCCATTCATGGCACTAACAACTTTTAAATTCACGTTAATTAACGTTAGCACACCTAGCATAAATTTTCTTTAGCTCTCTTCGAAAGATGTCATGCAAATCTCTGTTTACCAATACAATGTTTGGTGCCGTGAGTCAGTGGATAATAATTTACGTTTAGGCATTTACTCGCATACTTTAAGTAAACAAAATCGAGTTTTACATAAGTACTTACTGAGAATGAAAGCGTAAAACCTGTTCGTTTACAAAGACGAAGCTGGAATTGACACTTCAAAATAAACCAACTGACGAAGAAATCTCGTTATATAACATTATAATAAAATTATACGGAAATTCCAAAATCTGTAAATTTAGTCAGATTAACAGCGACACAGAAAGATGAGTCATCGCGACTAATTTTGTCAATAAAAATCAAACTTCGCTCATTTTCTGAGTAGTGTCTGCTGATATGACAAAGTCGTATTATATTAACAACAACCACTTTCTAAAACGCGATAATAAAATCTTCTTAACATTGTAACCATTCCGCCTAAATAAAATATTTTCACATTGACCGGATCTGTAGTTAATGCTAATAATAATGTAAGTCGTTTAGTTGGTTATTATGCCAATGTGATATTGATACGTGTTCCAACTTCTTACATTTACTCAAAGATCTTTGCATTTACTCAAGGACTCTTTCTACACAGGACTGGTTTCTTCTTCTTTAACCGCCTTGTACAGGTTTTTGGGCGATAATCGGAGTTCCGGAAAATTTCAAATCTTATTCCCAAAATAAAAGTATTCAATTAGTTACATCAGTTCTATGAAAGCAAATTGACGAATGATAATGTTTGCAAAATAAGCAAATGCCTTTGTATTGGAGATTCAAAACATGATCCTTAGCGATAGAAACGGAATTTTAAATGGAGCGCCATCTATAGCTGAGAGTGAAATCATGACCGCAATATGGAATCCTTGGATTCTATGATGGTTCTTATCATAGACATCTTACATTTACATTTTTTAGTAATAATTATATGATGTCTGTGGTTCTTATTGACCACGGTCTCGCCCAATGCAGTTCATATCAGGGCTTCGGGTGGGTCTGGCCTTGCTCGGCTTTGCTGATGCTAGCATGATGTAGTATAATGTAATGTAATTATGTAAGTCTTCGAGAATTTCACAGCGACCATAAAAGCCACGTCAGGGAGACTGGCTTATACGCCAGCGCTAATCAAGTCCGCAATAGCCAAGCTGCAGTGCTTAAAGTGTAAAAAAAGAAGTGCCAGGACGCTGAATTGTATAATTGGTCGTAAGTGGCGGCGCCGAAGGCGCGAGGCTGGGAGTGCCGAAGGCACGAAGCCCATGCCGACTAGGGGGTCTGGGGGAGCGTCGTAAGCTCCCCCAGCGGGGTCTGGGGCGGAGCCCCAGCGACCGGCGCATTTTTAGCTGTGTCGACCTCAAATAGAGCCATTTTAGACTCTTGTTTGCCAGCTATTTGTGAACAATAAAGTCGCGAAAACTTCAAGAATAAGTCGTTTTTCAGTGTTGCAAGCTACCAGGATAAAACAAAGTTTTATTGTAAAAGATAAAGGTTTTGTCTTTACCATAATCACAACAGTGAAAAGGTTTAGGTAGCCTAATTAAGAATCTAAGACAGCGGGGTCTGGGGCGGAGCCCCAGCGACCGGCGCATTTTTAGCTGTGTCGACCTCAAATGGAGCCATTTTAGACTCTTGTTTGCCAGCTATTTGTGAACAATAAAGTCGCGAAAACTTCAAGAATAAGTCGTTTTCAGTGTTGCAAGCTACCAGGATAACAATATAAATAAAAGTTAAAGGTTTTGTCTTTACCGTACACACAACAGTTAAAAGTTTAGGTAATTAAGAATCTAAGACAGCGGGGTCTGGGGCGGAGCCCCAGCGACCGGCGCATTTTTAGCTGTGTCGACCTCAAATGGAGCCATTTTAGACTCTTGTTTGCCAGCTATTTGTGAACAATAAAGTCGCGAAAACTTCAAGAATAAGTCGTTTTCAGTGTTGCAAGCTACCAGGATAACAATATAAATAAAAGTTAAAGGTTTTGTCTTTACCGTACACACAACAGTTAAAAGTTTAGGTAATTAAGAATCTAAGACAGCGGGGTCTGGGGCGGAGCCCCAGCGACCGGCGCATTTTTAGCTGTGTCGACCTAAAATGGAGCCATTTTAGACTCTTGTTTGCCAGCTATTTGTGAACAATAAAGTCGCGAAAACTTCAAGAATAAGTCGTTTTCAGTGTTGCAAGCTACCAGGATAACAACAAAAATAAAAGATAAAGGTTTTGTTTTTACCGTACACACAACAGTTAAAAGTTTAGGTAATTAAGAAGCTAAGACAGCGGGGTCTGGGGCGGAGCCCCAGCGACCGGCGCATTTTTAGCTGTGTCGAACTCAAATGGAGCCATTTTAGACTCTTGTTTGCCAGCTATTTGTGAACTGCATGGACGCCGTCCTGGCAGTCATGGACGACCGTCCTGGCAGTGCTGGCCAAATAAGTCATAGGACGGCGTCCTGCCTCGAAAATAAGTGCCAGGACGCCGTCCATGACCGTCCTGGCACACTTTAAGCCCTGCCAAGCTGCCTTTTTCGTTCCGGTTCCAGTTCAAAATCCGGGAGGTCAAGCCGAGGAGACACGCAGCGTGGTGCTACGGGGGTTGTCGGTGATGGTGGTAGCTGGGTGGAACCTGATTAAAATTTGGATAGGATAATTATAGCTGCTCAGCACAGAGGCCCGGAATTTCTGCCGCCGGCCTTGGTTCAAAGGAGTAGGCCTAGGCTAAGACCTAGTTCGAAGTAGGTTGTCAGCGGGACAGAACAGGTGTTAAGAGGGGTGGGGGTTGCGGTGGTGTCGTTTGGGTAGAGATCTGTAAGGTGATAAATCGTACGCGTCTGGGTCAAATTTTTGAAGTGAGGCTTAATTCAGCGTTGTGTGGATCGCCCGATGGGCAATTGACGAAAAATAGCCAAGGCCTACTGACTTCATCCATCCATCCGTCCGTCCGTCCGTCCGTCCGTCCGTCCGTCCGTCCGTCCATAGGCACCAGTTTATTCGCGAGCGCTGCAGTAGGTTAACATTCAAGCGCCTGGAAATGATAGCTGCATATTTGTTATGTAGACTATATTATATTTAAGGTCTTTGATATTATTGTGTCTAGCCTATCATTTTTGTCGCCCATTAATCACTTACTTACGAGCATTCAATTTGGCGCTGTTACAAGCGGCAAAAATTCTGTTACTATTTCTGTCGGTGTAATATGGTAAGTATGGCCCATTTATACGGAGGTTATAGTTTCTGCCGTATTATCTGAAGCGAAAATGAAATAAATGAAAATTTTCGATTTGAAGTGAGATGATGCAATTTTGATATTGCCCTGTGCTCAATATGGGTCAATGTACCATAGCGCATTCAGAGGTTGCGCATTGCGAAATGAGTATGCTTTAAGATGTAAATTAGCACCAAGAATAAGTTTAATGCCATTTCTTAATGTCATAGTATTTTAATATTTTCAAATTTCACTGATTTAAAGTAACCGTTTCATGCATGCAATAGGAAAGTGTCCTGGTACTATTTCCTTGGCGGCGGCGTATGAATTTTACGTAGGTGAGCACCAACGACCTCGATGTTTGCCGGTAACCAAGAATGGAATTGTACTAACACGTTCCTATATTTTGAAGCTTAATTCTGTAGTTCGGACAAATTTTTACGATGAAATATCCGTTTCTAAATGTGGGGAAACAATGCGAGTGATTTCTTACTTCAGCGAATTTATTTCAATGGGTTTAGACAACAATCTGGAACCTATGCTGGATGACCTATTGTGGCGTGGTGACGGCGGACATGGATCGTGGTGGTCAACTGATCTTCTTTAACTCAAGTTCCGGTAAAAGATACATCGGTTATAAACAACATTTGATCGTCTCTACCCATCCAGCTCAGGGAGGCTGCTAATCCGTCATCAGAAATGGCCTATACAAGCCATATGGTAGGCCCATGCTTTATTCTTGAAGTAAATAAAATTATAACATCTATAGGCTTAACAGTAAGCCTAGGCCTACTGATGTTATGATAAATGAGGCTTATGAAATTATTATTTATCTGTGGTTTAGCGTTTTCAAAGCTTAGTAAAGTTGTCGTGAGGTCCCTTAATCTTACCAGTAGCTATAGTATCATTGGTTTTGTGCTCAATGCGCAATTTAAAAATCATTCCACAATGAACAATTTTATACTTTGAATCATTAAATGACTAGGCGGAATTTAAGTGATAGGAAATATTGCTGATGAAATGCTATGAAATAAATCAGTCATTTGTAGTTTGTGTACTTTCAGTTTGGCATATAGCATGTATTGCATTATACGCTTCAGGATTGTGGTTATTGGCACCTAAACTTGGAAATATTTGTTACCATTTTAAATAATTATTTTTAACATCTTTTTGTCTCTTTGGACAGAGTGTTTAATTATATTTACAGTTTGAATAAACGAACTGCAATGTTATCAATTTTTTAGTTGTAAGTCATGTACTTTAAATAAAATATAATTTTGTCCGTGAATCTTAGAAAAGCTCTGCCAATTGCCAATATTGAATTTTCTCTGATTAATGCTTTGTAAACACTACTTTTAATTTCAAACAAATTGTATTGCATCATAAAATGTGAAAATGTTATTCGTATTGCCAATGAGCTGATGTTTTTAAAAGACAGAGCTAAACTTGGTCATCACATAGTGAGTGTTCAGCATAAACAGTCGTGTTTCATAACATTGTGGTAGAAACTGTTTTAATTGAAAAGCTCTGATTTGTGAAATGGTTTGTTACAACAGTGCTTGATAAGCTGTTGGTTTCCATTAGTTATCTGTAATTAGTATTTACATTGAGAATTAAAGAATTGCACTCAACCACAACGCAAACAGATTTTCATTCTATTTTGTCATGAAAAGTTACATCATCAGTGGAGTTACAGAAGACTTATTATAAAGAAGTTCTATTGTGCCACTGTATAAGAATATAAATCTAGTCATATATCCAAATAGGTCTGTCAGATGATTGTACGTGTAATGTATAAATATGACTCTTCTATTTTTTTGTTCCAATGCAGAATGATCCACAACATTCTTCGTCTTTACCGTTCTGTTTGTTTGGAGACGATCTGGGTTGCGACTGGGAAGAACTCTGCTATCAGGAGAAAACCTTGACATCTATGAGCTCAAGTAGCAAGACCAAAATGATTGGTCTTCAGCCGGTTACCACTCGACAAATTCAGACCTTAGCAAGCTTAGAGTCGAACTATGAAACGTCGGAAGATGATGAATATCTGGAAGATGAATGTCTGGAAAAGGAAGTCGAAGAAATTGTTCAAGTGGGAGAGGAATTATCAAACGAAGAAGAACTGGAAGATGATTTTGATGCAGAAGACGACAGCGACGTTGACGACGATGACTATGTTGATTTTTGCAATCTTCTCGCGAAGTCACCGGCTTGCGACGCTGCGGCATCTCGGTTCATTCACGCATCATTCGTGGCTTCCACTTTCAGCTTTTCTGTGACAAACGACGAAGACAGCGGCAGTGAAGATGATGATGATGATGCTGGTGACAATGGAGAAGGTGCGAGCGAAAATGAGTCTGATGAAGACGAATTTGGTTGGTCGGCACCACAGGCGACGATGTATTTTGGAGGTTTCGATCCATTTGCGGTATCCGGGTTGTTCATGCCATCCCTGTTGTCTGCAATTGCGTCTTGTCCACCACCTGTATCTGACGAGAGGTCATGCAATTCAGACGATCATTATGGCGATAACGAAGACGATCATTATGACGATAACGAAGATGACGGTAAGGAACTTGCTCAGAAAATGAAAGATATCAACCGGCGATGGCTTGAAACATATTCAAATTCGAATGATGAAAATTCTATGATGGTTGATGCTGACCATTGCATCACTTCACCAGCCGTTAAAGTCACCTGCAAAAGGAATGTAAGTATAGAAATGGCTCTTGTTAGTGCTTGCTCTAAGGTATCACAGTTTGGTTAATGGTGTTCAAAGTTGTCTCTTCGTTGTTTGAACCTTGTTTATTTACAAGACACTCGTATACACTTGTCGAATACATGTATATTATGGAAACTTGTGCATTACTGTGGAGCTTTGTTATTAATTATTATTATTGAGATATTTTAAACATTCAGAAAGTTCAAAATAAATGAGAATCTGAGACTTGCTTAATTTTTCACCAGGGTGAGAATAGTTTAGGTAATGTTTAAAATCCAGTGACAAGTAAATAGTGAGTTCAAAGACAGCATTCTGCAACTTCACTTGTCAGAGATACGCAGCATTGCTGCTAAGGCATGAAGAATTGAAGATGTAGTAGAGAGCTTCAAAAGCTGCTTAAGTTTGTTCTAATAAAGATAGGATATTTTAGCATATTTTTAATGAGCATATTCCAATTACATGGTAGAAATTGTGATTTATCTGGCCAAAGATCTGTGATTCTCTCCATATTGCTTGACCTTAACATTTATAACAAACCATATTTCACAAATCAGAGCTTTTCAATTAAAACAGTTCTACCACAATGTTATGAAATACGACTTTTCATTTATGCAGTTTATTGTCTGATAACTTAATTTTCCATTTTCATTCTTATGTTGGAAGTTAGTAAGTAAAGGTAAGTAAACAATAATATTAATCTTCATTTAAGTTTAAACTGACATGGCGCAGAATGATTACAATTCATGGTATGAATGGATGATCACAAGTTATTTCAGACGTTGAATTTAGCTGTTTTTCCATGCAAGTCTCCAGCATGTCCTGCTGCCAACTCCATCTGCCGAATGGATGGTTGAGCCAACCTTTGAGAGAGTTGAGGGAAGAGATCCTGTGTCTGTGTGCTCTTCAAGCCAGATTGTTACCATAAACTCTTCCCCCTAAACTTCCCTCTTTTGGTAGGCTAATTTGATGTTGCACTGTCATATCTTATTAGCATCCCATTCTGTTACTAACTTCTACAGAAACTCCTCACGAGCTTCATGTCTTATGGCTTAAATAATTAATATTTATAATTGGATGAGGGGAACATGACCATGATGACAATCCAACAAGAGGGTAGTTTGTAACCTTTCTTTGGTAGTCGTGCCAAGTTAACGGGCGGGGGGCCGGAGGCAGTCACTAGATGAGCGCCCATTCAATTTTAAAACGGTCTTCACATAGAAAAGCCGTAACACTGATGCAATTATCTTCACTGCACCTGCCAATGATGTATTGCGAGGTATGGTGGCTGGACATACTTCGAAGTGGAGTATATATATATATATATATATATATATATAGTATGTTATATATATATATATATATATATGCACATAGATATATTTTATACTACTGATTTGCCACCCACCAGTGCACCTGTCAAGTAATTTATCTAATCATTATTCTTATCTATTTTGTAATAATAGTCCCTTTTTAGTTGTTAAACATCACCTCTGGTCTGTAGTGACCATATGCTACATTCCCTTCAGAGTTCTTGTTATTATCTTTATGTAGAACTTTTTCTTGTACTTTGGTTGGAAAATTCTGATATTTACAAAGTTCTGTCATTGGCAAAGAAATTCCTTTTCATCTATGGTTTTATGCTTATATCCTGGACATTTTGAGGCTGATTGCTTCTTTATTTTTTAGTTTCTTGCTCTTGTATATATGCTTCTTAGTTTGTAATTGGAAAAGATTTGAATCCACCTCAAGGCCCTCAAGCCACAGCGTAGGGACCTTGAGCAAAGTCCTTCAATTGCAATTTGCTTGTGCGCTTCGGCATGAAACTCCGATGCAGTGTCCACACTGTAGTCGGGAGCACCTCTGAGCAGTGAGCGTGAAGGGGCGCAAATGCGAGAAATAAAAAAAGTGTGACCAGTTTCGATATTTTGTAGTCATTTGGTGCATGTGAGGCGTGGTGGTGTAGTGTTGGGTTCTGTGCAGTAGGTTCCAGGTTCAAAGCCACCGTGTCGAGACCTTGATCAAATTCCTTCACTTGCAAAACTTTGCTCATGCGCTTCGGTGTGAAACTCCAATGCAGCGTCCATGCTGTTGTCAGGAGCGCCTCTGAGCAGAGAGCTTGATGGGACGCTATAGCAAATGATATAAATAAATTAATGTGTAGCCAGTTTTGATATTTTACAGTCATTTGATGCACTCATCCAACAGAATTAATGGTGCAGAAGTGTAATACTACAAGTTAAGTAATAATAATATTTCTTTCTTCTTTTCTACAGGTGCATTTCTGTGATAAGACGAAATTCATTGACATCCTTAATAAGGAAGAGTGGGCCGAAGATTACGAGGGAGCACGGAAGGGCCCATGGGAACAGTACCATAGAGATCAGCTGCGCTTTGAAAACCGAATCGAATCCATTAGTGAACTATTGTCCGAAGTTTTAGTGGCCGAACATCGTGCCACAGTTTTCCGAAAGCTATACGGGACTACCGATCTAGTCACAGATGACCAGGATTCCATGTCGGACTCATTTCAAGCCCTTCCAACGTCATCCTGATGATAGCTAACCCGTGCAAAGACTCTAGGTTTATTTTTACTACCAGTGACATTTAGGCTGATTTAGATGATTAGAACTTGAAAAAGAATCTTGATCCAATGTATTTGAACAGGGGTTGTTATTTGAAGAGCGACAGGGGTTAGATTTTCTTGCGGTTGCCAGGTCATGGTTGAAGTGCAATGGAATCAGAAAATCATTATAACTAGATGTCATTTTTTAAAGATGAGTTTTTGAATTTAGTGGCTGTTGCATGTGCTATTCTGATGTTTGCTTGTCACGCTTATTTTGACATGTGTTTGTGAATAATGATCATTTATGTGCATGATTTAACGGACTTATTTAATTCATTAAAATTATTTTTACATGGCCTTTAGTTGCTTTGGGTTGCCTTCTTGAATTTTTAAGCCTTTTGTAGTTGATAATTGCAAATTTGTCGATTGTTACATATGCTGAAACAGATCACTGTATAATCAAGTTGTTATTAGTTCTAACTGGAAACCATTGAGTTTGATATGATGATTAGTTATCCTTATAATGCTGGAATTTGACGTGAAGTTAGTAATTTAATACCATGCGATGCAAAAGAGTGATGAACCTATTATTTGCCTACTGCTAGTATCAGCTTCACGTTACTCTATTAGGATTGTTTTCCTCATGGTTAATGTGTACATATTGTTCTTCTTGGGTTGGCTGATGCAACCTTGTACTACTTTGATTTCAAAGATGTAATCCTGTGCAGGAAGTAGGCAACCATTTTCTTTGATAGCTTTTTGCAACAAGTGCTTTATCTTTCCATGGTGCGATATGACATGTCAAATCCTCCTGCACATTCTGCCATTGGGAGCCATGTCAAGACTTTGTAAGGAGGTTATTATTACTACTGTGAGGACGATTTTAAAGTTGAATATTTTCTAACATCACTAGAGCAGTTGTTCTTGGTACATGAGGTTCTGCCATGCAGGGCAGTAAATGCCACACTATAATCTGCCAACTTTACGAATGTGAAAATGTTTTATTTTCTTGTTTTATTTTGCCAAAGGGCAGGAGAGGTGTGCAGTTTAAAAACTGACCTGTTCCATAAGAATGTTTTTATTTTCTCATTTGAAATATTGATTTTGACTATTTTTTTCAATTGGCACAGACTTGAAAGTTAAGTGAAATTTGCTATTGTATAATTACAAGTTTACAACTGTCACCAAGCAAAACCATTTAGTTTTGAAATGAGGTTTTTGATGTTTTCGCGTGGTGTGCATATGGTGATGATTGTGAAGTGTGGCAAACGTGAGTTGGGTGGCTGCCTGGCTGGTTGAATGTTGGAGATGGCCTTTAGTCAATATGTTGAGTTGTTGGCAACTACTAAATGAACCTAATGCATTGTACTATAGATTGAGGCCTTGCCAATCATATATCATGACAGGATGTATATGTATATATAAATACGATATATATGAGCTATATAATTGAGAGATATATATATATATATATAATAGTTATCACTTGACATATTGATCTAATTTTTTATTGACATTGACCAGGTCACTTGAAATTTGAGCAAAATAATCAATATGTTTTTAACTATATATTATTATATAAATATATATGCATAAATACATACATATTATGAGTTGATAATACCTGATATACAGGTAAGTAAAAACACTTATACAAACCATGCATATCTTTATGTATGAAGTATAATCTAATAAAATTAGGTAACCTTTTCATTTGTGTGGTGAGGCATAGCAATAACTAATGAAATATCAATAGACTTGCTTGTTGATGTAGGGTTTGAATTTGGGAATTGTGCCGTACTTATCCAGTTGGACATTGCCAATGATTGAAAAGCTGATGAATGTGTTTATAGGATGGCCAACAAGGTTGGCTTACAAAGTGATTGCTATAAATTCTATGAATTAATTAATTTGCAATTTGCAGCTTATTCTATCATGCTTTGGCATTATGATTAAGAATTTCACTATCTAGAAGGCAGTAGATGATCACAGGAACTGTTGGTTAACTGCAACAATCTTTGAAAAGTTTTACTTGAGAAATTGGATTTCTGCAGTATTTGTCATCAAGTTTCTTGTTGTATTTTGTTGACTTGTGAAGACCATAGAGATCGCTAACGTGCTTGTATTTAATATGCTGTTGGAGATTTGGAAATGGGATGCATGTGACTTTCTGTGATTGATTTCAACTATGCTTGTATTAACATTCCTGGAAACATGCTGTGAATCGAAGCTAGATCAACTTACACATTAGCCGGTTCATTAGATTGAACCGAATATAGTAAATTAAAAGTTTATTTTAAAATTGGATACCATAACTTTGTTTTTCCATTGAAGAGCTGTGCTGAAACAATGAGTTGTATACTTTAGTTCAACTGTTATGTAACCGTTGACCTATGTGAGCAATTATTATTGTCATATTTCCATTTGGCCAATAAACCACTTACACTGGAATTTCTGTAAATAAAATGTTTTAAGCAATTTATTTTTGCAGACAAATGAATATTGAATAAGTAAAACAATGAAAGATATATGTTAATGAACAGGTGTTCCATTCATTTTTATATTGGAAGAACAGTCCAGGAAGCATTGGTTTCCTGCATTGAGAATTGAGTATTTGAGAATTCATGCATTTCATTAATAAGTCACCTTGTCACCTTGTGCTTTCAGTTCCTTGAACTCTAGCATTAATGAATGTGAGTTTCTAATCGTGTTGCATTATGGGATTCGTAGCTTGCCGTTGTGCTGTTAAGCATTCTGAGCTGCATTTGTTCGATGGCTGACCTCGTAGGTACTATCTCTTAATTTATGCTTTAACATCTGCGTGTAACACGTGTAATAATTATATATATGCCGTTACCAGATTGGAATTTAGTCATGAAAGTGCGATGTACTACAATCTAGTGGCAATTTAACATGTTTGCATTTTTAATCATTGACCTCCAAGCGAACATGTTAACCACCTGAAATGCCAACAGCATTTGTGTTGTTTGAGGATGTTTTAATAACTACATGTAACATGTGATGTTGCTGACCATACTGCAATGTTTACGTGAACTTATACCATCTCGTACTAAATGGACCACACATTTTTCAGGGATATCTGTGTTGCAAGAGTTACACATTGCAACATGTTAGACTCCGAGAGATTCATGTACTGGTCTGTTACTGAATCAACGGGAGATCCACTGAAACAAGAATAAACAAGCAACATCATGAATGAAATTTTTTTTAAAAACTATTTCTTCAGGCAGAGTTTTGTGTGTACAGCATTAAAAAAAATATGTTGTGATTAAAAAATTTGCTGTATGGTCTGATTAATTACCTGAGCAGCATGCTCTTCGTAATTTACTTTTAAAAATTCTTATTGAAATCCAAGCATCAGTTATAGATATTTTAGCAGGTGAGGGCAAACACAAAGGTCATGATTAAATTTTAGCGTAAGCTTTTAAAATGCAAAACGTGTAGTTAATTAAGAACATGCTATGAAGTTTCTTGTTGTATTTTGTCGACTTGTGCAGACCTGTATGGTCCCTAACATGTTTTTAGCACGAGCTTGAAGAATGCAAAGCGTGCACGAAATTAGTAGCATGTGTTTTTTCATAGAAGTTTTTAAATGCTGACACATTGTGAAGAAGGCATTGGAAAATCTACAGGCATTGAGGCTTAAACCCACGGCTGTTGACTATGATGATGATGATGATGAGTATTATTGGTGCTCTAGTGTGAAAAAATTTGTTGAAACCAAGAAGTAGTAGTTAAAAATAGGCATGGAAGTGCCCTTTTGCCCGTATGTGCGGGTGCCATTGTTAGTTGGACTAGCTAAGATACTATCTGATGGGTTCTCTTGAAGTGGCAGTAATATACATTTACGATGACAGTAAAATATGCGAGCTAGATAGAAGAAGTTCTGGATGGAAATGGTGAATAACATACAGCTTTATGATACATATACCGGTATACCAGTACTTACTAATTATGTACAACAATACTTATCAGCTGATTGATAATAATTGCTCTTGTGTTCTGAGTGATTGGCGAATTTCTAGTCAGCCACATGACAGGGATCCATGCTACGATATTATTGTCTGTGCATTTTGCTGGTGTTTACATCTAAATATAGATGCATCCGATGTCTTTTGAAATTTTGCCCGTCTTGTAAAATTGAGTACGGTAGCTTGCTTGCTTCCATAAGCAGCTGTGTAGCTTACTTTCTTCTTTGTATAAATGCAGATTGTCTGCATGAAATTTGGTACAGTACAATTTAAGGTAAATAGTTTCCCATTAATTTTGAAGTGTTTGTACGTTTAGGGTGCTGGCATTTGTTGTAAGTTACTAGCATTTTTCTGGCTTTTATTCCCATACACGTCTTTGCATTAAGCACTGTACCTTTTGGAATCATAGAAACCTCTGTGCTGCAATTAGATTTTATAATGTGGTGGTCGTTTTGCGAAAACTGAATGAAATTCATTTCTTATGTGTCTGACTAGGTTGTTTCTGAAGATGTATTCAAGGCTGTAATCAAGGGTATACGTGGATATACAGCATGTACCCAACTCAAATATTTTTGTGTAGTATACGGGAAAATTACGCGCAGAAAGGCCTAGATAACTGCAGTATGTAGTCACCTCTAATTTTGCCAGTGCAGACCTGCACATATTGTAGTGATGCGTTTTATACGCAAGTCCTGGTAGTTGGTTTTAATTTTTAACTGTTCTTAAGGATCAGAGCCAGAATGTAAAGTTGTTTCAGCTTGTAAAATATTAATAGTCTGCCAAGTAGTGACATCATTTCGATGTGCAGCTCTCACAAACCTGGTTGCAATCTGCATCACTAAAATTACACGTCGCCAGACTATCACAAACCTCGATTAAGAATGCTTTTGATGTCAGGTCGTGCAAGTCGCTGGGAAGGGCAGTTTTGCTGTTGAAAGCTGTTCTCATGCCAAAGCATGATCTTCCAGCCCTACATTAGGAAGTCCTACCTTTCTCAACATCAACTTAAGACTCTGACAGAAAAGTGAGCATGTTTTTAGAATGTAATATATTATCTGCAGTAGTGTGACACATTGACAAATGGAGATCAGTACTTTCATAACTTTTGGCTATGATAAAAAAAATATAGAAAATTGTTTTCTGATCAGGTGATGGTTATATTTTGCTTAAATCTTCCTGTGCCATAAGCATCATTGGTCTGTACCTCTGGCTTTAAATATTTATTATACTTTGAAAGAGTTTTGTCAATGCTTCATAGAATATTTGCCATGACTGATTACATTACGTAACTGTGTAAAGCTGTGGAGTCATTAAATGTAGCTGTACTGTAAAGCTCTCAAGTCATGACTCTACCTTCGCTTCTCATGCAGTGTTGTGTTTAAGTGCATAATAAACAAGTTATTTAAAAAGTACACTCATTCATGTAAATCAGTTTTCAGAAGTTTTCAAGCGACACTTGTAAGTCAATCGTTGAAAGTTTATCGCAGTTTACTCGTATCGTCCAATATGCATAGCTGTTTAATGTGTAGCGGCAACAATTTCTACGGCATCATTAGCAGCGAGCTACTTCTCCTAGGGTGCTTTACAATTATGACGTGTTGCTCAAACGTCTTGTGCAAAAGTTACGCTGCCGAAGTTCCTCTGGCTTTCCACGTCCACAGTTCCTCTACTGAACCATGTGCCACACCTTGTATTCCTGCACGGAGTCCTCCTTCATTGCCTCCTTCCATGTCGGTGTATCGGGCGATCTGGGAAAGTCGAGAGTCGACAGCGTGCCGTCTATTGTTTCGTGTGCGGCGAGAGCTTCCGATGGATTTGTGTCCATGTCGAACATTGTCGTGTTTCGGAGACTTCCGTAGGGGTCACTCTCGCGGTGATGGAATTCCTTGACCTTGGCCTTCGTGCGCTTGTCTTGACGTCGGACGGCGCAGATGACGCACGAGATGACGATGAGGCAGAGAAGGAGAACAAGAACAATGACTGAGATGATCGACAGCCAGATGAGCATACCGATCATAAAAAGCTCGCTGGTCCACCGATTCGACGAATCAGAATCGCTCCCTTGACTGGCTTCTGAAAATAAAGAGAAGATTAGCATTAAACAAGTAATACAAAATGATGATAGTTATGCTGGTAATAATATTAATACGAGTAATGAATTTCAACTTCATTTGTTTTAGCAGCAATTTGATTATTTTCACCTGTATTATACAATGGCAGCGTAGGCTATACTTATTACCCTTATCATGTAAGATCAGATCATCTCGGAGAGCTGAATTGAAAAACTCCATGAGGTCAAGGTTTTAGAAATTTATACATTAAGATCATGATAACGAAGTGGCCGACGGTCAGACACTGAAGCACGTGTAGGCTACACTGAACCCTGTGTAACATCACAATTATCTGCTCGTCAAACCCAAAGTGAGAATTGTGGGGGTTCAGCCCCGAGTCTTTCTTATGGCCCCTTATCACACGCCAAGTCTACGTAAATCAACGTCTGACCCCCAGCCAGTTGTTTTTCTGCATTTCTCATAGGCTACTGATCAAACCACTTAAGGTCAAGTTACAATAATATCGGTTTGTTCAAATATGGCATCAACTTTACTCACCATATCTAAGTGGCTGTGAGATATTCACAGAAACCAGCAGACCTGGTGGCCCTTCCAGACCCACGGGACCAGGCGCACCCGTAGGACCGGAAATGGGTGGACCAGTGTACCCGGTGTCCCCAATTCCACCTATTGGACCAGTGGAGCCAGCTGCTCCAGGAAGTCCCACAGCACCTGTGAATCCGACTGAACCAACTGGACCATACTGGCCAGGGACACCCTGTGGTCCAACCACACCATTGGATCCAGTAGATCCTGTTCCTCCTTTGGGACCCTGAAATGGAAACATAAATAAATCAGGACATTCTTCACAATCGTCAGAATACAATGTTTTAGTAAAATTAATGATCTGAGAATATCAACAGGTCCACCGCAGTAATTGTAACATTCTATTAATCCAAAAGGCAAATTAATTAGTAGCCTACTACACAGGAAGATAACATGACATCGTAGTAGCACTATCAGTGGCGGCGCCAGGGATGGGCTAAGGGGACTTTGCCCCAAGGCAAAGTCGGAAAATCTCTACCACTGCTTACTTCGTTATAAGAAAACTAGATGGTGACCAACGGCTCCGCTCAACACCTTGTTGGAGGAGCTTACGGCGTTCCCCCAGACCTCTAGTCGGTGTAGGCTTGGCGTCTTCGGCACTCGCAGCCTTGCACCTTCGGCGTTTGCAATATAATAATTATTTATGAGCTCCCCGAAAATGTTCTATACATGTAGTTGCGACCTCGGGAGTAACAAAGCCTACGTGTTGAAGCAATGAAAATAGTAAAATCTTAAATTTTGGTAGGAAATATCTTATATTACTTGGGAGATAATATTTTATCTATTATTTCATTGTGAGTCATTTTGATAGAACCACCCTATACATGTACGTATAGCAAAGTATAGCAAAAATCTTAAATTGTAGGCTATGGCAACATGCAGGGTTCCCATGTATGTCCTACTGCTCATTTTACAGTTGCCCCGAGGGATTTGAGTCAACCTTTGTAAAGGGCTGGCGGCCGGTTTCGAACCAGTGTCCTTCTGATCTTCATGCCAGCATTATCAACATATCATTCATCCATCAATAATGCTCAAGGTCTCAGTCAATGGCCGAAGTTTAGCAAGAACAGTATAGCCTAGAGCTGCAGTAGGCTATGTAGCCTATGCAAATTTTAAGGCAAGTCCAGTCGAAAGTCGAGACTCTTGAGACGTAGCGAGAACAGCTAGCGTAGGCCTGCGTAGGAGATGATCGATCGAGTTCCAGAAAGAGGTAACAGCTGAGCTAGGCCTAAAGCTTCTAGGCCTATAGTTAACCTAAGTTTGGCAAGGCGGGCCTACTGTAACAGCTCTTGATAGGCTATAATATTTCATTCTTCTGTGGGTATTTTTAGAAAGTGATTTGAATATTCAAGCCGCTATAACCTATATAATTATATATATATATATATATATATATATATATGTATATATATGCGTGTGTGTGAGTGCGCGCGTGCGTGTGTGTGTGTGTGTGTGTGTGTGTGTGTGTGTGTGTGTGTGTGTGTGTGTGTGTGTGTGTGTGTGTGTGTGTGTGTGTGTGTGTGTTGAAGCAATGAAATTTGTTTTTGGGGAATATTCATATTGCGAAATCTAAATTTCCTCCGTTTATTCTTAAATCTTTGTAGAATTAAAAGCTCTTATAATAGGCCTACTTGGAAGATAATATTTTATTTATTATTTCATTGTGAGACTTTTATCGAGCCACCCTATATACGTAGAGCAAAGACCATGTTTTTTACCTGTGGCCCGTTGACCCCCGGTTGTCCACTCGAAATGGGAATCAGTGTGGTTGTGAACCCATTGCCGACGTCATTCACAGATAGATCCCGAGGACATTCGACCGTTGTATCATTCAACGAATTTATGTCCAGCGTCTCTGAAACATCACCATTCAAAATGAGCTGCATGTGCACTATCAATAAATCAATCAATCAATCAATCAATCAATCAATCTTTTCATTGAAAGTTACGCATAGCCTAGGCGTCCTGCAAATCACATTCGATTGGCCAAACTCTGGGTTCAGCGCTTTGTATCGTAGACGCTAATGATAATCGTAACCTCCAAATTTATAAAGCGCCACTCGAAAGCCAAGCGCGGGGCACCAGCTTATTCACGAGCACTGCGTTGAGTCAAAAGGGTTGTCCGCAAGAATAGTCCATGGTGGTCTGGGACTCTAGGTCGAGTTACCATAGGATCAGAGGGGTGGAACAGCTGCTATAAGCGGGTGTCGTCTGGGTCGGGAATTGGAAGGTGGAGGATCAGATGAGACAGGGTAAAAGTTCTTGAAAAGGAGTGTCTTAAGTTTCGAATGAAAAGCCCGAGGTGTGATGGATAGAGGAGCCTGAGGAAGGTTGTGGTGTGTGATTAGTATCGATGGTGGAGGGACTGAAAAGGATCGGAATTCAAGAGCAGATCATTCCAAAGGCGTGGTGCTGAGATGGATATGGCTCGATTGGATAATTTGAGATGACTTGTGACCGGCGGTCGAGAGAGTGTAAGACAGGCGGATGATCGGGTAGAACGGGTAGGCTGGATGGTGAACAGTTCGCGAAGATATCTGGGCTGGGAGCATTGTAAAGAGCTGTAGGTTAATAAAGGAGAGAACTTTGAAGTGGATTCGCTTCAGCCCATTCCAATTCAGGAAACCAGCCCAAGGCCGTTGGCTTGAATTCATCGATATTTCTCTCTTTCGACATGCGTAGAGGGAACTTCCATTCGAAAACGGAGTTCTAAGTCTTAATAGCATTAATTGTGAAGGAGTAGGCCTAATAATTTTTTAGTAATGCACTGAGCACAAATAATATTTCAAATTTCCAATTGTGTGGAGGAAATTCTTTCACAAACCCTTCCCACGCCTAAAAGTGCGGATGGAATGTACATTCCCGCCCCAAGATTTACAGCCCTAGCGGTATAGGCCTACGTATAGCAGTCCAGGAAAGCTGAGCGATTTCTGCCAGATTGAAATAGGGCCTATCTATAATAGGGCCTAGGCTAATCTGATTTTTATTATGATCACTGTGATCACTTTTACTACGATCACCACAATGACTACGAAAACGACTACAGCCACTGCCACTATTTCGTTTAAGTATCCTTTGTAGCTTACCCAGGTAGTAGAACGCCTGACAGGACAGATCATAGGGAAAGGTGATATTCCTGAAGACGATCGTCTGCCCTACGTCAGGTGACCACGTGGCGTTGGAAGAGGAATAGACGAGCGCCCGGGGGGTGGCAAACGGATCGAACACGTAGCCAATGGGAGACGGTCCCTCGAAGGACAATACTCCGAACATGTCCCCCGCTCGAACTCGAACGCATCTCGTGAATCGACTGCCGATGTAGATCTGAAACCAATTCGTTTCTATTAAAATAAGATGAGTAGGCTAATATTGTAATACCAATTGCAAGGGGTTCCCTATATATAGGCCTAGGCAGGGCTTAAAGTGTGGCTGGACGGTGATGGACGGCGTCCATGCACTTATTTTAAAATCTGAACGCCGTCCAGCCACGGTTTGGGTCCACTATTCCGAGGGTCCACTATTCCGAAGGTCCACTATTCCGAACCCTAACCAGAAATCTAACCCTAAACCTAAATATAACCTAACCCTAACTCACCCCAGACCCTAGCCATAACCATAAACCTAACCCTAACCCACCCCCAACCCTAGACATAACCCTAAACCTAACCCTAACCCACCCCAACCATAACTATAACCCTAACGCCAACCCTCCCCCACCCTAACCATAACCATAAACCTAATCCTAACCCACCCAACCCTAACCCACCCTAACCCCAAGTCCCCAACCCTAACCCATTGTAACCCTAACCACAAGGATAACGAACAAAATATAGCGGATATTCGGAATAGTGGACCTTCGGAATAGTGGACCCTCGGAATAGTGGGCCGTTACCTCCAGCTACTTATTGGCCAGCAATGACTGGAAAGGTAGGGAGCGTCCAGGCACTTACTTTTTCACACTTCAAGTACTGGGCCTAGGTCTACAGGGCCGGCGCAACTTCATGAGCCAGTGACAAACATGGAATCTGAAATTAGACAAAAACTCGGGAAGAGGGGCTTCTCTAGCAACACACTTGATCATTAGTAAACAAAGAATAGGGCCTATAGGCCTACAATTAACACATTAAATTGTCTGATCCTCCAAAACGTCACCAACTTTAACAGCTATTAGCCTATATGTCACCGCTGGTCCTTTGGTAATTGCATGGACTATACGACCTTCTCCGGTCGACCCCTCTGGCTAGCCACAGCGCTCGTGAAAAACCTGGCTTCAAGTGGCGCTTTATAAATTTGAAGGTAACGATTAAGCCTACGACGAATCTAATGAGTAGGCCTACTTGAATCAAACAGAACATTCCATTGATCAATGGCGAACTCGATGGTGGTCCTCCAAGTAGTGACGACTTTTATGATTTAGGCCACTGTGTGGGCCTATGCTGCCGACGTCCAATGTCAGTCTTACAACATTTGCAAATGCGAAGATTCTTCATAAAGTACTGGACAAAGCAGTAGATTGATTTAATGCTTCCTATTTTTCCTCTCCTGGCCTATAGCAAAGAAGTACTACCATGCGAAAGAATGTTTGAACAGGCAGGTGAATGTAATAATAATATATGACGCCATAATTAAGCTGCTCAAGAAACTATAGAACTTTTAGTCGAAAACATCTTCCTTGAGAATTGAGATGGATTATAATTATCAGAATATGTGACAAGACGAAAAGTTTCTGAATCGATTGAGACCTATATTTCGCTCATCAATGTTGTGTATAGGCCTAAGTTTTTTTCTCAAAATAGTAAAGCATGTAGAGGGCCAATTTGAGTTATCCTAAAGGCCCCAAAAATTAAAGCTATGCAATGAATAATTAAGCTTTGGCACGTGAAGTTGTTTTTGTAAATAATGATGAATCATCATTCATTCAAACCAAACTAACAAATTGTAGTAGGCATGCAATGACTGCACGAAACAGTATGAAACATGATAGCAATGTATAGGACAAGCTGTTAGGCGCCGACCCGTAAGTAGGCTACTCCTGTAGGCCTAACCTTCGCCTCTAGGGAGCGAAAGGCAGAGTCAATCAATCAATCAATCAACCATTCAATAGATCAATAAATCAGAATTTACATAGCGCCCCTTCAAGGTACCTACTCAGAGGCGCTCAAGTCAGCCACATGCTAGAAGTAATCGATGCATGGGATTGCATGCAGTGACTAAATTTCTGTTCTTCTTTCGTTTGCATTACCACTCGATCGGCCATCCCTCGTAAAAATGAAGTCAAGGCTCTGTGCAGAGAAAACTGTTCGCATTCCTTTTAAAAAGTTATCAACTTCTGTAGGTCTATTTGAGACTGAAGATAACAAAGTTCTGTATTAAGCTAACTTAAATAAACGCGAATATATAGTGATTTAGGCGCTGAACAACAGTCAGCACTTCTCAGAAGACCAACAACATAAACTAGAGAAACTTTGTTCAATGCTCGCATGCGATACGGACCAGCAACCGACCATCAAACGATAAGGTGAAATGAAAATGCGACAACCTGCTGAACAGCCATTTTCCACGCTCTGAGAACTTCAGGTGACAGTGCCTTGGCATGACATGCGCGCAAGTAAAGGCCTACTGGGTCGAACATGAAATGCACTTACAAAGTGAAAAACTGAATTTATGCGCTAGTAACTAGTTAACTGTGTTGAACATAAAGTGCACATAATTCTCTGCTGCAGGTACACAGTTTACAGTTCTGCTTAATGTGGTTCATTATGGATGCTTCCACCAATAAAATATTATACCCACAAGATAAATCATCATGACAGTGTCCGATTTAAAGCCTTCCGCAGACATGTAAATGGCCTGTTGTGGCGCCTATGTGGTATTCTGTTCCAAAGAAGTCTGTTCGTATCCTACATTGATGTCATGACTCACAGCTAGGTCTTCAGAAGCAATCAGATAGCATGCGATATGGAATTCAAGCCGGTAAATCGAGTCTGTCAGCAGGAACCGACGTGGAACAGGTTCAGTGTAATAAAGTAAGATGACGAATGGTAAGGAATGTTATGGTTAGGGGTTGCTAGGGTCATGCAGGTCACTAGCTATGCTTAAATCATGCAGCAATTCGCTCATCAAGTGACCGTTAAGTAGGCTACAGTTCCTTCCGTTCATATGCAAGTAAGATCAGTAGGGCCTACTATTTGAGCAGAATGGAGAAACAGAATAGTACAGGCTTTCTCGATTGGGGGTCCTCTGCTTAGAATACGCTCCCCATTGGCCTGCGCTCCCTTCCGCATGACTTACCTAGGCTACCTAGCTCTTTTAATAAACTACTCAAGACTTTCCTCTTTGTTCGTGCCTGGGTCAGCAGAGCCTCTGCATAGTTATCTTGGAGGAGCGCTATTACACCGAATCTGGAGTGTGGGGTCAAGATAAGGATGCAACATATGACGCCACGGTGGCAATCAATGATGATGGTGATGATGATGATGATGATGATGATGATGATGATGATGATGATGGTAATTTGGTGACGTTGAGTAGAATTAGGATTGGATAGCTGTAAGATTTCGGTCTTCAGTGTGAGTGGAAACAGGTGACAGAAGATAGATGGAATTAACAGATAACAATAGATTAGAGAATAGAAGATTAGCAAATGACATTGAAGAATTTATAAAAGTAGACTACCATGGCGTACAGTAGCTTACTATAGTACAACGAAGTGTAGTACGGTACAGTACAATAAATACAATTAACAGAGTAGATTTGATTATATCATAGCATACTATAGAGCAAGACCGCCCTATATTTTCATTGTTTATGGAAACTTTCACAGTGCACCGTCTAGACAATTAAGAGAAGCATAGACTACACACAGACACGCACTAGCTCGACGAAGTCGTAGGCTGCACGTGATGGAAACGGATTGAAAATGGAAACGGTTGGCTGCATCAGGGGCTTCTATCCCTATACATGGCGGGCGCAGCTTGCGCCCAGTGAAAAATAGGGGGGGGATCAGAAGACAGTCAAAATTCACGTCGGTTGGGGGGGAAGGTCGGACATGGAGGGCAGCGTTCAATCTAGGCATCACTAGGAGGAAGATCCCCCAGAAAATGCCTCCCCCCATATAAATTTGGACAAAATGGTAGGCCTAATAGTTTTTAGCAAAATGTATACACTTTATACACTTTGAGTTTTTAGTTAGGCTACGATCTACATTTTTGAATTACATGAACTGCTATAACGGCTATAATATACTATAAAAATTTCCTATTACATGATTGTAATTATGTTTTTACTATTTTAATAAATAATACAATCATATCATAATTGAAAAAAACAATGTTAATACAAATACTATCTTGCACAACTAAATGGCTTCTCTCCAATGTTATCTTTCAAATTTCAGACAGTCAAATTTGGTCCTTGAACACTTAGTAAAGCAACATCATTATTACGTGGGCTTACAACATAGGACCTACATTGTATTTTATTGTATTGCATTGTGCTCTAAAAATTTATGTAACGCCTCTCGAGTGCACACTGATCAGAGGCGCAAAACATATGGCTGCCCAATTCTGGCGGCAATTTCTCCACTGAAACAGTAGAGTAATTTTGCTAAGAGGACAGCTTAAAATGTTAAATTGCAATGCGGAAATTGCAAAAATTTCTTATGGGGAGAGGCACTTTCCCTCCCCATACCAGGTCCATTCTCGGCGCTACACATGCTTCGGCGATCGTCTGCTGGATGCTCGTTTTCCCTCTCCAAACAAACCTTCATTCCCACACTAGAGGAGGGCATGCGCTAGATTGCATTATATTGCATACATAGAGGAAGGCCGGCCCAGAAAGGGGGGAAGAAAATGGATTGCGCCCAGTTGCTTAGGGGGGATAGAAGCCCCTGGGCTGCATGTCATTGAAGGGACAATAATCCAAAGAACAGCAAAAGCAGCAGGACATCATGGCTTTTTATAACGTGCAGTTGTACACAAAATGTGCAGTTGTAGAACCACTTTTGTACAGTTAAAACTAGCAAAAAAGGTCATTGTCCTCCGATTGGAAGTAATTTACCATGGAGGATGGGAAAGGAAAGAAGGGGTTGTGCAGTTCTAAAAATTCCTTAAAAACAGCCCCGCGGGACATTAATGATATGAAAATGACTAAGATGATGTCGATGATGATGACGATGATGACGATGATGATGACGATGATGGTGATGATGATGACGACGATGACGGTGATGGTGATGATGATGATGATGAAGAAGACGATGATGATGATGACGATGATGATGACGATGATGATGATGATGATGATGACGATGATGGTGACGATGATGACGACGACGATGATGAGAAGACGATGCTTATGGTAATGACGATGACGATGACGATGATAATGATGACGACAACGACGATGATGAGATTGCATAGGAATATAAGAACATAAGCGTATATATATTATGTAGATGTAGGCCTATATAAATATAATTCTACGTTTTTCTGTATCGACCGTATTGTGCATGACCTCAACCCTTCCCTGCTTCCCATATTCAAATGAATTGATCGATTAGACCTTCCACAACCACAACCACAAGTTACCACCACTCGTCCTTTTTTAATGAATTCCACACCATTTTAGGCTCTGTGTATTATAGCCTACGAAGGGAGATAATGGAGACGATCCAGGTACTTACTGGTTCTGTGTTCGTTGATGGTTTCGCTGTTATTTCTGCCACCAGCGTGAAAGCGCCAGATGCTGAGGAATTAGATGCTGTGGGTCGCCAAATCTGGAAGGCGGTCGTCTCCAGAAAGCGGAAGTACGCCTGGAAAGCGTAGACGACTCCATCCTTTGGAAAGGGCGAGTTGAGTAGAACAACAGTTCCCGGTGCGTCTACTCCCTCTGTCGATGGCGTTAAACTATTTCCGATCTGCTCAACTGTGTACTGATTGCTGGCGGCTGTCGTAAAAACATTGAGCACCAGACAACGTTGAAATACATCCAGCAAAAACCTCAATGTTGTATTGTAGTGTATCTGACCATTTACAAAGCGCTTCTCTCAGCAAAGGCTTTCAGGAGCGCACCCGGTGCGAGCGATCCCGAGAGGAAAGGCAGGTTTTGAGGCGAGAAAAGTTGAATACAACATTGTTGAAGAAAGATTAGAGAAAGATGAATAAAGATTATGTCCGTTTAACGTCATCCTAGAACAGAGGTTCTCAACCGGTGTGTCGCGTAAAAATGGTGCATCGTTTGTGTGTCGAGAAGAAATGGTGTGTTGCGAAAATCCAGGAGCAAAAATCCCATTAGGCCTAATTGTTAGGCCAAACAATTAACGTAGACTCGTAGATTCATAAAACGACGCAAAATCTAGGTTAATATCGGTGGAATTTATAATTCTAGAATCATTAGAAACTAAAAAGCACTCAGAGTCAACATATTCATTCATTATAAATTTATCAAATTAAAATGGATGACCTATTTTAACTTTAACAAGGGCCTATATTAATCTTAAAGATATTGACAAAATGACGATTGCATGGTGTGTCGCCAAATACGGTTGCAAATTTTGGTGTGTCGCGCGCGAAAAAAGGTTGAGAACCTCTGCCTGTGTTCGAGGAGAGTTTTGCTGGCTTGAATCACTCAGCGCGTTACTTACCATCCCAAAATTACTTCCAGACGCTCATATAACATAATATTTCTTGCAACTACACCGTGGTTCAAAAAAAAACTAAGCCAAATTGTTTTGCATATATCTCTAATACCTGATGACATATCACGCTAAAAAATTTCAAATATTTAGATAATTGGACCAAGAATATGATTCCAAAATTTCATGAGATAAAGTTTAACAGATAAAAAGATATGTAAGCTTATCTTTCAACTTCATATGCGGAAATATCAGTTTACAAGCAATTTTCTGTTATATTCAGTAAAATGTAAGCCAAACTGTTTTTCTTACATATCTAATGTTTCACGATTAATCACACTAAAATTTTCCCAATATTTAGATAATTGAACCAAGAATAGGATTCCAAAATATCATGTCATAAATTTGAACGGATAGAAAGATATAAATATTTCAACTTCATCTCCCGAATTATCAGTTTCCAGCAAGTCTGTTATGGTATTCTTTGCTGTTTCGGCGCTTGGTCGTTCCCATTAATTTTAGTCTTCATTGATCCCGGAGTAAAAAATTAATGGCACCTATTATCGAGACATTCTGCTGTCACAACATCTTCTACCTGTAATCAGAAATCCAGTCCCAGACTGGCCCAGCCCACAGAGCCAAGGAAGCCATTGAGTGCTGACAAGAGAGACGCCAGACTTCATTTCTCCCACATTATGGCCTCTGAACAGCCCAAATTTGAATCCTGTCGACTATAAACTGCGGAGCGTGATGCAAGACCGAGTCTACCAGACAACAATCCATGATACAAACGATCTGAAGCATTGTTTCTTTGAAGTGTGGGATCGCCTGGACCAGAGGATAATCGACGATGCTGTTGTGCAATGGCGCCAGCGCCTCCAGGCTTGTGTGCAAGCAGCAGGAGGAGGACATTTTGAGCATCTTATTTAATTCAATAATCAAACCATACTGTTGGAATAATATTGGTGGTTCAATTCTCTACCTATCTGGAAAATCTTAGACTGATTAATCATCAGGCATTAGAGATATAAGGAAAACAGTTTGACTTGCATTTCAATGAATCTAACAGAAAATTGCTTGTAAACTGATATTTCCGCATATGAAGTTGAAAGATACATATCTTTTTATCCGTTCAACTTTATCTCTTGAAATTTTTGAGTCATATTCTTGGTCCAATTCTCAAAATATTTGGAAAATTTTAGCGTGATATGTCATCAGGTATTAGAGATATATGGAAAACAATTTGGCTTAGTTTTTTTTGAACCACCGTGTATTATGTAAAACATGTTGGCAGTTATATATGATTGAATAATTCTTTAATTCTTTTCAGGCGGAGTGAGTTGACTCAGATGTTACTACAGTTGACCAATATCCAACTGCACAGGGGTATGTATATCTGGGCAGATGCCTTCGCAAATAGCCTACCATGCATTACACGCGTTGATAAGAAAAATGGTTCTTTATGAATCCTTAAGTCATGACGCTTCTTGTGTATGCTCAATACTTACAACTGAGCAAATAATATAATCCCCTCTTACACACACACGCACATACACGCACACACACACACACACACACACACACACACACACACACACACACACACACGTATTTAGGCCTATCTATGCACACTATGCATGTGCACGTATGTTTGTAGCCTACATAACTATGATCATCGTGTACCGGTATGTGTGTGGCTCAAATGTATAACCATACACGTAGGTCGTAGGCCTACCTGGAAAGTAAGTATATATCCATATCCATGCATGTATCTATGAATACACTTACGAATGTGCACATATATTATATATATGTATATGTATATTGTATATATAGGCCTACAGCATATATATCCGGAACAATGGAAATACACATGCCGATATATATAGCTTCGTGTAGGCAACATTCCTCGTAAGCAGTGAAGCAGCTATATGATTGTATTCTAAAGCTTTGGCTTCATAGCTTTGACAAAATCTCAGGTCATCTTTAAGGGCAACTGCTTGAGAAATGTATACGAGCCGCTCCACTCGTCAGCACCGTATCAGACGAAGACAGGAAATATGACAAAGCACAAAAGAATGTGTAGGCCTATCAATTGAATAGAAAATTATAATACAATGATAACAATTGGACAAAGATGATATTATTAGGCCTACAGTTCTTTTTAGTTACAATGATTGTAATATGATTAAAGAAGAGCCGACAAAATTTGATGAAAGCTAGTAGTAGCAATTGCCGTTTAACGTCACTGTGTGGCAACAAAGACCATTAGCGACGCCCTCCTCCTTTATCCAGGCTTGGGACTGGCACTGGCAGAGTGCAACCAGTGACGGAGTTTGATGAAGCAAAAAAAACCGAAGGATCATATGATGATACATGTGATGGTGTTGACGAAAATTATGGTATACATTTCATTTCAATATTTCATCGATCACAATGGTGGGCAGATCTTATAATAAACATAATGCACAGCAATAGTTTATCGCAATGTTTAAATGATAACTAGGGGTGCATGACAATCTATAGTGGCTAGCACGGCTTGCTGTCTCTGAGAGGTTCAATTTCCCGATAAGGGACCAAGGAAGAGACACAGACAGACAGACAAACAGACAGACAGACAGACAAAGACAGAGACAGACAGAGACAGATAAAGAGACAGTAACAGAAATAGACAGAGAGAGAGACAAAGACAAAGTGACAGACAGACAGACAGAGAGAGAGACAGACAGAGACAAATACAAGGAGAGAGACAGAGACAGAGAAACAGAGAGACAGACAGAGAGACAAACAGAGACAGACAGAGTGACAGACAGTAGAGAGAGGCACACGCAGAGAGGTGAGGGAGCGAGGGATATTATATTCAAGAAATAATTTGCTTCACTTTTGCCACCTGAAGACAAATGTACAAATTATTACATCGATAATTGCACCAATAGTATAGGTTCGGTTTTTTCCGAACACCGTGTATATATATATATATATATATATATATATATATATATATATATATATAATACGGATACTGACCGTACCACATCAGTGACAAACGGTCTGTTTTATCCCCCCTCTACACCCACAAATGTCCCACATGGTACGTAAAGCTAGTAAAATAAAGTCGCATTGCTTGCGTTGTGTATATCAACGCCGACCAAAATTGCGTAGGCAGATTAGAATAAGGATATTGACTGTCTATAGGCAATAACATCTCGCCAGTGAGCAGGAAACGAAGACTGCTTTGGTCAAGCGTTGTTCTGCTGATGATGCCTTATCTGATCTGTGGTCCGGATACCTGCCGGTGCCGTAACATTGTCACCTGTTGACACGACGTCGTGTGCAAACCGTATCGTAGACAATCGGTTCAGTGTCCGTCGTTAGGGGACGCGATGGTCTAGTGGCGAGCGTGCTGTATTGTCATCCAAGCGATCGGAGGTTCAAATCCTCACCCGGGCAGAAATACGTACCTGCCCCCTCATCTGCGTCCCTTAGACAACTGTTACGCCTACAGTGATCTACGCTTCGATGGTGGACAAGAGACGGCTATACCTGACTGCGACATGTTTTACGTTCATAGGGCCAATAGGCCTAGCTACTAGTCCGTGGTTGCCACCAGCAACACGACGTACCGGTACTAATCGGTTCAATAATTACTGATCATTATGACTACAACTGTTACTGTATATATATATATATATATATATATATATATATGACAATTTATATCGCATCGTGACCATCGTTCACAGCAAGTTATTTCTATAATACTTTATGTGTATAATATAATTTATGATCATTTGTTATAGGGCCCTCCCAGACTCAGAGGTGCTCTCAACTACAGCTCGGACACTGAATCTGAATTTCACTCCGAAGCGCATGAGCAATTGCGTGTGAAGGACTTGATCAGGGTCCCTATACTCTGCGGTTTAAGGGAGATTTGAATCCGTAAACTTCCGGCTCCAAAGCACCGAACATACCGCTACACTACCGCGTCCGACAAATATTTGTGCTGCCTATAGGAACGCGGTAGACTGCAGGCCATATTGGACCGTTTGATCCGACTGCACTATCTTCCTGAGGACAATCCTACATTCGAGGCTCTGTGTAGCACGGCGGACGGGAGGCTCTTCGCTGCCTCCTACTTAATCCAGGACATGTATTGAACCCACTCCTCCCACCATTGAGGCCCCAGCCTTATTCCATGAGGCCAAGACTACATGACCGAATCATTCCTAGGGCGGACAACCTAACGAGGAAATCATTTATAACAAGGATGCTTTATCATATTTAAATGTAATACCATATAAACCAAAGTGCAGCATAAATTGTTGGTCATTAAAAGAACTTCTTTTTTAAATTTAAAATTTATATTGGATTTGGACTTAGGATTATATGCTATTCTAAAACACTTTGACATTGATTGGATATAGAAATTATGTAGGCCCCTACGTTTGTTTATTAGGCTATAGCCTACTTTGTATGTACACCAAAATGCGGATAGCAATTGGTATATTAAAGAATATTCTTATCTTATAGCTTAGCCTTAGCCTATATGTTTATACTAATGTAAAATCCCTGCTTGCGACCAATTCACATAGGCCTATACTACGAAAAATATATTCAGTGAACTTCGAAATGCGCTTTTGAAAAATCAACCAGTGATGACATTCGCGGTAGACATGGTAGTAACCGAAAATCGGTTGACAAACTAAGTGGAGCAGCTAGGCGTAAATTGGCAAAGTGAACCACTCTCAAAATAATTAAGTGCAAGCAAATGTTTTAAATTAACATAATTGTTGACTAAGCTACCGGTAGTTCTCCCTAATTTGTCAATACTGGGGCCTATATAAAATTTACTTGACTCTTCCAGTCTTCCTGTTACATCTGCCAATGCTGAAAGAAGTTTCAGCAAATTGAAGATTATCAAAAGTTACTTGCGACCGACAATGCAAATAAATGTCTATCTGGTTTGGGATTAATTTCAATTGAACGCGGTCTTGCTGAGAACATCGACTTTGAATCAACTATAAATCGTTTTGCTTCAATGAAATCACGCAGAAAGCAGTTTATATAAACTAACAAGCAGCGGCGCCCGCAGAATTTTTTGTTTTACGCACAGAAATTTTCGATGGAGGGACGAAGAGGGAAAAATTTTCGTTAAGGTCGGTTTTTTTAGTCGTCAACCTAGAATTTTCAAAAAATACCTGTTCTATCCGCCGAAAAAACTGATGACCTTTTTCCTTTTTTTTTAGTCATCAATCTAGAATTTCCAAAAAACATACCTTTTCTATCCGCCGAAAAAACTGATGACCTTTTTTCTTCTTTTTAGTCATCGCGCTGTACGCACTTGCGTACGTGCGTACGTCTGCGGGCGCCGCTGCTAACAAGTTTCTGCGTAAAGCTTGGATCAATATCCAATAAATAACATTGATAAATGCTTTTTATATAAGCATAAATTTATGTAACTCAAAGTAAGTAGTAAAGTTCACAAGTTTAAAAAAGTTTCTGCATGTTTAGATTCTTGATTCTGATTGATATATTCGGCTAAATCGGATGAATTATAAATAATTAATTTACTGTATTTAACTATGCAAGTACAGACGCCATCTTAAAATTCTCCTCGCCCCCCCCCATGCAATAAAACCTAGATCCGCCACTAGTCCTAAATGGACCATAATTATATTATAATAGCATCTATGATGTAATTACCTTGTACTGTTGTCAACTGCCAACTTCCAAGCAACAATCCACATGCAATGTAAAGTATATTCAGTGAACTTCGAACTGCTCTGTTGAAATCCATCGTTCTCGTTCGTTTCCCTACCGCAAAATTGGATTTCGCGAATTCAAGCTCATCTTGCCACAAACTGTTGCATAGGTTCCTTGTCCTATACATACTAACGACATTCGAGGCTGTTACCCATGATTAGACGCCAGCAAACGCGCTCACCGACAATGTAGACTACGTAGAACCACGTTTGCTGCGTTTTTTGTAAACTGAAGGCCTTCAAACACACTGTCTGAACCAGAAGAAATAACTCCAGTAATAAATCAAGCGATGCAAATTTCGTACAGAATAAGGCCACTTTCTTTGACACCTGAATGTGTGCCTGTATAGTTGACATAGGTCTAACGGCATTGCAAGTTACAGGTTAGCCATCGACAAAGTAACATGACGAATCAGAGAAAGAACTCATACATTGTTGTACGGAAGATGCGATGTAGCCTACATCTGAATCGCTGAAGTTTAGCTGGCGGAATCAACTCAAGATCTAGCATGCAAACCTATCGCGATGGTCCTTCAACAAATGAAGCGTTTCTGCACTTATGCCACCATGTCATGCTGCTGCATGGCGGCCTTACTTGTATGCATCTCTGACTAAGGCACCAGTTTATATTATATATTATATATTATGTGTTATATATTATGTATTATATATTATATATTATATATTATGTATTGTATATTATATATTATATATTATATACTATATATTATATATTATATATTATATTATATATTATATATTATATATTATATATTATATATTATATATTATATATTATATATTATATATTATATATTATATATTATATATTATATATTATATATTATATATTATATATTATATAATATATATTATATATTATAATTCACATTCACATTCTCCACTTAAACGGCAGCACATTTGCCTTAGCAACTGCCCTGCCTACAGCCTTCATCTGGATCACTGGAACAGGACTCGAATCTCGTATGACCACTCTTTGAAAACCCTCTAACTTGACGCAGCGGTCGTGAATGACCTGCTCTGGCTCCATGCACTTGGCTTTCGAGCGGCATTGATTGTATTTTTCTACAACGACGATTTTCTCCCGATAATCGCGCCACTTTGTTCTTCCGTAGAGAGCCAGAATGCGTCGTCACCGCACACGTGATCACGTGATCAGCCATCCGTTGCGTTCAACGAACCGTAAGCTTACCTTCCTTTCTAATCTGTCACCGTGAATGGCGCCATTCTGGCGAACCAGCAAGCACAGGCTGCCGCATTTTTCGGTCTTTATTATATTTCGCATATTCAACCATTCTAGCTTTTAATTCCGCCTTTATCGTTAACCATCTTTTTTTTATAAAACCTGGGTTTGTTTTACAGTTGAGCTTTAGTTTAAGCGTAAATGGAAGTTCTATGCTTTTGTTGGGCATTCTCAAATTGTGCGCATTATAGTCTTTGTTAAGCTATATATAATTATGAGTTGTATTGTACTATGCGTAGGCTATTCAGAACTCACAATAAAAGTCCAAGCCATGGGCACCTGCAGAAATTTTTGCAGGAGGGGCAAAACACGATGGTCACGTCTAAACTTCTTTGTATCAAGAGATTGAAAAATGCAAAGCAGTAAATTAGGATCATGCATGGGTATTTTTCATGAAGTTTTTGTGTGTATGTCTCAGTTTCACGTTTTTTAAATTTTTAATATGAATAGTTTATTTAGTGCGAAACAATTTGTTTAAAAAGTCAAAAGTAAGCTTTATAGTCAGAAAGTAAGTTCCTGAAGGTTGGGCAATAAGTTCACTTGCCATCTGGAAAACTGACACCTATTTTTCATTCAGCTATTCATTCATGCTCCATCTAGTTACTTCTGTATTCTAATTGTAATTTCTAAGCTTCTAAAACATCGCTCGAAAGTCAATCGCAGGCACCACCTTATTCATCGAGTCAAATGGTGGTCGGAAGGAGGTCCGAGTCCAGTAACTTAATTGTCAGAGGGGCGGAGTAGCTGTTAAGGTGAGTGTCATTTAGGATTTGAAGGTGGAAGATTGGAGGATCAGATGAGTGGCGGTATGAATTCTTTTGAATATAAGCGAGACGTCAGTCTTAGATGGAAGTCAGTCAGTCATGGATACAGTTTTTTAGCAAGAGCTTGAAAATGCAAGGCAGTAAATTGAAAGCATGTTTATTTTATAGAGGTTTCTAAACTAAGGCTTACATTTCTTACATTTCACTTTGTCCATCTTTCTATAGTATAATTAATTCTCTAACGCGAAGAAATTTGCTAAGAACCCAAAAGTAGTAGCTCAAAAAATAGATGTCAATTTTCCAGGGGGCAAGTGCCCCCTCTTACCCCTATGTGCGGGCGTCCATGGTCCAAGCTAATAATGTGGTGAATGGCCAATTGGTTATATAACATAGTGTGGTTGCAAACGCCAATAGCGGCGATACATCAGGCCCAGGTAAAAACCTTTGCCCTGGTCGTTGCGCTGCTATAGAAATTTGGTCCTCTCAAGAATAGATTAATTTGGGCGATAAATCGCTCCTGTCCTGGTTGCTTCTACAACTGCCTTGACTATTTCCGTCACAGTCCGTCTTAGAAAATGTCTGGTCCTCTGGCAAACGCTGCATCTACCTTTCTATCTGTGTCTGTCCGTCTATCTGTCTGTCTGTCTGTCTGTCTCAGTCAGTCAGTCAGTCAGTCAGTCAGTCAGACAGTCAGTCAGTCAGTCAGTCATTCAGTCATTCAGTCAGTCAGTCAGTCAGTCAGTCAGTCAGTCAGTCAGTCAGTCAGTCAGTCAGTCAGTCAGTCAGTCTGTCTGTCTGTCTGTCTGTCTGTCTGTCTGTCTGTATGTCACTCACTCACTCACACGCGCACACACGCGCACACACGCGCACACACGCACACATGCGCACACATGCGCACACCTGCGCACACATATGCTGTCAGCCTGTCAATATAATTCATTCACTGCCGGTGACACGAAACGGAGTATCCCCCCTGAAAGCTATCCGGGGGGATGATTTAATCTATCCCCCCGGATGGAATTATCCGGTCTATACTATCCGGGGGGGGGGGGGGGTAAACCATTCTATCTTCTTTTTTGAAAAATGCGCATAATAAAACAATTTATGCTGTAATCAAAATTTAAAGTGACTCTAATTGTTTTAAGTGTCCTAAGCAATGCTCAGATAAAGGCAACTCGAATTTATTTAGTAACTCTGAGTGTTTTTATGTGTTTTAAAAGTTTTAAGTGCTCTAAAAACAGGGTAAAACAAATTATATAGTAAGAATAAACATACTTGTTAGTGTCATTGTTCAACATAAAGCAGATGAAAATTAATTTGCCCAAAAAAATACACGCGGAAGCGGTTTTTTCGACTTTTTTTAATTTGGGGGGATACAATTAATACGGGGGATACTCTATTTCGTGACACCGGTAATGCGTTTGAATGAGACTATTATGCTGCGTTGACAATAATTATTATTGCTTTTGGCTCAGCTACTTTTATTTGGCAGCCATGCATTCAGTCGCTTAATGTAGGTCAAAAATATTATGGCGAAGGGCCGTTGACACCGTCGTTGACTAGCCGTGCAGACGGTGTATGCAGTCTGCAGGTGATAATTCTGTAGCTGCTGGTTGTTTAATTGTAGGAGTTATTTTTACGTAAGCGATCGGATATAATAAATTACCATGTTAAAAATTACACTATATATATAACGGCCATAGGCTAAGAAAGACCTTGACTTAAAAATCAGGACAAATGCACATCTTACACAAGCGGTTCCCTGTTTTAAGTTTTTAACTTCATTCAGAGAAAATTCAGTTTTTTTGTAGATGTACTGAAATGATTCAGCTGTTTTAGAATTAATTCACATTGGCCTAGACCATTTAGCGCTTTGGCGCCTGTTAAAATATATATTGTATTGTATTGTATTTAAACATTTATAAAGCGTCTCTAGTAGGGTAAACCGTTCAGAGGCGCTCCCAGTGCGCAAGGCCCCGCGAGAAGAAGCAGGTTTTGAGAAGAGACAGAGCAGAGGAGAGACTGACAGACAGAAGAGTTGAGCGAACAGAAGGAGACAGAGAATTCCAGAGAGAAGGACCAATTGAGACAAAAGATCGAGACTGAGCCATAGCAGTTCTAGACCGGGGAACCAATAGGTCAAGTCTGTTGGATGAGCGAAGTGGACGGTGGGAGGAAGCTGAGTGAGGACGAAGTAAGGTTTTAGTCAGATATTTTGGGGCAAGACCCCGTTGAGACTTTAGGATCAGAGTGAGGATCTTGAACTGTGTGCGAGCACGTAGAGTAAGCCAATGAAGTTCATCAAACATAAAGGTAGAGATGTGAGAGTACTTGGGAAGGCGGGCAATTAATCTAGCAGCTGAGTTGAGAACTGACTGAATCGGTGAAAGACGAACTTTAGGAAGACCAATGAGAAGAGAATTGCAATAGTCAATACGAGAACATATGAAAGCATGAACTAAGGCAGTGAAGATGGAGGAGGAGACAGAGCGACGAATGACTCTGAGGCGTCTTAAGTGAAAATATGATGAGCGTGTCAGATTGGAAATATGCTCAGTAAAGGTAAGTGAGCTATCAAGTACTACACCCAGATCGCGCACACTTGAAGAGAAGGAAAACAATGGGAATTTTGCAGAGAGAAGAATAAGATCAAGCTTATGGAGCTGCTGAGGAGTACCTAACCAGATAAATTGAGTCTTTGAAGTATTAAGAGAAAGGCGATTAGAAGACATCCATGAGTGGAGATGATTAGTGAGAGATTCAATAAGCCCAACTAGAAGCAGCTGGGAAGAGGGGGGGACCATGGACAAATGCCTGGACATCGTCAGCAAAGAGATGGCCAGCAGCACTACAGATCGGAAAAAGAGAATATATATATATATATATATATATATATATATATATGGAAAGAGATTGACAGACAGATATACAGATAGGCAGAGACAAACACAGGGAGATAGACAGCAGAGAGTGCTTATACATAGAAACAGACCATAGTCTGTTTCTATGTATAAGTAGGCTACTCTCTGCTGTTGTTCAGCAGAGTTCATTTATTAGTTCTGTGGGCCTGTACGTGAACTTCGGATACTGCTGCATTCTTGCATTAAAGACTATGCATATATATATTAGGGTGGAGTGAAAAAAGTTTTTCTCGAATTTCTAATTGTAATAGTGATCAAAAGTTGACCATGGTATCACAGAATTGCTACAAAAAATTTGACCTTCCTGTGTTGACGTCTTCTGCCCTCTACCGGACGATTTAAGGACGCCATATTGATTTTCAGTGTATACTGTCAGGCATTTTGAAAATTGCACTGTTAGAAGCAAATCATGTAACAATTTTCTAACTGGTGTTTCTAGACTAACTTGACCCTCCTGAAAACGAAAATCGCGGTTAGGAAGCTGGATTTTTAGCGGTTCCATTGGAAAACAAGATGGCGGACAAAATGGCAGCCAATTGCTTAAAATGACTAAAAGTAAAGTATTGTATGTGATAGGAAGACGGTTTTAGGCTCTAAATTAAGATTATAGGGTTGAAGGAATGCAATGGAATCAAATACATATATGTACCACTGCAAAAAAACAAAATGGCGGACAAAATGGCGGCCAGAATCTTCAAATGGCTATTAATGAAGTCATGTATGCAATGAAATCATGATTTCAGGGTCTAAGTCAACATTTTCAAGGTCAGGGAATATGATGAAACCAATGTCACTCATGTAGCATTGCATGAAAACCAAAATGGCGAACAAAATGGCGGCCACAATTCTAAAATGGCTACAAGCAAAGTCATGTATGCAATCGGAATTTGACTTCAGTCTTTTGCCAGGTCTTTGCAAGATGGCATCTGTTGTTGAATTTATCTACAATGTTCTTTATTTTGCCAGATAATAATGATAATTGAAATTACCACAATTTTCTCAGCAGATCTTAAACCAAGGAGCGTTCTGCAAAAGAACACTGACGAAGTTATCATGCAGCACCTTATCACAGCGTATCAAATTGACTTTCCGATGGATCTGGCATCAATATCGTGCCATGAGCTTCCCTCAAAATCTGTGGCATTGGATGCTTTGTGAAAAGTAACTTGTCCAGTCAGCAACTTTTTAACAGAGGTCAACATTTATTTATTTAGAAAATTTTATGTAGGGCCTTTTCAACGTAGGCTATTCAGTATCACTCCCAAACTAACCGCAACGGAATAGGACAGTTTCTAGATTCTTAAGGAACGGAGTGGAGTGACCCATGGACAATAAGTGCAGTGAAAATGGGTGGACATTTCAGGTTGTGGATTCAGCCGCAGAGAATGAACGTTGCTGTCGAATAGCAGAAGCTCAGCTTGGTCCGCCAACCGAAGAGTGGATCGACGCTGGAGTTGAAAAACAGAGTTCTTGCAGACAAGTGGGGCTCGTCCCTCAAGGCACCGCCTAACCAGCACACAGACCCTGTAGGTAATACGCTGCTGGAAACGGAGCCAATGCAAGACATCTGCATATAATATGAGACATGACCAAATTTTGCGATATGCCCAATAAATTGTGTCGCAATTCATAGGACAAGTATCCAGATAAATTTTTGGATGGACATTGGACAAGCAATGGTACAAGCAATGGGGACCTTCCAAAGGCGAAGACATTTGGTGACCTGGCAGATACAATGGTTGCTCGTGTAAAGATACTTTCGATTGGCTACAAGAGGGTCAATAATTATTGTCTTGGATAGGTACTGGACCTGGAAATTGCTTATAAAAAAGTGGAACCACACAGAAATGGCGACTAAGACCACAACTTCGTCATTGTATTGAGTCTTGAAATAGCGGTACTCCGTTGTCGGAAAATTGCCTGAATGTTCTTGGTATGCCTGAAAGCAAAGCTGATCTAATTTCATTCCTGCTCATTCAGCTCTCAACAGCCACATTTGGGCATTTGGAGGTATAGATGTAGCTGTTGCTGGTGGTTCCGTGAAAGAAGAAAAGGTGTTGCCTACTACTGAGTGTATGCCTTATATTTAACGATATTTGGGTGTAGAAAGCTAATTTGAGAAGAATCATGTTGTGTAGCGAGTAGAAAGGTTTTCAAAGCTGACTTGTATTTGGAGGAATTGAGCGCTGGACTCAATCATTAGATACAGAACTTCACTAATAGAAAATTCCAGGATCTGGCCGCCATTTTGTTCGCCATTTTGGTTTTCATGCAATGCTACATGAGTGACATTGGTTTCATCATATTCCCTGACCTTGAAAATGTTGACTTAGACCCTGAAATCATGATTTCATTGCATACATGACTTCATTAATAGCCATTTGAAGATTCTGGCCGCCATTTTGTCCGCCATTTTGTTTTTTTGCAGTGGTACATATATGTATTTGATTCCATTGCATTCCTTCAACCCTATAATCTTAATTTAGAGCCTAAAACCGTCTTCCTATCACATACAATACTTTACTTTTAGTCATTTTAAGCAATTGGCTGCCATTTTGTCCGCCATCTTGTTTTCCAATGGAACCGCTAAAAATCCAGCTTCCTAACCGCGATTTTCGTTTTCAGGAGGGTCAAGTTAGTCTAGAAACACCAGTTAGAAAATTGTTACATGATTTGCTTCTAACAGTGCAATTTTCAAAATGCCTGACAGTACTGAAAATCAATATGGCGTCCTTAAATCGTCCGGTAGAGGGCAGAAGACGTCAACACAGGAAGGTCAAATTTTTTGTAGCAATTCTGTGATACCATGGTCAACGTTTGATCACTATTACAATTAGAAATTCGAGAAAAAATGTTTTTTCACTCCGATTCACTCCACCCTAATATATATATATATATATATAATTTATATATATACAGGGTGGGCCATAAACAGTAGCCCTAAGGTGTTTTGCCAATATCTTCGTCAAAAGTATGAATTTTAAAATCAAATTTTACAGGTTTAAAGACAATTCACATTTACATCATTCTGACCAAATTTCAATAAAATGTTTCAAACAGAACAAAAGTCATATCACTTTTAGTGAGACCGTCCATTTTTTGACGATTCAAAAGCATAACGCAACTAAAAGTAACAAAACGCGATTTTATTAAATCACATCTCAAAGAATTCTTATCAAATTAACTTGGTTGTGCTTCAAAACTTGTGCTCAATGTGTCCACTGTTCACCACCAGTGCCCCACATGCTCTGAGTATCTTTGTAAGGTTCTTGATGGTCTTGGTGATGTGTTCCAGAGTTAATTTTTCCAATATCAGCTCCAATACGACCAACAATTCCCTTATCGGTTTTGGTCGCAGATCGTGTTATTTCTCCAGCATAGCTCTCCACACTTGATAATCCATCGGGTTCAAATCCGGAGATTCGTGGGCTATTGTCTCTTCTCAATGAGACCATGCAGAACAATTGACATTGATCCGATCTCCTTTCATCAACAGCTAATTTCAGAACTCTCAAATTAACTCTCAATTTCTGGGCTCTCACTGTTCATCACAGCAAGCGGTGATTATGCTTTAGCTTCAGGACCTTGCTCTTAAAGTGTCTGAATACACTTTTGTCTGCCATTGATACCTGTGGCTTTTTAATTTTTAGAAATTTGAATTTCATTGTTTCAATAAAAAAAATTAGTAGACCTAATCTAACACATTCCATACTTGCCAATTTGAGAGTCATCGTGCATCAGTGACTTCACTGTTCACAGTGATGTGTCGATACACTGGTACCCAATTTCTTTTATAAATAATAATAAATTATAAGGGATTATCTGGTACTATAAAGTCAATTGGAAAACAAATATTTGAGAAGCCGCTGAACATTGGTGAATGTTTGTGTTATACAAAAGACCCATTCAATATGATGTTACAATTTGTGTAACCCTCCCATAGTAACTGTTGATATTTGATGCCTCGTTCAATAGGGTTTAATAAAATCGGGTGTTTGTGACTTTTTGCTGCGCTATGCTTTTGTATCGTCAAAAAGCAGTTGGTGGTCTCATTAAAAGTTATATAACTTTTGTTCTGCTTGAATTGTTTTGGTGCAATTTGGCTATTGTACGTAAATATGAATTGCCTTAGTCAAGATATTGGCAAAAACCTTAGGGGTACTTTTATTATGGTCCACTCTGTATATATATATATACACATGTATATTGTATATGCATATTATGCACACACAAAATACAAACATGCCAGTCTTGCTGTTTTGTCAATGGATTAATTATCACTCAATGTGTCTGCCATAAGATAACCACCTCTGCAGTCTAAACGCATGTTCGAAGTTCAAGTGTATACGCTATTAATAGCATGGCCTACTTAATAAATGAACTCTAGCGGCTTCAACGCACAGTTAGGACAAATTAACGTTTTTCGTTGGTCTTGCTAAAGAGCAAATAATAATTTTTTATTGCGAATCGTATATGAGTCCGACTAGTAGTTGACTACTTTAAATTTCGTCTGTTTCCTACAGGGCTTTCAAAGGTTGGAACGCAGGACGTGTTTAACGGTGATTATATTATATTGATAGCAACCTCGATAAATTTCCTCTGACATATTAGGTCTAATAATTATTATTATTATGCTAAATCGATCTCGTTTGCTAGTTTGCATGGAGACCAAACTCAACCTTCCATTCGGTAGATGGCGAGGGTAAATTGAGGAGTAGGATGTGATGGGAGCCTTGCATGGCTGCCGACTGTTAAATTCGACTCCAGTAATATAACTTGTGATCGTCGTCCGTTCATTGCTGTCCGCCATCTTTGTGCTACTTTCCATCCACATCTCTCCTTCTCAAAGCACATCTCCAACCTCTCCGGTTCCTGCTTCATGCATATTCATAACCTCCGCCGCATCAAACATGTGCCCACTTTCAAAACTGCTTCCGCCATTGCAACCGCCATTGTCCGCCAAAACTAGACTATCGCAATTCCTTATCCCTCAACATTGATTCTACACGACTCCTACTCATTCAAAATTCACCAGCCAGAGTCGTCACCAAAACTCCAGAACATGTTGTTTTCAGCATGAAAGATTGTTTTGTTTTGTTCACATGTGAATTTCTTGTAATTGCAGATGTATCAGAGCACAAGAGGTGAGGTTAAGAATGTTGGATTTGAGGATGCTCTCATTTCTGGCTTCTGCAGTGATGGAGGATTATTCATGCCAGCAATTGTGCCAAAAATTCCACTTGAAACTCTGAAGACCTGGTCGAAACTTTCGTTTGTCGAGCTGACCAAAAAGATTGCTCCTCTCTTCATTCAGGAAAATGAAATATCAAAGAACGATCTCTTTGGTGATTCACAATTTTCTGTACTTCCAATAATAATTATAGATCTAATAACAATAAATTATCCTGACATTTAGGCCTAAATTTGCCAGAGGATTTCAGAATCACAATGATAAATAGTGATAATAATATTATGACCCAGCGATAATTAATAATAATATTAATAATAATGACATTAGAGAGTAGTAGGCCTAGTGTAGTACTAGTAGGTAGTAGTAGTAGTAGTAGTATGGGTGGTAGCAGTAGTAGCAGTGGTGGTGGTGGTAGTTGTAGCAGTAATAATATTAGTAGTAATGCTAATGATAATAATAATACTAATTTATGATGATGATGATGATGACGACGACGACGATGATGATGATGATGATGATGATGAAAATGATGATGATGATGATGATGATGATGATGATGATGATGATGATGATGATGATGATGACAACGACGACGGTGATGATTATGGTGATGATGATGATGATGATGATGATGATGATGATGATGATGATGAGGAGGAGGAGGATAGAGACAACAACAACTAAAACAATGAATTTGATGATGACAATAATGGCTTTGATGACGATATTTATTTATTTATTTTTTAATTAATTTTTTCTCAACCAAAGCAACAAACACGATACAATTATGGCATTGAATAATACTTTAACATAATTTGGTGAAGAAGGGGAGACCCAGTAGGGATGGACAATCCCGCTAATAGGGCAATAATAATAATTGTTAGGACACAATATTATGATACATAAAAATTATTACCAGCTATTATTTATAGTAAAAATAAAACTTATAATGCTATAAATAGAGTTCTGCCTGAACTGAATTTGGAAGAAACCATTTATCTTTCTATGAGTTGCATTGTGATGTTCAAGAAATATCAGCCATTGTGAAGCTCTGAGCATATTCTATTCATTTAAGAATTGGATCCTACATTACTTTGCACACTTGAAATGTCCTTGACTTAAATATGATGACACTATAATGGGTAGACCTTGAGGCTAAATGTGTCAACAGCTACCAACTGTTCACTGCGCACAAGCTGCTTCAGAAATACCATTGTAATAAGAATAATGCTCAGGAATTTGAAAGAACTGAATTCAGTTTTAGTGGCCGGGTTTTTTTAACAGTAAAAGTCATAGTGTATAAACAGTCATGCATGTCCTGTAGCCTAGTAATACTTATATATAATAACAGCTTATATCTTATGAAAGCAGGCCTTCCCAAAAACGATGAAATTGCAATATATTGTCAAATGTTAAAAATTAAATTATGCTGAAACTGGTCACTCGAGCTTCAAATAAAATAGTGTATCTTGTTTACATTTTCTGTAAGACCTGACCATAATTATGGTTTCATTTTGAGGCAACCAAATTAAATGTATAATCTCACTTTGAAGGACAGCAAATTGACTAACGCATAACGAACAATGCCCTATTGAAGTCTACTGCTTAGATACAAGTCGAAGTCTGCATTGTTTCCACTGTGTTGTAGGCATACTGGACGCAGCATACTCGCATTTTCCCAACCGAAACGTTATAGAGTTGGTCGAGTTGACAAACGACCTCAAAATACTTGAACTGTTCCATGGGCCAACGATGGCTTTCAAAGACATTTCAATGGTTTGCATTGGTCGCCTGCTGGATTTTTGTCTCAAGCGACAGAAGAAGCACTCTACCATTCTTGTTGGTGAGCACCAAAGACTGAATATTATGTTAGCTATTGCTTCAATTGTGGTTAGAGTGTACTTGTGCTATTGCATTTGTAACTCTGATTACGACAACTTCTATAATTATAGTATTGTCGGGGGTCAAGTTACTTCTAGGATACCTTACACTAGTGCAAATGCAAATGATCAGAACCACGTAGCAAGTAGCCTACATTTATTTGAACGGTTTTGTTTACAACACAAAAAACTTCTGAACCTGGTTGAAACTGAATATAGGTCTAGATCTTCACCATCATATTAAATTTTTCTTTTACCGCGGTTTAGGGGCCAAGGTGATGTGGCATGGGATGAATTTTCAGTTTCTGTTTGACCTGAATTATGCTGCATGTCAAATTGAGTCTCATCGTCTTTAAATTAATTATTGGTGTTGACTGGTACTAGGCCTACTTGAAGGTATACAGTCATAGGTGCAATCACGTCCTAAAAGTTGGGAGGACCATAATGAATCACGTCTTAAAAGTTGGGAGGGACCATAATAATAAAGTTAGGGACCACTCAAAAGTTGGGGGGACGCGTCCCGTGGGTCCCATAGGGTGGTTGCGCCTATGCATACAGTTCTGCATTCAGTAAAACAAAATTTGAACAGCGCATTTGTAGCTCAGCTCACTTGATCCTTACAACCCCTACCGTGTTCTCCCACATTGAATATCCTTACATTTAGAATTTGTACCGTGAGGTTCTATTTACTATTTACAGCTACATCTGGAGACACGGGCAGCGCAGCAATCCAGGCAGTTCGTGGTCTTGAGCATATGGACATCATTGTTATGCTGCCGTTGGGTAGAATCTCAACGACTCAAGAGTTGTTCATGACAACAGTACTTGACAAGAACGTCCATGTATTCAGAGGTATGCATCAATAGTCACAGTACTTAAACAACCAACTCTAAAAGTCATTTATGAGTCCACTGCATAAAGCATAACCCAAGGCGTCAAATTATGACGGCCTAAGTCAAGCTAAATGAGAAGTAAAAGAATCTGATATTTATCTGAGCACTTATATGGCAAACTAAAGTAGGCTATAGGCCTATATCTGAAAGCCATGCTGTCTGAAAAGATACTCTTATAGTATGTGTTTGTTAATAATATTGAACCAGTCAGTCTGGGTTAGCTCTCACGGGTGGCAACATTATACATGTAGCTATCTCGGCACGTCTATTGTGAACGCGCGCTTTGCTTGTATTGCTAGTGATATACATCCTAGTCCAGCACATCTCAAAAACATTCCAGGCGATATACGCATAAATCATGCAGTGAGTCACTCTAGTCTGAGTTTGACGTGCTGTTGTGCTTTTAATGATGTTTTTGACCTGCTTTTTGAATTGCTTTACATTGTGAGATTAACAGAGGAACGAACTTGAAGATCATAAATCTATGGCACAGAGTACAGAACTGTTATAAACAGTTTTCAGAAGTCTTTTGTAGAGCACAATTGCAAGGTAAACTGGTCACAATTTGGCCATCGGGGGTGGGGGGGTGAGGGGTGGGTCCAGTAGCGCAATGGATAACACGCTGACGTAGAGAGCGAGAGGTAACGAGTTCGCCCCCTGTAGTGCGGACATGCTTTGTAGGCTGCTATTAGCGCGGCGTAGGCCCTAATAGCGCCGATTATAATGCAGGCTGTCTGCTCTGTTAGTAGCCTATAGTTAAGATTTGTGCATTCTGTCATCTGCGTTCTTGTAATTGTTTCAAGTGCATAATTGTGCACTGTGAACGGTTGCGGTCTGTCAACCGGATTGTTAATTACCGTAAAGGAAAAATTATTATTATTATTATCGAGTTTACAAAGAAAAAGGTAATTGCCCATTTATTACGCAGCTGTGTCCAGCCTAGCCTCCAGAGGCGGGTTCCAGGGCTAGATAGAAGAAAGTTTTGACTTAAATGCAATAGCAATGACAGCATTTCAAATGTATTTTTCATTTCCTGTAACATGGATGGTCAATGAATGGCAATGTCGTTCAATGCATAAGTTTTCATTACCAGTTACAAAGTCTGATGCATAAGGAATCGGCACCAAATTAATGTTGATGAAAAAGTGTTTGGCAGCATGTCTTTACCTCAGTCAATGTCTGCAAATTTGAGTTCTTTTTGTAAGCCGCTGAACATTGGTGAATGTTTGTGTTCTGCAAAAGACCCATTCGATATGATCTGACAATTTGTGTAACCCTCCTATAGTTGATATCTAATGCCTCGTTCAGTATAACCTTTGCTTCCACTGTCTGGTCGTCCGGGCGACTAGACCTGGATCTTCATTCTTCAATTGACCATCTTTAGACAACCATTTGACTTGATGCAACGCTCCTGAATAAGCTGGTGCTCTATGCTTAGCTGTAGAGCAGGTTGCTGCTTCTTTGAAATTTTCGAGTTCACGATTGCGAGTAAATGGTTCATCCGACATAAGTACTAAGTACATATAATTGTCCAGGGATGGTTCACGGCCTGCATTTCAGCTCATCACTCTGCAGGTAACTGCAGAGTGATGAGCTGAAATGCAGGTTTCATACAGTCCCTGTTAGACAGAATCATAATTATTATATAGCCAGTGGCGGCGCCAGGATTTCAGTTTTTTTTGGGGGGGGGGGGGCTGAATTTGCAGGAGAAAATTTGTCGTTTTCAGTCGCCAAAATTTTTGACAACCTTTTCTTTAGTCATCGACCAAAATCTCAAGAAAATTTCCATTTCATCCGTCAAAATTTCTGATGACCTTTTTAGTCATTTGGTTGAAATCTTGGAAAATGGTCCTTTTTCGTGTCCTCCAAACTGTCTGGTAAACCTCGTGCGTACCTTTGTGGTTATTTTTGGGGGTCCAAAAGGGGTTTTTCGTGCAAATTTTTTTTTTACATGGGAGAAAAAAATGGATGGCCTTTTTAGGGGGCTTAGCCCCCTATCCCCCCTAGCGCCGCTACTGTATATAGCCTAGTTTTTATTTGATTTTGGTTATTCAAGGGGACGGCTTTTCAGATGATTTGGACGTACCCATGCGTCGATGCTTTTCCGACCCCGACTTCGTTGCTCAACATAATCTGGTCAGCATCAACTCAGCCAACTGGGCGCGAATTATGATCCAGATTGTCATCTTCTTCTACGCTTACTTCAGGGTAATGGAGTAGTGATTAGTGATGAGTACACTGAGGCGACCAATCTGAAAATTATTAGTAGAGATACATGTAGGGTCTATGTAGGCTAATGTATTTTACAGTATTAAAGCATTTATAAAGCGCCTATAATACGGTGAACTGCTCAAAGGCGACCTCAGTGCCCAAGGGTAAGAGAGACGAAAAAGGTCTTGCGAAAAGTAGTTCTAAATAAAGTGGAGGGTTACCAGCTAGAATTTAAATCGAGTAGTTTGGAACAGCGTAATACGAAGACATTGAGGTAAAGGATCGGGACTGAGCTAGAGCCTTTCTAGTGCGAGGAACTAGCAGATCAACTCTGTCTGAACAGTGAAGTGGACGATGCCAGGAGGATGAAAGAGACCGGAGTATTAGGCTCTACTACTATTAGACTGTATGTGATACTAAGATTGTATGACAGTAGTAGATAAATTTCCTTTCAAGAATGCTGACTTCCTGGACTATAGTGCCCAGCTTTAAACTTGACCATATATATATGCCAATACTCTAAATTCATTAAGTAATTATATTCTGAAAATGTAGATTTTCATTTAAGTGTTTTGCATTTCTTTCTTGTGGTCAGAACCAGCGTTTTTGTCTTTCTAGACTTGTCCATCTTGCGACAGGGAGGTGGAAATCGTAGTTCCAACTGGGGGATGTGGCAACATAACTGGTGAGTGGAACACTTTTTCTCAAAAACTTTAACATCTAAAAAAGAACGAAATGACAGGAGAGGAGGCTGCACAAATACACCTAAAACAATCCAACAATTGTGTTCTTCATTGCAAAAACATTTAAGAGAATAATTGAATATCGAATCACATAGAATAATCTTTAAGAAGTCAGTAAATCAAATCAAATACTACATAATCATTTCCAGTTGATCAACGCAAATTCATTCTTAGTCAGTCAAACTCAAAACTTTTCCGCTTGCCTTCTTTCGACAACTTTCGTCTTGAATCAAAAACTGAAAACCATAAAGTAAAAATAAAAGTTAAATTGGTGTTTCAAATACCAGCTTAAAATTAATACAGAGCGTGTTTGATTACCGGATATAGGCCTACCTAATCATTTTGACGATTAAAACCGACGATGAGTGTGATCGAATTTGATCATTGCAACCTCGAGAGGGATTTGAGTAGCAGGCAATGGTTAAAACTCTGAGACGAAGAGCACACGGGCAAAGGATAGCTTCCCGAGATCCGCTCAACCTTCCAATCGGATAATTTCGTTAGTTAAATGATTGGTAGGATGTGATGGACTGTTGTTGGCTGCAAAACAGTTAAATTCGACTTCTGTTGCAATTCGTGATCATCCGGCGTACAGTCTCACACTATGAATTGCAATCATATTGTGCTTTAGGTGGGTGTTTGGCTCGTAGAATGGGTTTACCAGTTAAGTTTGTAGCGACGGTCAACAGCAACGACTTCTTGGTGCGCCTACTTAAGACAGGAGTCTACGAGTTGGCGGGAAATGTAATCCAATCACTTGCACCTGCGATGGACATTGAGGTTCGTCTATTCATTCATTCATTCATTCATTCATTCATTCATTCATTCATTCATTCATTCATTCATTCATTCATTCATTCATTCATTCAATCAATCAATCAATCAATCAATCATTCATTCATTCATTCAATCAATCAATCATTCATTCATTCATTCAATCAATCATTCATTCATTCAATCATTCAATCATTCATTCAATCATTCATTATTCATTCATTCATTATTCATAGCAGGATTTATATAGCGCCCCATAAAGGCTATTATACTCAGGAACGCTTCCGACACAACCTCCGCTAAAGAGGACAGTTTTAAGATTCTGATTAAACATTTCGGAGAGAACCTTGGCAGCAGGCGTAGGCATGGAGGCAATCCATTCCATTCCGGACCACATGTAGGGCCAGCAACAGAGAAAGCGCGTCGCTGCATGATAGAAGTCCGCGCATAGGAGACTGTGAGAACGCATGGCCACCTGTTTCATTTATTTGCTAGAATTGCGTTTACTGTCAGTAAATCTTAACATGAGGTGCGAGCATGGGCGGAGTTTAAAATTTTGCCCCTCCAAGAACGGAAATCGAACTCCGCCCATGGGTGCGAGGCAAGTTAACTTAAATAGCATCAAAGCAATCTAACATCAGTTGAGCCCAAGAAATACTTTCCATCAGTTTAAGACAATTGCTTTGTGTTCTTCCTGATTCACAGATGGCGTACAACATTGAACGACTGCTCTGGATTTTCTCGGATGGCGATTCAGCTCTTGTGAAGAAGCTAATGATTCAGTTGGACCTTACGCACCGCATTGAAATTCCAGCCCATGTACTTTCCAAGGTTTGTCTTCAGTAATAATCACTGCGAAATGTTGTGGTAGCATAACTGTTTATATTAGCCTCTATTGATGCAATGATGTTTGATCATTGCGTACAGCCTTTTTTCGTTTGAAATCAAAGTGAGAGGGAGGGGCTCAATAATAGTAAAATTATATATGCGGACATTCATCAGAGGAGGACTCAAATATTGAAATATCTATCCGGGAATGGGTGACTTGAGAGTTTTATATTTATACATGCGTGCACAAATTGCATACATAGGCATGCATATAATATGTATATTATATACTTCAACTTCAACTTGTTTATTGATCCCAAAAATATAAAACAGACAATTATGCATTCATAATAGTACACAAAGTGATTAATTGCAGTTAACAATTATGCATTCATAATAGTACACAAAGTGATCAATTGCAGTTAACAATTGCGAATGGTATAGCTTAGTGTACAATCATTACTGTGAAATGTAGTCAAAAATATTATAAAAATATTATATATATAAAGTATTATATATATATGTGATGCGGTAGCACAACTGACCATAATTCATACCATGCATGAACGCAAACATAATGTTACATACCAATAGCATGTGTGTGTAAAATAAATGTGAAGAATCTCATGTTGATATGTTTACGTTGCAGATGAGAGAGTCGATCTCAGCGCACAGAGTGGATGACGCTGGCATTCTAAGTGCCATACGTAGATGTGAGATGGAGAATAAGTACACCATCTGTCCACACACTGCCACCGCTGTCCACTATCACTACAGTCAGCTCAACTCTGCTGCGTGGGTTCTTCTCCTCTTCTTCTAATGGACTTTTTAGAGGCGTCACGGTGGATTTTGGGAATGTCAGTGGCGTAGCCAAGGGGGTTTTCGGGGGTTAAATCCCCCCCATTGGCTTAGGAAAAAGTTTTTTATAGGTTATTTATCCACTGAAATAAGAAAAACAAAACAATTGCTTGTAGTAACAGTTGTTTTTCTTACTTTATTCCCTTTGTTACTTTATTCCCTTTTTATTTACTGTAATACTGTTGGGTTGGTGTCAGGAAGGGCATCCGGCCAGGCCATAAATCCCACAAATCCCCCATCATAAATTCCTGGCTACGCCATTGGGGAATGTTACTGGGTGACTTTGACGGGTTGATCCAGGAATGTCCAGGAAGCAAACTGGGATTGTGCTTCATTCTATTCTACGTGATGATCATCATTTGCTGTTTTCAGCTTTCGAAAGTAATCGCAAATTTGTGTGGCGCTACTTTAGCAGAAAATTCTCAGAGTCGCTTCCGATCTGACAACACCAAACCACGATTGAAAAGCATGGTTTTCACAGTTTGCATAGAGGGCAAAGATCTCACTTGCACATTACGGTTGTTGCTATAGGCAACCAATTTCAAACCTCGCCGCCGTCCGTACGCTGGGGTGCCAGTACAAGACAATCTTTCTGGAACAATTTCCACGGATACAGGTTAAGAAGAATTTTCAACTCAAGCTGAGTCAAAAACTTGTTAAATGGTTTTAGTCAAGTTTTAGTGATTTCACGAGGTTTCTAAACAACGTCATATCAACGAAGATATAGGTGCGCACTTAACTAAGTTACATTTGAATAAGAGAGTAGGGCCTACAGGTATATAATTTAGTCATACATAATTGCCATTATTCGGTAAAAGTTCATTGTCATTGTGTTTAACTTCGCATTGTAGTCCTTCCCAGCTGGAGACAACTGTGAGGCCAACGAGAGTCTGTCTTGCGACTGCATCACCTGCGAAGTTCAGAGAGGCAGTTCTTGCGGCAGGCCTGACTCCAAATCTTCCTCCGGAGATAGAGGCTCTGAAGTCAAAGCCAACTAAGTATGTGGACATGAAGGCAGGAGAAGATTGGTATGCTATTGTAAGAAACTGTATTACAAAGATTGCAAAAGATAGATCCTAGGACGCACGCTGTAGATAGCATTTTGCTCAGCTCTTACTATGCAGCCTACAAACTGTTAAATGATTTTTTTATATTGACAAAGATTGTTTTTGAATTTTAAAATAAAAGATCCTACATATCGCAAAGTTTGGTGACTACAGTTCACGATGTTCACATGCCACTTATCTATCAAACTTATTTCAGTTCACTTAGTTCAGTTTACAGCAATGTTTTGTCATCGTGGCCAGGTATTTGTTTAGCTAATCTAAAACCACATTGACCACTTAGATAGAGATGAGCAATATACGATTCACTGGAATCTTTCATCCGATTTACATATTTTTATACAACAAATGGAGGGGTGACAGCTGAATGGCAAGACGCTGGCACGAAGAGTAGAAGGAAGCGGGTTCAAACCCCGTTGACCCCACAAGGTCGACTCAGCATTCTACTCGCGAGAGGGCAACAGTAAAACGAGTAGCAGTCCAATACGCAGGTAACCCTTGGGTTCGACAGAAAGACTTGGCTATCTATATACTGCCGATGTATGGTAATGCCACCTAAGGGATGATGGTGGCCTGATACAAGAGATCAGCACCGGGTCAGACGCTCACGAATCGAGTATAGGATTGCCTTTACCTTTATATAACAAAGATAATTAAGTCGTCGCAATTAAAAAGAAATCCATTTCATGGCATAATCATCGCGTTCATGAACAGAGCTAATAACGTAACAATAGTGTTTGTAGAACAAAGAGATGTCGTCACAATACAAAGTGGCCATTATCGTAGCGCCTCACTATACATGGCGTAACAACAATACCATAGGCTAGAGCAAGGAGATTACGAAATCATTGTGCAAAGCTATTATCCTAGCAGCAACTTGCCCGTGAAAAGTTAGTGACGCAACAAAGTTGTATCACTAAGAGAAGACGTCACAATACGAAGAGCAAAGAAAAATTAATAACCTAACGTCATAAAATAAATTTTGCCCGTACAAACATTGGTGACGTAATAATAGTGTTTGTGGAGCAAAGAAATTTCGTCACAATGAAAGTCCGTAGCAGGCCAACGACTCTAACACCTTAATAGTAGGCCTACCATGATAGCTTATTGGACATTATCCTCTGATCGGCTTGGCCTCTTTGTTCCCCGCGTCAGCTCCGCCTTTCTCTCTGGTAGTCTTTCGCCATCTTTCTCTCAAATCCTGCCTTTCTGTTGGTGTCGATCGCACTGAGAGCGCCTCTGAAATGTCTTCGCTGAGAGAAGCCTTTCGTAAATGATCCCCATACAATACAATGCAACACAATACAATACAATACAATACAATACAATACAATGCATTACAATACAATACAATTTCAATTTCAGTTTATTCGGTAACGAAATTGCAAGAGAGTAATAGAGATAAAGATGCAAGACAACCTGTGTATGCCTACACAGAAGAACCTGTGGGGTATTCGGCTTCGCTTTCCAGAATTCTCTATATATGTAGCATGGGAAACAAGGCGGCGACGTATTCCGATGTCAATGATGATGACAAAAAATTGTATCACTAAGAGAAAACGTCACAGTAAATGCAACTCAGAAGAAAAAACTCTTAATTTAGAGGCCTAACTAAAGCTCAATGACACAGTGGAGCGGTGTTGAAGATACTCTTGTTACCTAAAGTTGATTTGTCAGTGTTTTACAGGCTCCTGAAGACCCAATGTATCACCATTGTATCACTGTTGTATCACCGTGGTTGGACTGGGGCACCATCGAGCGAGCCTGTTGAAGAGGCGCGATATAAATTCTTTAAAAGAGTGAATAAACGAGAGCTGACCTAACGGCTTCTGCCCATAAAATAGGCTTAAAATAAAATAAAATAGGCTTAAAATAAAATAAAATAGGCTTAAAATAAAATAAAATAGGCTTTAAATAAAATAGGCCTAAAATAAAATAGGCTTAAAATAAAATAAAATAGGCCTAAAATAAAATAAAATAGGCTTAAAATAAAATAAATTAAACTTAAATACAATAAAATAGGCCTTCTATTGGTGTCAACTAATAATAAAACTTAATTTATGAAGTCGGAGTTTTTTTGACTTTATAGCCTAAACAGAGTGACAGGTTTCATTAGACAACGTACCGGTAAGTTATTAATAAAGCAGTCAGTGGCGTAGCCAGGAATTTTTCATGGGGGGGTTTTATGGCCGGAAACCCTGTTTTTTGCTATTTTTTCTTACTTAAATAAAAAAATAACCTTAAAAAATCTTTTTTTCCGAGCCAATGGGGGGGTTTTAACCCCCGAAACCCCCCCTTGCCTACGCCACTGAAAGCAGTTATTCTAGCGTGCCTCTTAAAATTTTTGCAACAGAATGTACCAGCTGAAAGTAACTATTTTAATCTGTAATTAAAATCATGCATGTTCAACAATAAAGTAATGTTATGCCACTAAACAGCGAAGTAGGTTTTTCAACGATGCCCTTCCATTTGGTAGCCTTATTGAAGTCAGACGGATTTGTAAGCTTAGCCTACTGTTTAGGAATTAAGGTTTCGATTGTACAATGTCGTCGTTGGACATTGCTTTAGTAGAGCGGCCTGGTGAAAAATTATGCATTTTGTGATACAAGCATGAAATTTGGTACATACCACGAAAATGTCATAAGAAAAAGATTTGGCTATAGGGCCATCGCAGATTAGGCCCCTGGCCCCAATGGCGGCCATTTTTCAAAATGGCCGACCTGTTTACAGATTTTAAATTATCTCAGCTTCCAGTGCACTTAGAATCGTCGTCTTGGTGTCTAAATATACATAGTTAGGGGCGAAGATTCCAAAAAAGCGATTACAAATGTTCCTCAGACCTTCAATGGCGGCCATTTTCCAAAATGGCCGACCAAAATACGGATTTTCAATATCTCAGCTTCCAGTACACTTAGAATCGTCATCTTGGTGTCTAAACATACATAGTTAATGGCAGGCGTTCCAACAGAGCCATTGGAAATGTTCCCCATGGCTTCAATGGCGGCCATTTTTCAAAATGGCCGACCTAAAAAAATAATACTTCAATATCTCAGCCTCCAGTACACTTAGAATCGTCATCTTGGTGTCTAAACATACATAGTTAATGGCAGGCGTTCCAACAGAGCCATTGGAAATGTTCCCCATGGCTTCAATGGCGGCCATTTTTCAAAATGGCCGACCTAAAAAATAATACTTCAATATCTCAGCCTCCAGTACACTTAGAATCGTCATCTTGGTGTCTAAACATACATAGTTAGGGGCGAGGATTCCAAAAAAGCCATTACAAATGTTCCTCAGAGCTTCAATGGCGGCCATTTTCCAAAATGGCCGACCAAAATACGGATTTTCAATATCTCAGCTTCCTGTACACTTAGAATCGTCATCTTGGTGTCTAAACATACATAGTTAATGGCAGGCGTTCCAACAGAGCCATTGGAAATGTTCCCCATGGCTTCAGTGGCGGCCATTTTCCAAAATGGCCGACCTAAAAAAATAATACTTCAATATCTCAGCTTCCTGTACACTTAGAATCGTCATCTTGGTGTCTAAACATACATAGTCAAGGGCGAAGTTTAAACAATCAAATACAAACGTTTCTGTTCACAAAATTTGCAGCCAAGGACGTGAATGGTGCGGTGAGGTAAAAAGGTTCCTGCGTATTTGAAAATCAGCTGTTTTGGGCTCATGGCGCGTCAAGTATAAATATAGTATAATCCAAGCTATTTATTGCATCATACTTTTTCTGAAACTTCTGATTGAGTTCATGTTCATTTGGCTATAAAACAAGTTTTGGAATATATGCAATTCAAGATATTGCTGCCACCCCATTGACCAGGACATGGTAGTTTAGGAACAGCTATGAACATCTTTGTCCAAACGTGACCTGCTTGGTAGGCAGCTCTCTTTGTGTGTTTCACCAGAGCAGCTTGAGTTGGTGGAAGGCCATCCCTAGGTCTGTCTTTCTGTGCCGACGGTTGCTTTCTTGACTCATTCACCTTCTCTTCACCACTAGCACGATCGCACAGAAGAACCACAAAGCACTCGGTTACATCGAGTTGGTCATAAACAGAGCTGGAAGTTGATGCTATAGGGTGCAGAAGACTGGGGTGATGTCGCTGAATGTCTTCCAAATATCACAGACAGTCCTTTTTCCGCTCCCAGCAAAGGATGATACTGTGTCACATCCGCTGAATGCGTGTAGGAAGGACAAGGCTACGCACTTTTCTGTACCGAGGGCACTCGCCATCTCGTGGGTTGGTATGTATCTGAAGCTTTTTGCCTGAGGCAAAACCAACCCACAGTTCATCAATGTTCAGCTGCCAAACTGCTGCTACGGCCAACGCCAACACGTCAGAGTCAACGGTGCGCATCATCACCTTACGATGACCATGTTTGGGAGCATCGGAGACATGCAAAAAATTTCTTGTATCAGCTTCCTCCTGAGTGCATGTAGCAAGTCCAGTTGTGTCTCTTTGCCGAGTACAGATCGAGCACATCCTTGTGGTAGGTGGCTATGATCTTTCTCCCTGTTTCTATTTCTAGTTTTTGCTATTCGCAGACTCAAGAAAGAAAACAACTCTGACTTACTTTCGTCGTTCCTCAGGAAATCCTGCCAGTTTTTGGGTAGAGCACTAAAAGCCTCGACGCGCCTTCGACTTCCTTTTACCCCTCACACTGCGTGTTTGTGTCTTCAAGCTGTCACGCACGTATTCATCCCATACAGCATCTACTCTATGTACGTGCTCTAGCTGTCTTGTGAAGTCGGGCAAGAAAGTATGGGAGGAATAATCTGAAAAGGTGCATGCAGTGCCAGGCTTCAGCATGATGACTATGACGGCTCCATCCAGTATAAGAGCGTCAGCAATTGGAATACCCAGTGAATGGCCTGGTTGGATATCTGCCGTGGCCTCATTTGTTGAGGAATTAGTTCTTCTAGACAGTTACTGTCTGGCCTATAGTTCCTAGCCGTAGTTTGCTGATATTCGAGAGTGATTGGTGGCATGCCTGGTTCTCGTGAGCAAAAAAATCGTCCAGGTGACCAGGTCTCTTCGCGTGTCTGACAGGAAATGTACAGCCTGGAGAATAGTGAACCGTCCTTCTTCACAGATGACAAAATGTTCTTTTGCTCGTGACTTGTCCCATGCAGGCGGACGACTGAAGAGAGGGAAGTTATTTCTTTCTATTGGATCACTTACAGGTCACGTTTGGTTAATGAGACGTTCCTTGATAAGTGTTTCGTACCACTCTAGTTGTTGTACTAGCACAATAGTAGTTGTACTCCGAGGTTGCACATGGTGTTTATCACTGTTTGATCGGCCAGATCTCTGGTATCCTGGACAAGTAGGTCATTGCTGTCGTCAATAAATGGGTTTCCCATCTCCTCGATAACACTGCTGAGAGCCTTAACCTGATTGAAAAACTTTACCTTTCTCACATATTTCATATATTCCAAGACTTGTTTTATTGCCAAATGAACATGAACTCGATCAGAAGTTTCAGAAAAAGTATGATGCAAAAAATAACTTGGATTATACTATATTTATACTTGACGCGCCATGAGCCCAAAACAGTTGATTTTCAAATAAGCAGGAACCTTTTTACCTCACCGCACCATTCACGTCTTGGCTGCAAATTTTGTGAACAGAAACGTTTGTATTTGATTGTTTAAACTTCGCCCTTGACTATGTATATTTAGACACCAAGATGACGATTCTAAGTGTACAGGAAGCTGAGATATTGAAATATCCATTTTTCGTCGGCCATTTTAGAAAATGGCCGCCATTGAAGCCTTGTTGAACATTTACAACGGCTCTGTTGGAATCCTCGTCCCAGACAATGTATGTTTAGACACCAAGATGACGATTCTAAGTGTACTGGAGGCTGAGATATTGAAGTATTATTTTTTTAGGTCGGCCATTTTGGAAAATGGCCGCCATTGAAGCCATGGGGAACATTTTCAATGGCTCTGTTGGAACGCCTGCCCTTAACTATGTATGTTTAGACACCAAGATGACGATTCTAAGTGTACTGGAGGCTGTGATATTGAAGTATTATTTTTTAGGTCGGCCATTTTGGAAAATGGCCGTCATTGAAGCCATGGGGAACATTTCCAATGGCTCTGTTGGAACGCCTGCCATTAACTATGTATGTTTAGACACCAAGATGCGGATTCTAAGTGTACTGGAAGCTGAGATATTGAAAATCCGTATTTTGGTCGGCCATTTTGAAAAATGGCCGCCATTGGGCCAGGGGCCAAATCTGCGATGGCCTTATAGCCAAATCTTTTTCTTATGACATTTTCATGGTATGTGCCAAATTTCATGCTTGTATCACAAAATGCACAATTCCTTCACATTTTGGTTCCTGGCCGCTCCACTACTTATAGTACAGCGAGCAGACGAGGTCGTGTCTGAAAGGAATTCAAACGGCGAAGTCAATAGTTAGCGGTTGGTCCATCACCACATGTTAATCAGTACGTTCGGCTAATAGCTTCGTGGACATAAAATAGCCACTTTGTGTTAAGCGGAGTGATGTTTAAACAAGGAACACATCAACACGTCCACGCTTTATGATTTCCGATATTTGTTATCCATACTCTCGACGTTCGACGAACTGGTCGATTCTTTCTTCCACTGTGGACCAGATTTCTTCATCTGGGATCAGATCGTACAGGAGTTCTTTCAGTAGTTCGACTCCCTTCATTATTTCTGTAATAAGAAAATATGTAGGCTATGTCACATTGTCACCACCATGCGCCATTTTTGATCTGTAGGTTTACGTTAAAGTTGCCTACAAGCAGGCCTAGGCTATTTGAATATTTCTGACTGAGCCTGTTTGTTAAGCAGATTATAAAACACGAGAAGAATCGTCACATGCATGCAGCAACTTATGATGATCTTAACTTATGATGATCTTAAGTTACAGAGCAAAGGAGCCTGTGTCACGATATAAAGTCTTCCCTATGCAAAGTCACCCCCGAAACAGAGTCTCCTCTGGCTGAAGTTCAGTATTGGAAGAAATTTTCTGATGTAAAAGTGCATATAATTTATTTTCCTGATAAATAATTTAACAACGTAAACTAACGGTTTCACCTGCTCATCTATAAATTTTATGCGACTGTAGCCTAACCTATTTCACGCTCAACGGGGGGGTGTGTTTATTTCGTCGAAGGAGGAAATAGGCTATTCTTCGTACACCCCAGCGGAGACTTTGTTTCAGAATATATTTTCCGAGGCGAATTTATTCAGGAACAGATCCGCCGGGGTGGAGGAGAATCTGCTTGAAAATAAGTTGTTTTAGGGGTATAGGCTGGACTCTATCACGCGACACCGGCAGCACCAAATCAAATGTAAGCTTATAATAAAAGTAATGCTGTCTTTAACCTTGTGCGATAATATTTGAATAGATAGCGAACTGGATCAGGTCAGTGTTTTTTTATTGGCGACGAGTGAATACATGAGACTGGATGCCGCTTAGAAGCTTTGAATTCGAATCTGCGTGTGTGCTTGAACGTTCAAAGCGCAGAACTTGCCTTCTTCGGTTGGAGCCATAGTTGTAAAAAACGTTTTTTTCGTTTTTTATTCTCTCCCCAAAAACGTCGTTTTTTTCGTTTTTTATTTTTTCCATCGTTTTTTATCGTTTTTTTCGATTTTTATGTAACTTTATTTAATTATTTGCTGTCTGATATTGTTTTCCTTAATTTAATTTTTGTCTGATATTCCACACGTTTTCATCGTACTCTCAAGAATGCAGTTAACTATAGGGTCTTTATGTAATTGTTTAAGTCATAATTTTGAGAAATAGGCCTACATGTAGTAGATCCCTACAAGAAATGAAATTTCTAAGAGTTATTTTGATATAAAATTCTTGGGCATAATTATTAATATTTATAAGTAGCAATTTTAAGCACAAAATAATGTGCAATATACAATATATAATTTAGTAAACATCTGTGGTTTTTGCTTCTGGTTAGATTTTAATTGTGTTATGTCGATCAGCATAAACTTATAATGTGGACTTATGTCTACAATTTAAATTTGAAAAGATTTCAATACCTTTAATTTGTCCGAATTTCTTATTAAACGAAAGTTATAAGAAAAATAACTGGTAGATTAATGTTATTTAGGACTATACCAATTATTTTGGCCTAATAAGTTGTGTTATTTGCAGTTTCTTCATAAAATTGCATAAGCAATTAAGGTTTGTAAGCTGAAAATGAAATTTCAGATGTAGCAAAGGCAAATTATTTTCCGTTTCCGTTTTTTATCGTTTTTTTGTCGTTTTTTATTATTTCGAAAAAAACGACGTTTTTTACCGTTTTTTATTTTCTTTTCATCGTTTTTTACATCTATGGTTGGAGCCGAGAAATCCGACAGCGAAGTCGGAATGTCTGGATCCGGAGGGAGCTGAACGAGTCCGGGGTAGACTTCGGTCCAGTAGCTGAAGAAATCGACCTCGTTATCCTCGTAAAAGTTTCCAGTTTCAAAGTTGGGGCATTGTCGGAGGAAGTTCTCTCTGGCTGGATCAAACTGCTCCCAGGGAACCGCAACCGGAAAGGGACCTACGTTGGGATCCCTGGTAAAATTCAACCGTCATATAAGTTATTCTAAGTTATTCTACCAGTATTTCTATCTCAGTATCTCTTACGAGAGCATTTAAATGCTGTGTAAAGAAAAATAAGTCAGCTTCATCTGATCACTTAACACAGAGAGAAGATTACTGATGCAGGTTTTTGTCTAATTATTTTGTTTGTAATATCTAAACTTAAACGTTTCCGTCAACTTGGAGAGGTAATCAAATAAGGCACAATAATAAAAAGAAACTTCTGCACTCTGACCAGGCGGGTCATGACCTAAGTTAGTAGGCCTATAGGCCTAGCCTACAACTTATTCTACTCACTCCGCCAGCGTTGAACATCGTAAATTTCTGTTGTTTTGTTAGAACTTCATCCGAGAAATCAGGTATCTATCGAAAATCACTTGAAGAGTTGATCAAAATGCGTTTAAAGCGGAACATATTCTCACCGTATACTATATTATGATATCACCATGGCTTAACTCACGTTACATCAGCTATCATTATTTTTATCTATGTTTTATGCTCAGTATGGAACAGTAAGGATTATTTATAGCGTAGGCCTATGTGGTAGAAGGAGTTTGGAATGCATTTAGGCCTACATTGATTTTTTGAAAGTTGCAACGTAAATTTACGTAACTAATATTTAGATTAGAGCTTTTCAGCATGTTGTTCTCGACAAAATGTGCAGTTCTAAATGGATTTGTGCAGTTGTAGAAGTACTTCTGTGCAGCTAGAAATAGTAAAAGAAATAGTAAAAAGAAATAGTAAAAGGACATTGTCATCCGATTGGGAGTAGTTTACCATGAAGAGAAGGGAGGGTGAGAAGAGGTTGTGCAGTTCTAAAAATTCCTTTTAGAAAACCCTGACGTGATCATGATAATTGTCTGCAGATTGGTCACAATACATTGCACTATATAGAGTGCAATACGTAGTACGCTATATATATATATATATATATATATATATATTAGGGTGGCCCACAATTACAAAGTTTGGAAATTCAATTCTCCACAAGGCTGCTCTTGTTCCATATGCTATTAGTGATTTATTTGCCAAGTTTGAACAAAATTGAAAAATGTTTACTGGTACCAATTTTCTGCAACATTTTAATTAGGCATCGAAAAATTTAAAAAATCGCTTTTCGCCGTGCAATTATCATCACAAATGTGTCTATTAAATCAGTATATTAAAGCTATTAGGCCAATGTAGAATCAATTAGTCTTACAGAAATTGAAATATGAAATATAACATGAAGCATTATAGATGTTCTCAATCGTTCTTAGAAATTTAGATTTAACCTTGATAGGCAGACTTTGGCTAATTCTTGACTCTGAGTAATAAGAAGATCAAACAGTTTTAAAGAGATCTCCTTGTGATATACACCTCCATTAGAATGTGGTGTATGGTCGAAGGATTTCCTGTCCAGGCATTTCATGATACCCCCAAACTAGACCTATGTCACAACACATCCCTCCTGGATAATGGCCAACATGGGATAAAACTCATTTTTTCCCCATTTTGTGGTATGAAATTGTAAATAATTACTGTTTTAATTACATTAAAACAATAATTTGTAAACAATTTAATTTTTAAAGATATTTAGATATTTTTTAGCAAAGATATTAGACTTTGTTTTTAGTGGCTATTGTTTTAATAATTATGGCAATGAGGTAGGCCTGTGATTTAAACAAACCTGACTGTCATCTAGCCTATAATTATGCAGGCTGTGTATCTTTTTTGAATTAAACTCAATTCTGAACATGGTTACTAAAGAATTTTGCATTCCAATAATTATGCAAACTTTAGATGCATTTTTCTCAGATTTGAAATTTGAACAGCTGAATCATATTTTGACTCAACATAGAGACAGAAAAATGATAGTGCAATAAAGTTTGTCATTTTAAGGCACTTACTTTTAAACACAAAAATTTGCAAAAAAACCGATTTAAGCCTGGTTTGAGTCAGATGGTAATTACTACCATGCAGTGCTTTATCTAGATCCATGAGGAACTTTTTTTAAGTCTTTCGGGTAGAAATTTTCAAACCTCAAAGTAAATTCCGTAGGCTACTTTAAAATGTGATGAGCTGTTTCATTCCTTAAAAATTGCCACAAACATGATCAATTTCATACTTTTAAAGGTGATGACCTTTTTCATACATCAATGCTCTGCTGCCAGGAAATGTTTCATTTCAACAATATCCATGTGTCAACAAGACCTGTCAAATCTTTCAGGAGGGATGGAAATGTTACGTATATAGTTTTTCTTGGGGTCAACATTAGGCCTACGTGGGCCCTCTGCCCATGTAAACAACAGCTCTAGATTTTCTATGTTTGAATGTCATTCGGAGATGCTTCAAAGATTAAAAACTGATTACCTATAGGTAGCATGACCTACCCAATTGTTAGTCCATTATCTTAATGAAATATTAAATTCTTCAGGATTTCGCCCATGTTTTGTGACTGTCTAGAAAGAATTATCTTTAGCAGCCATAAGAGCCAACAATATTGGGAGCTTCTGGATGATGCCATGGGTAGCTACAGCTTCTGTCATATAGTATGAGCCATTATTACACAGAGTCAAGAGACCAGCATTAATCTTATATCATATGCAAGAAGTGCTTAACAAATTTAATACTGCAAAAATACTTGACTTATATAAATCAGCAGTATACAGAGCATTTAGAAGTGAACAATCCAATTATATTTGAAGCAAATTGGGAGTAAAAACCTTTAGTTTATTAGCTGGCTGGGAAAATTTTGAAATTGCCTCCAATTCAGCAACTGTTTTCTAACACAAAGAACTTGAAACAAGCTTATATTTGCGTATAATCTTATTATTCTTTATTTATTTAAATACAGTTGAAATCTTGATTATGATTTGGAAAGATGGTAACTTGGAGTACATGAATGCTGCTGTCAAATCATAGGCTAATACAGCTGTTAAAATTTCGGATGCACATTTTACGTGAGTTCTATATCTTCTTCTTTTCGTGCTCTGCCCTTAGGCAGGTTCGAATGTTTGACGTCTCCAATCTTCTCTGTTCTGCGCTTTCATTTTCAGCTTCTGGTAGCCATCTTTCATCATCCAGTCTAACAGTTTTTGTCTTGGTCTGCCTCTCGTTCTTTTTCCATCCATTTTCCCCTCTATGATTGTTCGCAGCATCGAGTCTCCTCTGAGTGTGTGCCCGATCCATCTTCTTTGTCTTTCTCTAATTTGTGTGTATCATCGCTCTCTTTTCTCCGACTCTTCTCAATACCTCCTCATTGCTGATATGATCCCTCCAGCTGATTCTTTCTATCCTTCTCCATAACCACATTTCAAATGCTTCAATTCTCTTGATGTCTTCCATTCGCATAGTCCATGTCTCTGATCCATATAACATCACACTCCATACTAAGGTTTTTATCATTTTCTTTTTCAGCTCCTTATTGATTCCTCTTCTCAGTAGCTCTTTCCTCTTTTCAAATGCATCTTTTCCTAGTACAATCCTTCGTTGTATTTCTCTGTGGCATCTAGCATCTTCCGTAATCGTACTGCCGAGATACGCAAATTCCTTGACTTGTTCTAATTCTTCTCCATCTATGAATATTTTAACTGCCTTCTGCTCTCCTTTGCTTATTCTCATAACCTTTGTTTTCTTTATGTTGATTTTCATTCCGTATTCTTTTGATGTTGTATTCAGCCGGTCCATCATTGTTTGTAACCCTTCCTGACTTTCTGCCATCATTGCTTGATCGTCTGCGAATCTTAATGCCCTGATCCACATTCCTCCCACTTTTATCCCTTCCTCCAGTTCTTCCAATGCCTCCTTGATTATCTCCTCTATATATATGTTGAACAGTAGCGGTGAAAGTGGGCATCCCTGTCTTACCCCCTTTCTACCTTTCCTTGTTCAGAATATTCACCCTCTATCCTTATCTGTACTTTTTGTCCCATATACAGATTGCCTATCAGTCTTCTATCTCTCCAGTCCACGCCAACTCTTCTCAATGCCTTCATCAGTCTCTTCCAGTCCACTCTGTCGAACGCCTTTTCATAATCTACAAAACATATGTATACATCCTTTCCTATTTCGCAACTTCTTTCTGTTATTACTCTCAGTGACCCAATTGCATCTCTAGTTCCCATGCCTTTCCTAAACCCGAACTGATCTTCTCCTATCTCATGTATTGCATCTGTTTTTGCTTGTAACCTGTTTGTTAGGATTCTGATCAAAATCTTTGACGCGAGTTCTATATAAAAGCTCTCAAAAATTGGTACTTCTAAACATGCTCAGATCTCTTCAATTTTTTCAACTCAGAGTCTTCTAGTCAAGTGGAACAAGAGCAGCCTTGTGGAGCAGCATATTTTGACAAAAATATTTTTCCCATGTAAGTTTGGGCCACACTAATATATATATATATATATATATATATATATATATATATATATATAATTATATATATGTGTGTAATTATGTATACATGTATATATTTGTGTGTAGCGTATGTGACCACATCTACATACATGTAGGTATAGGAAGAACAGTCAGCGGATACCATGACGATTGCGCTATATCACTAAAACGCTGCACCAGAATCCTTAATTAGAAGCACACGATCAGCTGGTTTTATGCATGACACTGATGTTAAAAAAGAGAAGTTTCAAATGAAGTTATCAGAAACCCGGTTCTAGCGAAGTTCGAGTAGTAGTCCATGAACGTCTGACTGATTCTGGTGTCCGTCTCATCGAAGTCCGCTTCCAGGTAGATGCGGCGAAACGGTTCCATGAACGGGTAGCCGAAGACACTGTAGATGTCGTCGACGTGGGTCCCGTTGATCCAGTCAGGGTAGCCGACCAGGAAGCTCTGATGGTACTCGAAACGATGTTGAAACGTCTTTCCAGAACCCTGGGCACTGTTAACACACAACCCATATTAAACCATAATATTGGACTCGCTGCAAATAACAATGATTAAAGCAGCTAGTATTAGGCGCATCTTACAATACAATACAATACAATTAGTCATTTATAAGGCGCTTTAACAAAACAAGTCTTGCACAAGAGCGCGCTTCACTACAAATCTAGTTATAATACAATGGAAACAAATGAGTTTTTAGCTTTGATTTAAATTCTGCAACAGATGAGCACTGGCGAATGGAGGTTGGTAGACTTTTCCATTCTTTAAGGTCCTGATGCTGAGCTTCCAAGCTTCCTGTATGTGCGAAGTGTAGCAAAATCACTTCGCGAGGACGAACGAAGTCCTCTGGACTTAGAGGCGGAACATGGCGTGACCATCGATGCCATGTAGGATGGAGGGGTTCCGTAGTGGATATGAAACATCAGGAGGGAAATTTTGAAAGCAATACGAGCACGGATAGGAAGCCAGTGTAGTTGTTTCAGAGTTGAAGTGATGTGGTCTTTGGGACCAAGACCTTTTATCAGGCTAGCGGCCGTATCTTGAGGTGAGACGTGGAATAGTCCACATTTAAAAATTGTTGTATGTTATGTTGCGTGAACAATTGATTTTGAGGCCATGTTATACTTGCCCCATATGTAGAATTTAAGCTATGTTGCCGCCAAAGTTTAATTTTCGCCAAAACGATAGATAATTATGGTCATAGGCCTATTAATGATATTATGGATATGTCGTTGTGCAGATCTGCTAAAAGTCACATGCATTTTATCACCATAATTATGTGTTTATCCCAAATCATAATTTTTAGTAGAGGAGTTCATAGAAAACTAAGGGCGTCATCGTTTGTACTTGGTTCAGATAAGCATGACAAAGTAAAGTGAAGCTAAAAAATCAAGAAAAAGAAAACTACTATAAGACAATGAAGAGAAAATCCGTGATCTGCAGATAAAGAAACGAGAAATCGAGATATACTACGAGAAAAGCCGAAAGAGCTCTAAATTAAAGCAATTGGCACGAGACAAGGCAAACATAAAGCATTCAACGGACAACTTAATAATCAAAAACAATTTTTGAAACTTCATAACAGTTGAACAACCATCGTCGAAACATGAACCAGTGAAGTAACCGTAAATTTTCGTTTCGTTGTAAAGCGGACCTGTGATGCTTGTGAGCCTCCAAGTTGCTGGCCGATGCGAACCACCATTCAGTGCACGACTTTGTTGCAGCCAAAGTACGCGTGAAGTTGTCCGGTGATCGTAGATCCGGGTAGACGTCGTAGATTGACGAAGCGATCTCTTCGGGATTTTCCGTCGATCCGAGAAGCATCATGTAGAACTCCCAGAGAGTCGCGTTGTCATTGGCAACGTTATTTTTGTCTCCAATAGTGGGCATTCCAATCGGATTTTTGAGGACGAAATTAGCTGCATCGTCGACACAAGACCCGGTGATGAAGTTGATGTCCTTACCTGGAATGAGGTTATCGGTTGGTGTAAATTTAGACAACTAATAGCAGAGCAGCAGGTTTCTGGAAGAATAGGCCTAAACACAAAAACGACAAGCTTGCTGCCTTTTCTTTCTGCCTTGAAGACATAATATGTCTTCAAGCATACAGGAAGAAAAGGCAAACTTATTGTCTATGTTTTTTTCCAGAAACAAAATGTTCTGCTTCACACACCGAAGCCGAATAACAGCGTTGATATTATCAGCGCTGCTGCTTGGTTTCGGTGCATGGTCGTGACAGGTCATCGCAATATCGCAACCCGGCTGTGTTGCACTCTGCTTAAGATACCTGTCTTCCATAATTCAATGATTGCCGACGACCGCAAAAAAAATTTGAACTCCTGTATGCACACAACAAGTGAGGTGATATTCGCTGATATGTTGCGGATTTGCCCTACCGTTCCCCAGATCCCAGCTCTCCAGAGGCGGTCGCAAAACGAAATCTCCATCAACCACCGGAAGGAAATTGGGAAGGCGATTCTCGTACATCGTTTCCCCCACTAGACCCCAGAAGTCGAGCTCGTGGGCGTCCTCCTCAAGCAGACAAGTAACGATGTCTCGCGTCGTGTTGTAAGTGCAGTTGAAGATGTTGGCTATGAGGACAGCCGTACGAAGAGCCTGCGTCGTGGTCCCAAAGTATCCGCTGGATGAGCCGCTGATGGCGATGGCGTTGCGAAAGAAGGTGTTCGTCTGAGGGGAAATGACGGCGTGGCTGGTGATAGCGGCCCCTGCTGATTGACCGAAGAGCGTCACTTGGTTGGGATCACCGTTGAAGGCAGCGATGTTATCCCGTACCCACTGGAGAGCCGCCTGGGTGTCCCACAAACCGTAATTACCGGGAAGTGACGAATCCTCTAAAATAATTATTTACAGAAAACATGATATGATTATTATGATATTAAGTGAACGAAAATATGATTATCGTCGGGATATGGTAGCAAGAAAACTAACATGCAAGAGCATGGTAAAGACTTGTAACCGAATAACTGTGTAACCGGAAGGTATTGGCATCATTCGAACTTGTATTGTATTGTATCTGACCATTTATAAAGCGCTTCTCGCAGCAAGAGCCTTTCAGAAGCGCTCCCAGTGCGTTCAACCCCAAACTTAGTTCACTGTGTGAACAGTGAAGTCAAAGATCATCCGCCTGTCTTTCTCTCGACCGCCGGTCACAAGTCATCTCAAGTTCTCCAACCGAGCCATATCCAACTCAGCACCACGCCTTTGGAATGATCTGCCTGCTGAGTTCCGATCCTTTTCAGTTCCTCCTCCGTCATTACTAGTCACACACCATCACCTTCCTCAGGATCCTCTATCCATCACACCTCGGGCCTTTCACTCGAAACTAAAGACACTCCTTTTCAAGAACTCTTATCCTGTTTCATCTGATCCCCCATCCTCAAATTCCCGGCTCAGACGACACCCACCTTAGTAGCTGTTCCACCCCTCTGATCCTACGGTACCTCGACCCGGACCACCATGGACTACTCTTACGGACAACCCTTTTGACTCAACGCATTTGATCCTGATCTATGGTAACTCGACCCGGGCCACCACGGACTACTCTCACGGACAACCCTTCTAACGCAACGCAGCGCTCGTGAATAAGCCGGTGCCCCGCGCTTGGCTTTCCAGTGGCGCTTTAGAAATTAGGAGATTACGATTACGATTACGATCCATTCATAAACTGGAATGCAACAAAGCTGACCTGTCGAGAGCCATCCGAGAGTGCTGACGCGATAGTTGAAGTTGACGACGATCATTTCTCCGTGAAGTGCCAGAGCATAACCCGGATACATCTCTCCAGTTCCAAGAACAAAAGCCCCTCCGTAAACGAATACCATCACAGGCAGTGGTATTGAACTACAAGACCATAGATAATAACCGCTGCATGCGGGACTAAATCAGGTTAGACCATAAAGCAGGCAACGGTGGATATCTTTAATTAGTTGGTGGACCACTTTTAGTGTTATTGTAGGATACATATTCTAAAATTACTTGCAGAAACAAATATGCAGCCTACAGGAACTTCAAGAGTTTTCCACCACCAGCTGGCTTAGACCTATACATCTGAAAAGAAAATCCTGAACAATGATAAAAAGTCGAAATATTTGGTCACTGATCGAGTTGTTTATTTGCTCAAATTCATAATTTTTAAAATAAATTTGTCTAAAGTATATTAAATTAAAAAAACTTTGAACTCCATCAGTTAATTTCAGCTTTGAGTTTAGTATGACTGGTCTCACTGAGCTTTTCACCAGTGTTGCGCAATTTTTCAGCAGCGAAATTCTCTTCAGAGCTTTTAAGTATCTTTAGTGGCGCAAAACAACATACTCGTTAACCCGTACTCCACCAGGTACCCAGACGTTCAGATAGAGGCAGTCTTCTCCGCTTCTGCCTCCCATTCCGATGAGAAGGTAAGCGGGTGCTATGAGCTGGGTACAGTGGATCGAAAACTGGGTTGCGTTCCATACATCACCCCAAGGTTCCAAAGGCTGAGGCTTCTGCCATCGCAGCTCGTCAACAGGTGGCTCTGCGAACGGTATTCCCAGGAATTCATCGTAGATGAGACCTACGAAACAGAGAATGAGTCAACGACATCTGTAGCCATATGTTGTCATTAAGTACCTGTAACTGAGTATGGCGATGACTATGAGAAGACTAAGGGAGCAGGTAATAATTATTATTTGGAACGACATGCAACGTATAATTATACAGTTTCAACATAAAGAGAGGCGAGAGGATAGAAATTAACTCTCTTCGGTGTACTGGATGAATAATTGAATATTATACGCATAGGCTATATATTATATATGGGCTATGCGCATAAAAACATGTCAAGCTATGCATAGGTGAATGTAATGCTTGGATATGTGCATACGTATGCATTTATATTTTTGAGAAACCGTCTTACATAGACCTAGGCCTACTTCTGACTTGTCTGATTATTATAGGAAGATTACTGTTGGTCTTTCGACAGGGATGAGTGGAGGAGATGCGTTGCCCGATGTGCAGACCCGCACGGGAAGGACTAAGTAACTAAGTAAGTAGGCTACTGTTGGTTCGTTTCGACGTATAGATCAACGTTTCCATGTTTCTTTATGAATTAAAATTGTGGCATTTGTATATCAGAAGACTTCGCCTTTTACCATACCTTCATATAATCTTCTGTTGCCCAGTATCTGGCCATACTGAGTGTCGATTATTGGTTCCGGAAGGAGTTGTCCCGTAACAACACTACATCCAGGCAAGAAAAGGAGCACCGAAAAGAGCGTTAACACAGACTGCATGGTTAAGCCTCGATGCATTTTCATCATCGACCCAAAGTCTATCAAATCAAACATAGACCTATGTGAAACATATGTAATTGCAGGACTCTACTGGTTGAATCTATTATAATATTATGGTACAAATACCAGTGTAAACCTCTAGAAGGTCGTACGTTTACCATAAAAATTAATATCAGTCGCCTATGTCCGTTTTAGCATGAGCAGTTGACAGATGTTTCAAGATAAACGATGTTGTGAGAAAGATAAGCTTTAGGTCTATAATAGGAGCAACGTCTGCTTTCAGGAGCATTTTTTATTCAACTAAAAATGTGCTTTTTGTCGCGATAGAGTCGGGAACACTTCTGAGTAGGGCCAGTCCGCTGGAAGAGGTGCTATAGAAATTATTGAATGACTGAATGAATGCATAACAAACTGTGAAAGTGTTACTGACGATGAGTGTAAAAGAAGTAATGCTATAGATAGTAGGCCTATCATGTGGAAACAGATTTGACTTGACCTATGGTCTGCAGGTTTGTAAATCAATTATCCGAATGGGTTTGACATTTCATCAGGATTGTGGATCACTTATAAATTCAAGTGCGTAACATTATAATGCCTTGGATTTGGAAGTGATCGCGGCGTTTTATGAATTGTTCTTGCGGAGTCTTAATGTTTTATCGTTCGTATAATTCTTCGAAGATATCCTTTGTAAAGCGTTAGACCTGTGAGTCCTATTTTCAGCGCAGAGTTCTAAAGCTAACCTTTTAGAGTGTGACCTGTGAAGAAAGGAATCAGGAAGCATATTTTGTTGCATGGTCGCAAACGCTATCTTGAAACTAACGAGCACTTTATGAATAGACCTCACTGCTGTCTATGGTTTCAAGTGCACAGAATTCGTAGAATGTGGACTTGACTGTATAGTCCTACATTGAGCCTACCATGTAATCCTATTGATCAGCGGCTGATGCTCTTTCAGCATTGCAATGTACGTCTCCACACGACATAATAAGTGCTTAAAATAGGCGTAAATCTATAATAGTGCTATTAGTGCAGCGATGAACGATCATTGTTGCTGTATGTTTTGATTACAAACTATAATTGTACGTGTTTTTTGCTCTATTTAATAAATTCGCAGTGTTTCGCGCAATTTGAGAAATTTTGCTTAAGCCTACCATGAACCCCTGCACATCAAATTATAGGCTACAGATGCAGATGACCTGTTGTTAAGAGAGCTCGGTCTGTAGAGCGAAGAGTAGAGTAGGTCCACGACTCTGTATGTATCTGAAGTTAATACCGTGCATAGCAGGAAGGTTTCAAAAGCGAAGGTATAGGGCATGGGTATGCACTTCTACTCAGGCGGGTCATGTTTACGGGTCTTGAGCAAGTCCTTTATAAGGCTAAATTGCTCAGTCATCGATGTTTGGCCGTCACCTCAGAACTATATGCAGAGAAGGAAATATCGAATACAGTAATTATAATACACACAAGGTCATCGAAGTCTTCGAACCGATTCATTGTACTAGGATGTTGCAGACGCAACATATTCACTCAACGTAGCAGAGGGAGGAGTGGAGGAAGTGCGTTGCCCGATGTGCAGACCTGCTGCTGCTGCATCACGGGAATGATTAGACTAAGTACTAAAAAGCCTTAGACATAATAATAATAATTGTTATTTTCTACATTGAAAACTAACTACATTTCTGTTGATTTTGGTCAGTCGTTGGTGAGGTGTCAGAAGCCGGACAAGAAAACATGCATGGAAAACTCGGGAAGAATGAATCTAACGTAGCCTACTCCAGGTTTTCCTTTAATTTGTTACACGCGCTTAGAATCAATAAGAAAGATTTTATTTGTATATATATATATATATATATATGAATGAACGTATGCACGTATATGTAATTATGTATGTATTTATGTATGTATGCATATATGTATGTATGTATGTATGCATGCATATAATTTATGTATGTATGTATGTATGAGTGAATGTATGTATGTATGTATGTATGTATGTATGTATGTATGTATGTATGTATGTATGTATGTATGTATGTATGTATGTATGTATGTATGTATGTATGTATGTATGTTACGGTACGTATGTAGTCGGCTATGACCATTAATTTTTATGACGTCGTTTCAAGGTGTTCACAATCAGTCATTATGACAAAACTAGAGAAAGAGGTTTCGTAAGAAAAAGCTTTTATATAAGGATTCCAATTGAAGTGAAATAATTCGTCGATTTGAACCGGGTACTTTTAGAGTACATAGTATCGTTTCGGTATTATGCCAAATTATGTTCTTAACGAAGTTCCGTTGTGTGCTGGCAGTTCCTATAATCTTCCATTTTCTCGATCGTCCACAAACTCGTCGATCATTTCTTCTACTATGGACCAGGTTTCCTCGTCGGGGATCATTTCGTACAGGAGTTCTTTGAGCAGTTCTACTCCAGCCATTATTTCTGCAGTTAACAAAAATATACCTTCATTAATAATTAGCCAATAGTCATTTGCGATCTTTACGTCCACGTTAAAATTGTAAATGTAGCCTATGACTGTATGTAACGATTTGTTTCTAGGCCTTCACTTTCATTAGAATTATGGTTCCACTCCATGCTTCTGCATGAGCAGAAGTCGGTAAATGCGCCTATGAAATGAACTAAAATCAGTCGCTTATGTTAATTGTCGCGAAATGCGACGCTTATAAAAATATAAACAGAACTGGCAGAACCGTTAAAGGCCTATGCAGAACCACAAGAAGGCATGGGCGGAGTTTATCAGGGGCTAGGGGGGGCTAAGCCCCCCAAGAAGACCCAGATTCATTTTTTACCGTGTAAATGGTTTATTTTCCCGGGCTTAGCCCCCCCCCCAAGAAGGCTTTAGTTTAGCCCCTCCAAGAACGGAAGCCGAACTCCGCCCATGCAAGAAGGACTAACCAAATCGGACAGATGATCTTGCCTTAGAAAAACTAACGAGTCAGTATGTTTATGGACACTTGACACATTGCAGCAAAATTAAATTGTTATTTTATGCATTACATAACCTTATATTATTACTGTATTCGATTAATTGTTAAAACAAATGATAGGCACACTGCTATCAGGTACAAAAAGCAGCTAAAAAATGGAATATATGTACATATATAATATGATCTAAGACTTAGCCTTGGCCTTTATGTGGCGTCACTATAATAATACGACAAATAGCACTAGAACTTGCCTTCCTCGGTTGGTACCGGGAAATCCGACAGCGAAGTCGGAATGTCTGGATCCGGAGGGAGCTGAACGAGTCCGGGGTAGACTTCGGTCCAGTAACTGAAGCGATCGACCTCGTTATCCTCGTAGAAGTTTCCAGTTTCAAAGTTGAGACATTGACGGAGGAAGTTCTCTCTCGCAGGATCGTACTCATCCCAGGGAACAGCAACCGGAAATGGTCCTACATTGGGATCCCTGAGAATGGATGAAACCACCTGTTTAGATTCGATGGCGCTTCTAATGCTACATTCAGGGTTTATTTATAACTAGCTGTACCGGCCACGCGTTGCTGTGGTTGAAAAGTATAATATTATATTATAATATTCAGTTCATACTCCAGTGAAACGCATCTACAGTTATGGTAAGCTTAAACCGTACTAAAACATTCCGAATTGCATAATAATTGTTCGTCGTTGGGTAGGCCTATGCTTGAACATGAACCTTGGTTCTATGGTTTACTGCTTGCCCTATTGGTGCTTTATGACCAATGACTAGTATTACCCGCTTTCTTCTGCCATTAAACACTGAAGCCACCTGGTGAGAGGATGTTGTGTTTCCTCAGCTACACCCGTCTTCTTGAAAATTCAATATGGTTTTTGCTCAAGCTGATTTTCTGGCTGATTTATTCTTCTGTAAATTATCCTCTGTAGTATTAAGTGAATTCATTTGCATCAATCAACGTAAGTGGTCGATGATAAAATTTAATAACAATGAGCAGCAATTTAAAGATTTGCATATAATAGGCTTACCTTATCTTTCCTAAACTCAGGCCTACAGTCCCAGGGCTTATGATAAAGATGACATTGTGCATAAATCCTAGATTTTCTTCCCTTACCGTTTTGTAACTTGCATGTCCCCCTTACATGTACCTCACTTTAACATTTCCTGTAAGCCACATAACAACGATCACAAGGAAGTGCATAAGCTTCAGTAAAATAAGTCAGAGACCCGGTTCTGGCGAAATTGGCGTAGTAGTCCATGATGATCTGACTGATTCGCGTGTCAGTCTCATCAAAGTCCTCATCTAGGTAGAGACGACGAAACGGTTCCAGGAACGGCCACCCTAGCACGCTGTACACATCGTCCAGGTGGGTACCGTTTACCCAGTCAGGGTAGCCGATCAGGAAGCTCTGGTGGTACTCGAAACGGTACTGGAACGTCTTACCTGAACCCTGGGCTCTGAACATGCAAAACAAAATCATCAAAATATTATTAGCGGACGAGAATATAGGTCAGTAGTTATAAGAGAACTGTTACTCTGTTTTGGCCAAGAACTGTCACTCTTATAACTACTTAGGTCTGCATTGGGAGCAAAACAAAAAGGTGTCATGTGAAGTAGCCTATGTTCTTAGTTTCTAACTATTGCGATTAGGCTTACTGCGACTAGAGTTTAACCAAGCAGCCACATTCTCTTAAAAATTGCGCAAGGCTTCTAACTAGGCTATAGGCTGCATCAAAATACCTATGCAAAGATCCAAATGAACATCCAATTCTCACTGCAATCAGTGAGGAAATAGTTTCAAACATGAATACTAGTTTCCACAGAAATGCACATTAGCCAGCCAACTTACCTTTTATTTAATTTGCTGATCTCTGATGGTCACAGATACAAAACGCTCTTCGAATGCTTTCACTGTCGTATTACCCAGAGTCAGAATAGTCTTTGTATTTTTTTTTACTTCTCTGTGTTTTTTTTACTTCTCAGTTATATTTGGCCCAATTTTGCGACATTTTCTGCCTGTTTGATTCCGCTCTAGAAGTTTTCTTCTATCGATTCTGCTTAAGTTAGCATCAAATCCATTTCGGATTGTTTATCTACCATATCATGTCTGCCTCTAACTTGGACTTCAAGAAGTGTGCTTTAATTGCAGTTTGCGCTTTATTTCGGCACCTTGAGTCTTATAAAGCAAGGGAAAATAAGTAAGCTTCCCTAGATATACTTAGCTCAAATCGTACATGAAGTGTTTAAGCCACTTACTGTCCACTGCCTGTGCCAAATAATGTCTGATATATAGGCCTAGCCGCTTCGAGGGACCTTGGGCATAATGGGCAAGTCCTTCACTCTACGCAATAATTGCTCAGCGTTTCGGCGTGAAATTTTGATTCAGTGTCCACGCTTGAGTGAAATTCTTGAAGGAGATATATAACAAGTGCACATAGGCTACTTATCTAAACCACTGGTAATTGGATGGCCAACCTGTGATGCTCTTTACCCTCAAAGTGGCTACCCGACGCGAACCACCACTCGGTGCACGATCTAGACGCAGCTAGGTTTCGCGTGAAGTTGTCCGGTGCTCTCAGCTCCGGATACATGCTGTATATCGACTCGGCAATCTCTTCGGGATTTTCCGCTGCCCCGAGCACGAACATGAAGAATCTCCACAGCGTTTCGTTGCTATTCGCCACGCTGTTCTCATCACCGAGTGCAGGAATGCCTAGCGGGTTGAGGAGCGTGAACAATGCTGCGTCGTCGAAAGTAGATCCGGTGATGTAGTTAATGTGCTTCCCTGACGAATAGAAGACAGTCGCTTGATTTTCAGAATAAATGTAGGATTTGAGGAATGTAGGCCTAATGCTTTAAAGAGATCATTTGCTACCTGCTCGTTCTTCTCTATCGCCCATTGATAATAGTTAAAATATTTTTGTGACGTTCTTTTGGAGATCACATGGACCTTAATCGTTAGCGAAATCGTAATCCCAAAACTTCTAAGGCGCCACTCGAAAGCCAAGGGCAAGGTGTATACCAGCTTATTCACAAGCGCTGTGTCTATAGTAAGAAGAGTTGCCCTACCTTCTCCCGATTCCCAGCTCTCCCTTGGATCTCTAACAACAAACTCTCCATCCACCACCGGAAGGAAGTTGGGCAGCCGCCGTTCGTAGATCGATGCTCCGACGAGACCCCAGAAGTCGAGGGCCAGAGCTTCCTTCTCCCGTAGACAAGCGACGATATCCTGCGTTGTGTTGTAAGTGCAGTTGAAGATGTTGGCTATGAGGACAGCCTGGCGCAGGGCCTGGGTAGTCGTGCCAAAGAACCCGGTGGATGATCCGCTGATGGCGATGGCGTTGTTGAAGAGGGTGTTCGTCTGAGGTGAAATGACCGCATGGCTGGTGATGGAGCCACCGGCTGATTGGCCGAAGATCGTTACTTGGTTGGGGTCACCGTTGAAGGCAGCGATGTTGTCACGGACCCATTCCAGAGCTGTCTGCAGGTCCCATAGACCGTAGTTACCGGGAAGAGACGAGTCCTCTGAAAATTGACGTTGATAGGTAACGACAGATAAACTTACTCTATTAATAACATTTGATTATGACAACGACTTCTAGGATTATGATACAATTTGGCAAATAAAGATATTTTACGGTTTGCGTGATGATAGAAGACGGAGACCACAACAATTTGATTAACACGTACGACTGTTTGAATGACAGTGGCTAAACAATTATTACCCGAAGTTAAGAGGGGTTCAGACTATCTCCCTCTTCACAATTACTATTCAAGCCTCAATAGCGTTGCATTGTATTGTCATCTGCGCACACAGTTGACCGGTTAGCACCCAAACAGTTACTATACTCTAAAGTCTAAAATAATGACACACGTGAAAACTCAAACCTGTCGAGAGCCATCCGAGAGTTCCGACGCGATAGTTAAAGTTGACGACAATCATTTCTCCGTGAAGTGCTAGGGCATGTCCGGGATACATCTCTCCCGTTCCAAGAACAAAAGCCCCTCCGTAAATATACACCATCACCGGTAGCGGTATGGAACTGCGAACCATACATAGAGCAACTTGCACACAAGAAGCTATTGCTGCTAATTCAAACAAATTGTATTAAACACTGAACCAACTTCAAAAACACAAGTCATCAGCGGAAGTGTAGAAGCTGCCATCGACATTGAAGGTCGGTTTGAAAATGTGAAAAGGCGGGTCATGGCTAATAAATAGTAGTGTCACTCATCGATACGATCTAATAAGCAATAATATAGGTGATCATATACATGTATGAATATAAATACATATGTCATGTTATAATCAAGATTGTTACAGCACAGCTGACACCACCATTTTGATACTGAATGCCTTCATCTGTTGGGCGGGCTTTCCAGTCTTTCAGCGGCGAGATTTCAGCTTCTGATGTAGCTAGTTTCAATAATGGATTGCAAAAGAAAGTGATGCCAAATTATAACCATTAAAGCAAGGATATTGCCATAATGAATGCATACTCGTTAGCCTGTACACCGCCAGGTACCCAGATGTTGAGATAGAGGCAGTCTTCTCCACTCCTGCCTCCCATTCCAAGGAAGATGTATCCGGCGGCTATGACTTGGGTACAGTGGATCGAAAACTGGGTTGCGTTCCATACGTCATCCCAAGGTTCCAGCGGTTGAGGCTTTTCCCACCGCAGCTCATCAACAGGTGGCGCTGCGAACGGTATTCCCAGGTATTCGTCGTAGAGGCGACCTACAAAAATTAACAAGTTTTAATAAAATGTATGGCATGTACGGAAGACATAAACGACGTTCATTGCAGTGCAAATCTAAAGATAGTCTATCGAAAATCTGACGCAGTTTGTGTTGGGGCACTTAATATAGTTCTGCGAAATAGGCCTATGCTCAATTTCTGTTCTAGGGTTAGAATGACAATAAAATATCGCAAAGCAGTAAAAAAATATATAAGCCAATCGACGTTGCAGATCGATGTTACGGACCTGTTCCATGAGGTTGGAGAACGCAGTAAGGGATCTTAAGATGGAAGGAACCCTGTCGTAGACCAAAACAGAGTATTGGCCAGCAGTTACTCCGTGAGTAACAATCACGGCCTGAGTATACAGAAACCAGAGGGGAAGTTGTTAAAAGTAAATTTATGGGCATGTTGTTTGTTTGTATGTGCACTTGTGTAGTGTCCCTTCAAGCTATCTACTCATAGGTGCTTCCGACTACAGAGCGGACACTGCATCGAAATTTCAGGTCGAAGCGCTGAGCAATTGCGAGTGAAGGACTTGCCCAAGGTCCCTTCGCGGCAACTTGAGGTGGATTCGAACCTCCAACTGCAAGACAACAAACATACCCAGTACGCAACCGCGCCCCAAAAGTAAGTATGCTTGTGAGTAAAAGAAAGATTATATTTATATTCATTTGTTTTAGACGTCATCGTGTTATCGTACCTTCGAACAATCTTCTGTTGCCCAGCACTTGGCCATATTGAGTGTCGACAATTGGATCTGGTATGAGTTGTCCGGTGACGTTACCTAACGGCGAGAAAAGGATCATCATCAATATCAGCGCCAGTGACGGCATTGCTAAGTCTTGAGGAATCTCCATGGTCCTCCAATACAGCAGAGAGTTTGAATGCCTTACAAATCCGTCGCAATCGCAAACAAGAAACTCTTATGCAACTTGCCAGAGCGAACCCTCGAGAGCGTCGCGTTTTTATGTGCAGATATAGGCTAATGATATCAGTCGCCTGTGTCCATTGCATGTCCGCTAAACAGATGTTTGAGATAAAGCTAGCAGTACTCTTTGACTCATGATAAGCTTTGCGGGTCAGCTGTGAAACGAAACGACATTCGATAAGAGTGAAATAAAACTAAACATGTCTCGTGCTATTGAGTCAATTTGTTGTGATCGCGAAATTGTCATGCTTTTCGGAATCCAATCTTTTTGAAATAGACTAATCTTACATCGCATCGTCAGCTACATTTGGATAGTAAATTGGAGATATCTGCACACCAAAAGACAGACTTGCTAGAAGGAAACCAGCATAGCCTACTCAAAAGCGCCAGGTGAAAACGAAATAGACAAAATAGACAGGCATAGGTCTAGTTGGTTCCAAGCCACGAGACAAAGGTGGAGAAGTCAAGAAGTCAGAGGGATAAGTTCGAAGGATTTTATTTTGGAATCGGAGTTAAGAGGAAAAACGGAATTAGGAATGGATAGGCCTACGTGGAAGATGACGCACTTGATTCTCTGAAAGACACGATTATAAATCGGTAGCCTAATTATCGATAATGACACGGTTTGAAAGTCTACATGACTGACGATGTGATGGTAGCCTACTGCGGATAGGTGTCATGGTGGAGTGAGGCCGTGCAATTGTATTGTAAATGACTGAAAAGGACACCCATCCATATATATATATATATATGTATGGATGGATATCATTGTTTATGATTAAACCTTGTACTCTATCGGTTCAGGTATCGGTGTTTTTAGCCAACGTAACGGTTTAATAACATGATCCGTTGATGACTATATGGTGATAAACGTACCCTAGTGGTTCACGGGGGGCTGATTGGTCAAAGCACTCCACCCACAACAAAAAAGAACAGGGGTTCGGATCTCCATACGGGCGAGAATTCTCCAGGTGGACTTTCGGTTAGTTATTCTTTCCTTGTAAAGTTACTCTTATGAGACATCTATAGGCTACTTCACGCAATTTTAGAATGAGTTCCATGTATGAAATGGGTCATCGAATGTGAACATTAACTACCGTATCTATACAAAATTTGCGGTTTCATTTTGCAAAGTTTTCTATTGCAGATGGTCGCAGAGCAAGGAGTCGGTTTAGAAAACACAAGTGTTTTTTTCTAAAATATTATTTATATGGGGTATTTGAACCCACACACTCGCTAAGAACATAATTAGGCTATGTGAGCGTGTATCTAACTTCACGCGTGACGCAAACAGTTTTTGTGTGTCAGACCACCCCGATAAACGACGATAAGAATTAATATGTCTCATGATATAATGGGCGAGATACACGACACAACTGGCATGAATTTGGAAGAATTGAGGGACTTGTCTGCGAACAGAGAACAATGGAGAATGTGTATCAAGACGATCGCTAGAACTCTACGAGTTGACAGCACAAGGTAACAAGGTAACATGATATAAACTTCATCTTTAAATCTATTGATCACCCTTGAGCATGTATATGCAATAAATAGACTTGAAAGAGTAATGACATTGTGACAGGTGAAGCAGCGCAAGCAGTGGGTTAACTGACATATTGCGGAAATACGTTTTTCATTGCTTCTGCTGTCGTATAAATAAATATCGTTTCTATACACCTTGACAACGAGAACACGCCGTTCACTGTTTAAACAGACATCCAGATCTCTCTCTCTCTCTCTGTGTGTGTGTCTCTCTCTCTCTCTCTCTCTCTCTCTCTATCTATCTATCTATCTATCTATCTATCTATCTATCTATCTATCTATCTATCTATCTATCTATCTATCTATCTATCTATCTATCTCTCTCTATCTGTGGGGGGCGCAACATCAAAGACAAACTAAATAAATGAAATTAATGGACCTGAACCCTTTGTCTTAGCTTTTTTCTTTTATTGTGGTCTGTATGGACATTTTTCCAAAGCTTCGTCATACCAATACATGAACCTTTAGCTGCCATCAACGCTTGTGAATAAGCTGGTGCTTTGCGCTTGGCATTCGAGTGGCACTTTAGAAATTTCTAGATTATGATTACCGTCCAATCTAAAGTCGCGAAGAAAGTCATTTAGAAATTTACCCACTCCCACATCTTAAATATTTCCTCCTAAACAAGCTTCCAGCCAACTGAAATGAACAAAATAGAGAGACTATGCAAATTCAGTCATAATTTTTAAAATTTAATTCCACTCTATTTAAACTGTTTTCATAGCTTAATATATCTGTCCGTTGCGACGATTTTCGACAAACTGGTCGATTGTTTCTTCCAATTCGACCCAAATCTCTTCATCCTGGATTATGTCGTAGAGATGTGCTTTCAGAATCTCAACTCCGTTTTGGATTTCTGAAAGCATGATAGAATGCAATTCGTTAGGCATTTTAACATTTACAACGGACATAGCGCTATGTAGGCTTAGGCCTAGGCCTATATCACCTTGTCACCTTGTGCCGTCAGTTCGAGGAACTCTAGCGACCGTCATGACCAGCCTTCTCCACTCCGTTCTGTTCTGTGTCACATCCCTCAATTGTCCAAGATTCATCCCTGTCCTTCTGTGTACATCCTCCATCCATCTGATCCTCGGCCGTCCTCTTCTCCTTGTACCCTCTCCACGTGCCAGCATCATCGTCTTCTCCAGTCCATCCGTGCGCATCACGTGACCGAAAAACATCAGCTTCTGTTTGATGATCCTCTGCAGCAACGACATATCCCCTCTTAGTTGACCTATGTCCTGGAGCACAGATTCATTTGTTCTCCTATCTTTCCACGATATTCCCAGCAGCCTTCTTCATATCCACGTTTCACACGCAGCAATGTTATCATCCAACGCCTTCGTCTTCGTCCACGTCTCGCTTCCATATAGCACTATGGGGAAAATCATTGCTTTGACAAGCCTCGTCTTTGTCTGTAAGCTCGCATGCCTGTCCCTCCATATCTTATCCATCCCCTGCATTGCAGCTTTGCCCATTGAAATTCTCCGCCTCACCTCTTTATCGCATCTTCCTTCCTTCTCCACCATTGAGCCCAAAAACGAAAAACTTGTCACAACCTCTATCTCCTCTCCATCCATTTCGAAGGTATCCCATTCCGCCGTGGTCATTATCTTAGTCTTTTTGATGTTGAAATATAACCCTGCTTTTTCGCTTTCCCGCTAGGCCTATATACAACCGTTTTTAAACAAAAAAATATTATGTCGATACAATCACTTCTCAAGTTCTCAGTAACACAGTTGAGGGTTGCAATTATAGGCCTATTAGTGCACGAAGGGTGTGACATTTATTTCGGAAAGAGAGGATCTAATTCATTAATTAATTCATTCATTTATATAGCGCCTCTTCCAAAGGCTACTCGAGAGGCGCTCCCAACCTCGGCGCGGCCAAATAAAACTGTCTTAAGATGAGAGAGGAAAGCCTAAGAAGGATTTTTAGAAAGAGAGCGGAGTGTCAGAGGAAGACCATTCCGGGTTGAGGGTTCTACCACCGAGAAAGCAGTTCAAAGCACGGTTCTGCATAGTTGAAGTTCGAGCAAAAGGGACTGAAAGCTTACTTAGTTCAGTCGAACGAAGGAAGCGGAAATGGCGAGAACTAAGAGTAGGGCAAAAGGGCTGACAAAGGTATGCATCATCGCAAGGCAATAACATTAGCATTATGCAGAGGGTCTTAGGAGATTCAGCGCTCTTATAAAATTCTTTGCTGTTTACGGTTGCCTGCTTATAATAAACATCAAACTGTGACTAAATAACTCCCATTTGCGCTATTTTGCCTAGGCACGAAGCATTGTTGTATGAGTTACAAACAAATACGCAAGTTGAACTGTTCCAGAAAGACATTCCTTTCACATTAGGTTTATCAGCTCATTCACTGAATTTGCTAAACCAATTAGCCCACGTCTTTGGGGGTACTTCAACCACATGTGTTGCTTGCTGGTCCGCATGTTTTATACTGTAGTCTGACATTAGACCTTGTAGAAGCTAACACTTCAGTTTTATATTGCAACATAATTATGCAACATTGGTCATCGAAGGGTTCTTAGCAGACAATTAACTAACTGACAGTCATTTAAGATATCACACGACCAGTTATTTGAGCGAATATGCAGGAAGTCCATAAATAAGACTAAAGTCATTAGAAATTAAGCGTATGCAGTCTTAGCGTAGGAGCCAGTAGCCACATACATGTAGGCCTAAAACCTCAGATAGTAGCAGACGCCAAAAGATACATAATCACAAAAGACGAGATGTTATCATATTTGACCAGCTCGTGAATAAATTTGCTAGAGTAGGTTACATCCACACACCTGTAATGAATTCATACTCTGAACAGATACCTAATACTTTAACCTGACCTCGACCTCCTAAGTGTTAGCAATATAAACAGTTGTGATTTCTAAAGTTACATGATGTAACAATGGTAAATGTAGACTGACCTTCTTCGGTGGGCACTGCAAAATCTGTCAGCGATGGAGGTATTTCTGGAGGCGGAGGAAACTTGATTAGACTCGGATAAACTTCGTGCCAGTATTGGAATCGATCGACCATGTTGTCCTCGTAGAAGTTTCCAGCTTCGAAGTTATTCGATTCTCGAAGGAAGTTCTGTTCGACTGGGTCAAACTGATTCCATGGTGTTACTACTGGGTAGGGACCCACGTTTGGATCACTGAAACGTCGATAAACTCAGATAATAAATGCTAGCTTTATTATTCTCTAAATCTTATAGAGCAGTCACTCTACATATAGGCCGACTCCAAAGATGTATAACTGGTTCTGTTTTACTGACACTGCTGTCCTCTGAATTCAGTCCTATCGCTCTTCTCCTACTCTTTTTTTTGGTTAAAACATAGGAAACCTCATCCCAATCATACCCCTCACCTCTAGTTCTCGGCAAGATTCTGTCCTCGGACCCCTCTTGTCCATCCTCTACACGACCCCACTCATCTCACTCATCAAGGCATCCATAGTCGACTATCATCTGTATGCTGACAAAACCCAATAATATTCATATCTAGGTCACGTCAAATTAGATTCTTGCGACGCTCTTTTAGTTAATTTAGAAATTACTTAAATAAACTGTCTTCTTGCAATCCAGAATGCCCTCTCCCGTGTTTTTGTCTAGAAACGCCAAACATCATCACATCACTCCTGTCCTCAAATCATTTCACTGGCTCAAAGTACCTGAACGAGGAGAATACAAAGTCATGTCACTCACCCACAACCCACTTCAATCCTCCTGGACATCCTACATCCGTTTGTTGTTCACTACATGTCCATGCATTCGCTATGTTCCCACTGACTCTGATCCGCCTTCCGTCAGATCATCACTTACATTTGCAATCGCCATTGCTGTCCCGCCCTTCTGGAACGATCTCCCCCCAGTTCTAAGACAAATATCTGACTCATGATAGGAACTCACCCAAAATTCACCTCTTGCAATCTCTCCACAGGTCTTTCACTAAAAACTGAAAAACTTTTACACGAATCGGTTCCCGGCTCCTTCTCTTCTCCTCACCTCCCTCGTCACATCAACTATAAATATCATCCACCTTAGCCGTCCTTCTGTCTGCCTCATTCTTCGGATCTTGACCCTTTGTCTATCGATTTTTTTATTGACTTCGCCTCTGTGGGCGTTGCAGAAATCTCGAGGTTACGGTTACGATTAGTTCTGAATGCGGTGCTTTTGTCCAATATAGGTTTCGGTCCACCGAAACGATTACTAAGCAAGAAATCACACTCTGTCTAACAAATTGTTCATCAAGGAAAATTACTTTCATGCATGATAGTAGTTAGATATGTAGCAAATTGGCTCTTTTTGACCACTACATATCTAACTACTCATGATGAATCAAAACAAGAAAGAGAAAGAAGATAGACGGAGAGAGAAGGTAAGATGGATGTATGAAAATGGAATAGGACTATGAAAGATAAAATGTTTAAGTAGCCTACTTTACGGCTAATTCGACGAGAAGATATATCGATATATTAGATGAAATGGTTAGTAATTATAATAATACAAGACATTCTTCCATTAAGATGACACCCGCCAAGGCTAGTATGAAAGTGAATGAAAAGACTGTATTTATGAATTTATACGGTAAAGAGCTTTCAGAACCTATTATACCTAAATTCTCGGTTGGAGATAAAGTCCGAATAACTAAGAAGAAGAATATTTTTGACAAGGGGTACACGCCGCGATGGACGGAGGAGGTTTTTACAGTAGCTCAGATTCAATACACGGATCCGCCAACTTATAAGATTACCGATTGTAATGGTGAGGAAATACAGGGGAGTTTTTATGAACAGGAACTGCAGAAAACTACCCAGGAAATATATAGGATTGAAAAAGTGATCAGGAAGAGTGGAAAGAAATCTCTCGTGAAGTGGCTGGGATATCCCGAGGCTTTTAACTCGTGGGTTGATAGTGAAACATTGATAAGTCTATAGGCTTTACGGGCCGAGGTCATCCAATATGCATCCTCAGTGTGGCTCATGGCTATGCTAAACGCGACGATAAGTGTGGCCTCGTTTATTGTTAGCTTGTGTGCGCTGTATTAACCAAGATATGGGTTGGTGCGTATTGTTTATGCTTGGCTATAGGTTTGTGCACGCCGCGGGATCAGATTTTATCCTTGCTATAGGTTGGAACACTTATTGTCGCGTAAATTCAACCTATAGCATGGATAAATGAAAAAAAGTAAGGCAGTTAGTGGTCAAAAAGAGCCAATTTGCTACATATCTAACTACTCATGATGAATCAAAACAAGAAAGAGAAAGAAGATAGACGGAGAGAGAAGGTAAGATGGATGTATGAAAATGATGAAAGAATAGGCCTACAGGCAGGCAATGAGAGGAGATGAAGCGCCATTAAGAGAACAAAAGAGATACAAGTCATGCACGAATGATTTCCTGTTCCTCTTCTTTCATCGTTTTCATACATCCATCAATTTGTAATTTATTTAATTCTTACCCTGTTCGCGCGAAATTTGAGTAGTAGTTCATAATGTTTTCGCTGACGATGGTATCCTGTTCATCGAAATCCGCATCAAGGTAGATTCGCCTGTAAGGTTCCAAGTATGGCCAGCCAAGGATGCTGTATATGTCGTCGACATGTGATCCATTGATCCATTCGGGGTATCCGTAGAGAAAGCTTTGTCGATAGTGGAAGTTATACGAGAACGTGTTTCCGGAATCCGGATTGCTATATAGAAAAGAAACTTCAATGGCATCCGCACCGCATGCAACATAAGGTAATCGATTTCTTATTTATCTGAGGATATTTTTAACGATCTCACTTAACAGCTTGGCTGTGAAGTTGTGAAAGTCCGGACTAAAAGCAGTTAGAAAAGTCTAAAACGATAAGCCAGTGGATTATCACAGAAAAGGACGAATTTGTTCAGTAAGTCTTCAACAGCTATGATACTCTTCAAATCGTATTCTGATTCCTCATCTTCAATTCTAAACACCGACTCAGGCTATGTATCCGCAGTCTGTAAGGATGAGCGGCCTGTCCTTAGTGCGGCTTAGTCCTTCATTTCATTTTAGGCCTAATCAATCAATGCAAACATTTATACTTTAGGTCACCAGAGGCGCAATAAACGTATTTCTCGGTGGCAGAGATTCGAACTCCAGAACACTTGGCTTGCACTCCAACTCTATAGCCACTAGAGTCACTAGACTAATACATCACGCAGTATACGATAACTGCGCATTAGAAATGTTTAGATAGGAATACTTATATAGATTATGTATGGCAAAATCCAATTCTAAAGCATCTTGTGCAATCACCGACAGAGGTATTCAGCCCACCTGCGATGTATCACTGCCTCCAAGTTGCTGCCTGAGCCGTACGACCATTCGGTGAAGCATTTACTGGCAGCCATTGTACGTGTAAGGTTGTCCGATGAATACATATCAGGGTAGACGCTGTAAATGGATTCAGCCAACTCTTCGGGGTTCGCTGCTTCGCCGACTTCAAGCATGACGTATTCCCAGAGACTCTCGCTTGTCGCCGCAACGTTTCGCTTGTCACCGAGGAATGGCATACCGAGCACGTTGCCGATTATGAACCCGGCCGAATCGTCATGGCAGAACCCGGTGATGTAGTTGATGTGACTGCCTTTGAAAGCAACAATCAGGCAATCCTTACAAACTGTCAAATCGCAAAAAATATTCCAGTAGTTAACTACGGAAGACAAAAAACCGTACAGTCAAGTGTTGAAAATTGTTGAAAACTTTTGACGATATTATTTTCTGGCCTTCAACGCTTTCAGAATAATTGATTCAAGAGACTATCTCAAGAGACAAAAAAATTATAAAGTTTTCTCTTTCCGCAGACTACAGTTTCGCCTTAATTATTTTAGTTTCAACTGCAATACTTAAACAGCACTGGCATTTTTTAAAGTTAACTATTTTAATTCTTTTTAAGGTTAGCGTTGCTGAAGAGGATTGCGATCGTCTTTTAGTTTATGCAACCATTCAGAGCAACATTGCATCAGATCGCTCTGAAGTCAAATTATTCAATTATGTAGTCTCCAAAAGTTTGTGGATGATGATGAGATAAATTATTGAACAGATTCAAAGGTTTAAAATTTACTATTGATTTAACTAATTAATTCCGACAGAATTGAGCAAACTTGTCCAAATTCTTGTGTTCCATATTTTCGTCGCTGCTATCCAACTAGACTATAATGTTTCTACCAAGTTGTCTATATAGCCTACCTATGAAACTATGTCTCTATCAAAGTCTGATGTCTCTATCTCTGTAGCCTATCTATCTTACAACTCCTAATTTTCAATTAACCTTTTGATTTCTCTATCTTTCAACTCCCGCGAAATTGAACTAATATATCTTATAATAAAATTTATGAAATGATTAAACGGTCTGATACCTTCTCCCAATTCCCAGCTCTCTCTCGGTGGTCGTACCACAAAATCACCATCGATCACCGGTTTCAGGTTGCAAGTTCGATTCTCGTACATGGACGCCCCCACAAGACCCCAGAAGTCTAGTTCATCAGCTTCCTTCTCTCGTAGACAGGCTTCGATATCCTGCGTTGTGTTGTACGTACAGTTGAAGATGTTGGCCAGTAGGACAGCCGTACGAAGGGCCTGATTCGTAACACCATTGGGTCCAACAGTCGAGCCGCTGATGGCGATGGCGTTTTTGAAGAGGGTGTTCGTTTTAGGAGAGATGACGGCGTGACTGGTGATGCGAGCACCTGCTGATTGACCGAAGATTGTCACTTGGTTGGGATCACCGTTGAAGACTGCGATGTTGTCGTGGACCCACTGGAGAGCCGCTTGGACGTCCCACAAACCGTAGTTACCGGGAAGATTCGAATCATCTGAATACACAACACAATCCGACATCTGAGTGAGTTAACTGACTTTATTCGCCCTGATTAATCTGCCTAATTATTAACCGACACACGACATCTAGTGTTCATTTTCATTGGGAATTTTCTTAGAGACTTAGAAGGAGTGCCAGCGATTGATGCTTTGATTTCGGGCATCCAATTTCGTATGGCATTCTGTTAAGTATTGAGATTTCAGACGCGCCGCTGAGGATTAAGAATTACGGAGGGAAAATAATATTAGTCATTTAGTCAACCAGTCGAATAATCAACTAAGAATTCTGCAACAGTAACATTCAGTCGATCTATCTTGAAGGGGCGCTATATAAATTACGATTGTTTGATGTTATCATTCCATTGTAATTGTTCGGATGCTGAATTTCACTGACCTGTCGAGAGCCATCCGAGAGTGCTGACGCGATAGTTGAAGTTGACGACGACCATTTCTCCGTGAAGTGCCAGAGCATAACCCGGATACTGCTCTCCCGTTCCAATTACATACGACCCGCCGTAAATGTACACCATCACCGGCAATGGAACAGTGCTACATGTGCAGTCAAAATTAATGTAAATTACTACCATAATTATTAGCCCAGAACTGCTAGTTGCACCAATCTGTCTGACCAATTATATACGTGTTCGCTACTTGGGAAAGTATGGTATGGCCAGTAGTGCTATAGTTCTACACCTCTGAATTCCGTTCTAGGTGATTATTATTTTGCCAACTTCTTTTTGCTAATTGTGCTGCAAGTCTCTTGGCAGTGCGAGGGACATTTTAACGGTTAGTAGCCTACATGAGAACCTGCATTCAAAATTTGGACGAAAGTAGCAAATATAGAGGCTCCTGCGATGAGAGAGACACGGGAGCATAAAAATCATCAAAATGTTTTGTGACTTGGATGACAGCAAAGTCGTTAATTAAAATGGTGCTAGTTTTCGAAAGGTAAATAAGAAGTACTTCGTATAAGTAGTATTTGGTGAATTTGAAAGCCTTTGCTAATTCAAACAAGTAAGAACTCATTGTGGTAGCAGGTGATAGCGTGAACGTATGATCATATAGTTTAATACAGGAGTCGAATTTAACTGTATGGCAACCATGCAAGGCGTTCTTCCGCTCATATGACAAACGCCACCTATCGAATGACGGCTGAGTCGACCATTGGGAGATTTTCGTGTCACGATGCCTCTCCTGCATGCGGATGCTCTGCTCTTCACGCCTCTGATGTTACCATTCATCTACCTCACCATTGATCTTCTTTCTTATTTAGAGAGGCTCATTGCACCATTCAAATAACTCTGGCAATCTAATGCACAGATAATGTACACGCATATATAGGCCTACATATATATATGATATATATATTTATATATCACGTGTATATATTATGCAGGGTGACATAGGATTCATAGTGTATTTATCTGAGTGCCGTATAAAATTAGCATGCATGGAAGCCATGCTATTATTTTTACCAACAAGAGTACGCAGTTAAGACCTCACGAATGACACCATAATTATCTAGGTCAAAAGTTATAATTCTTTTATTTTTGCTTCCAATCAGTTAGTGATTGATTACTAATTATCCAATTATTTAATTAGTGATTAATGTTACTCTATTAAAAGTGCATATTGTCAGCGTACACATTGTCTCTTACTCCACCAGGTACCCAGATGTTCAGGTAGAGGCAGTCTTCTCCACTCCTGCCGCCCATTCCGACGAAGATGTAGGCGGGTGCTGCAAGTTGGGTACAGTGGATCGAAAACTGGGTTGCGTTCCATACATCATCCCAAGGTTCCACTGGTTGAGGCTTTTCCCACCGCAACTCATCAACAGGTGGCGCTGCGAACGGTATTCCCAGGTATTCGTCGTAGAGAAGGTCTACGAATATTAAGAGTAGGATTAAGTGAAGGCATCGCATGGGGGACGTAGCCTATATGATTTTCCACTATTAAATCTCTATTCAGTCGACTCTCGACAGTTAACCCTTTACCCGTTCATTTTTAAATTTTAAACCCGTTTTCAGCGGATAATCTCGGGGCAAACGGGTACAAGATTAATGGGACAAATCCTATCAAGGATAATTGCCACGAGTTTGCCTACAGATAATATCTGCAGGTATAGGCCTACTCATCATACTATATTATTCACTTTCGGTGTACTACTTTGAATTTTTTTGGCAGGCCTAAATTTCGACTTATTCATAAGGTTGTCAAAAACAAAAATACACCAACTTGTGGTGTTACTCCTTGATTTATTTATTCATTATTATTATTTTCAATGTCTTTGTGCAATCGTACCTTCGAAATACTTTCTGTTGCCGAGAACTTGGCCATATTGAGTGTCGACTACTGGATCCGGAAGGAGTTGTCCGGTGACGTTCCCGCCAGGCCAGTAAAGGAGCATCATCAACATCATTAACATCAACGGCATAGTCAATCCTTGAAGCATCTTCGTGTTCGTAAATGGCAACAGATTATTTGCAAACTCGATGCAACAAAAAAACTTTGGTACGACTTGCTGCACGAACCTTCGAAAACGTCAAGTGTTTAGTAAGCTATCTATCAGTCGTCTATGTCCATTGCATGTCCGCTTAACAGATGTTTCAGATAAAAAGCAATGCCCTTTGACCCATGATAAGGTCTGAAGATAAGACATGTATGGAAACGTAAAATGGATCAAGAAATATATGTCTGCGCTATTAATGAACTTCTGTGACAGAATTTTCTGAAGTTTCTCCTGGGAGTCGTAGGCCTATATATTATTATTATGCTCCAGTAAAAACCGAGTTCTACGGCCTCGTCGTGCCGTTGAAACGCGCATCATCATCATCATCAATCATCATCATCATCATCATCATCATCATCATCATCATCATCATCATCATCATCATCATCATCATCATCATCATCATCATCATCATCATCATCATCATCATCATCATCATCATCATCATCATCATCACCATCACCATCATCGTCATCTTCATCATCATCATTTTTAGGTTGATTCCTGGTGCATTAGACAGGATGTAAAAGAAGTGTGTTCAGGAAAATACTATATATGATACTTAGTGAATATATTAAAAGCAAACATAAGAAGTTCAGTCGCTTTACGTGCTCCCTTCTACCAGCGACGCCCTTTCGACCATTGCGACATAATTATAATATTTACATATTATACACCTCAATGATCTCAACCCATCTACAGCTGAACCCTTTCGCCACCTAACGGTGATCAGAGGTACAGCGCGAGCCTGTCCCAGGCATAGACATTGAGCGCCGTTGAAGAAAGTCCTATCGCTTATTCGTGGCTCTGGGGAACGCGAGTTTTTGTTGTCGTTATAGTTCGGGCGACCTATTAAGTTATAATTATTATAGTCACAGGGGCAGCTCCCAAGTGTAATCCCACCAATGCCCTTGTCAGCATTCCATTTCATACCATGGGGGTCATATTGACCATAATCCCATGTTTTTTGATCCGCTGGAAGGAACCCACCTCTTTCCTAACACAGACATGTCCCAATGCCACGTTTGGCGTTGGAAGACAGAGAATTGCATGCCAATTCTGAGACACCCAAACGAACCAATTGATTTGCCTAATCATTCAATTAATCAGTTGATTATAGCTAATCGTTTAATTCCGTTATTAATATAAAGACATGTAATTATTCCTGGGAAAACTAGATGTTTCAGAAAGAATGTATTTGATTTTAAGAGGTCTGCAAGGTGAGATCTTACTGATCGGCCTCAGACCTAACAAAACTTTTTGCTGCAATTTACTGCATCCTATTATATAGCCGTTGCTTTATGGTTGAATCAATGTGATTAGCCAAGGAGGCTATGCACTATGCAGGTCCAAGTCGAAACAGTATTGATTGGCGTAAACTAAAATGTGCACTACTACTTCGATCTATCTGTAACTGCAACTGTACGCCAATTTTCAGACGAGGCCTTTGCAAATTAAGAGCTGCATTCCCGACATGAAACGGTAGGAAACTCCGCCTTCGATCTTGTCTCATCCTAAGCGGGGCTCGTAGGTTACTAGGCAACGCCTTACGTCACGTACATTATGCGCCAATTCTATTTTAAGACACGACAGTGTATATATTTATTGCAGGTAGGCCAATGAGTTACCGAAGGTGACGTCACCGTGGATTCCAGATAATCGTGCAGGTCGTAAGTGAGTAAGTAAGCGAGAAGAAAGTATAGGAATATCGGATGAGAACGATCGAAAAGTGGTCAATCAAAAGATAAGCGTAATCTACAATTACAAAACTGAAATATTCGGATCTACCATTTCTCATCAGCATGTCTCTTACGTCTGCCCCATATATATATTTCATCAACCTTTGATACCGTTGATCGCAGGATGTTAATCCTTTTTGACAAAAAGACATGCCTGGTTCGTCTTAACTCAGACAGATACAAAGATTTTAATTTAACTTTACTTAATTTTAACTGGCTTCAGAACCTAATAAATCTGTCCGTTGCGACGATTTTCGACAAACTGGTCGATTGCTTCTTCCAGTTCAATCCAGATCTCTTCATCCTGTATCATGTCGTACAGACGCGTCTTGAGAAGTTCAATTCCGTTTTGGATTTCTGAAAACATGGCAGAAGACAGTTGATTAGGCGTTTCAGAATTTACAAGGGACATAACTTTATAGAATCATTAGAATTTAGAAACGCACAAAGTTTGTCGATTTATCGATTTAATCGCTTTTCAGCAGCACAGATTACGGTCAAATTGTGTAACTCAATGAGGGTGTAACATGTTTGTGGTATAGAGAACACCTAATACAAATATAATGTAGCAATGACATTGCAGCATGTCTAAAATAAACGCTCCAAATCTGGTATTTTGTTCTCGCATGGTCATAGAAGACATAACATTTTTACAACATAACGTTTTGCACAGTTTTGCCTATAGTGGTATTGTGCAAGTTGAGAATAACTATAAAAAAGTGAACTACAAACCCTCTGGACTCTACAGTATCATTAATAACTTATGTGACCTTCGTTGTCTACTATAAAGTCTATGTCTATCACTGTCCCCTAACCAGGGCCGGATTTAGGTTGGTAGGGGCCCTGAGGCAAACACTAAGCCAAACAGTATGGAATACTTTTTTATAATTAACTATTTTGTGCCGGTCTCCTGGTCTGCTCACGATGACCACTTAATAAATTTCAATAGAAAAATTATTATAACTGACTTACGGATTTCAGGATAACAATCATAACATCATAATTATTAATTTATTATATTTCTTGTCTGTTTTGAAATTTATCTTATTTTACAATTTCAACGTGACAATGTCTGCCGTTTTGTCGGAAATCAACATCAGACTCAGTTTATAATATATTTATATAGCGCTTACATTTTTATATCGCGACGCTGACAATAAGTTACAAGTAATATGACTAATATCTACTATTTTTAGTTTTGTAGGTCTATTTACAATATTTATTACATTCATTTATTTCTATTTATCTATTTTTTTGTGTTTGGTGGAATTGGTGGGGGCCCTGAGGCAGCTGCCTCATTTGCCCCATAGTAAATCCGGCCCTGCCCCTAACCTTCTTCGGTAGGTGCTGCGAAATCTGCCAGCGATGGAGGTATTTCTGGATCCGGAGGAAGTTGGACCAAAGTTGGAAAAACTTCGGTCCAGTACTGGAATCGGTCGACCATGTCGTCCTCGTAGAAGTTTCCAGCTTCGAAGTTATTGGATTCTCGAAGGAAGTTCTGTTCGACTGGGTCAAACTGATTCCACGGTGTTACTACTGGGTAAGGACCCACGTTTGGATCACTGAAACGGAAAAAACTCTCAAAACAATGCCAATTTACAATTGTATGCCTACTACCTCATGGCAAGGTCACCCTATAAAAATTTGAATGCGGTTGCTTCAGTCAACTGCAGAAATTTGCCACTAACATTATGCGGTTATCGTGTATTTCAATTCTGCTGAAAGAGCCAAAAACTTACAAAACGTGGAAACGGATACTATCTAACAAAGACTCCAGCATGACCTGTTCACTAGAAAAATTACTTTCATGCATGATCAAGACAAGTCGTAAAAAGTGGAGACAGAGACGGAAGACATATACAGGGAAGACAAAGAGAAGATAGAGAGGGTTAAAGATAGAGAGGGTTTAAAGAGACAGAGTAGGGTAGAGATTCACACCGAATTATTTCCTGTATTCTTCCTTTTCCCCTCATTTTTCTTTTTTCCTTTCTCTCTTTATTCACTAATAAATTCATATTTTTATTTGCTCTTACCCAGTCCGGGCGAAATTTGAATAGTAGTTCATAATGTTTTCGCTGACAATGAGATCCTGTTCGTCAAAATCCGCGTCAAGGTAGATTCGCCGGAAAGGTTCAAAGTAGGGCCAGCCTAGGATGCTGTATACGTCGTCGAGGTGTGTTCCATTGATCCATTCTGGGTATCCAACGAGAAAGCTTTGTCGATAATGGAAGTAATACTGGAACGTTTTCCCGGTACCCGATGCGCTGTGTCGAAAGAAATTTCAAAGGAAACTGTAGCCTATAGTGATTGGCACCGCATGCTACATAAGCAATAGCCAATTTGTTCATGCTTAATGGTCATTTTGCTAAGCAGAATCGTCCTCATGTACCTGGCTAAAAATTGCAAACTGATAGCAGTAAACAAGCTCAGATCCACAAAGCAGCGAATTATAGCAACTGCATGAAGACGAAATTGTTGAGTAATCATCCTGTGAAGATTTCTTTTCAAACAAACGAATGATAGACCTACTCTTCAACCTACAAACGTCAACGAGAATCAAGCAGCGTCCTGCTTAGGAAAAAATCTCATTCCGTCGAGACGTAAAGCCGGTCTCTGCTTCTCTCTGTCCGCTGACCACGACATCTTCTTAGTCCGACGATGGCTAGACATTGACTGCAATATAATGCAAATCTCCGAGATTTCTCAGCGGCCACAATGGCCACGTCAGGGAGACCAGCATATTCATCGGCGCTAACTGGTCAGCAACATAATTCCCACCCCATCACGTGCTCCTATTTCCGGCGGGTCTAGACCCCGTCCAGCCACTGGCAAGAACAAATGAACTTAATCATGAATTCACAATTTGGCACGCACTTAAAAGTGCTAATTCGCATTAGCGAGTGCCATAAGCCTAGTTGGTCATTATGGAACCAACCCTTACAGATTACATTCGTTATTCGGCACATGCAACAGTAGAAATATTTCTCAAATTCTATTCTAGTTCTTTTACCGTTTACGGTTGAATCAGCTTTTAGTCCAGAAACCCTCAACCTTAGTTGCGTGACTGCAATGGGATATAAACATGAGTTAGCCAGTATTAAACTAATAGAATACTTAAAATCATTTAGTTACTCGAGAGACAATCTCAATAACTAGTTTGCCTTTTGCACGAAAAGTCTTTCATTTCCCGCAACGATTTCCACCTAAAAGTAGCATCTGTTATGTGAATTGTTACTAACACATTGGAATTGAAAAGAGCAGTCTCCTAAGGTAGCCAAATTCGTCAGCCAAAATCGGCTTCAGTTCCTCAGACGCGGTTTGTAAGGTCGAGTGTACAGTGACCTCAAGAGCCCCCTGATCTTTTATCTGCCTGTTTATTATAGCCTACTATCCGTGTGGACTTTCACAATTGAATTCGCCAGTGAAGCAGTTGGTAGAGAATGTTCGAGACACATTTCTAGCCAGGAGTAATGACGAATTCCACATCACTCAGTTTGCGATCAAACGAAACGCCACTAGACTTTGTATCACGCATAACTGCACTTTATAAAATGCTTATAATGACCCAAAAAATATATGGCGCCACCTAAATCAATCATCTCTCGCCAACTCCGAAAAGGGTATTCAACTCACCTGAGATGTTTCACCGCCTCCAAGTTGCTGCCTGAACCATACCACCATTCAGTACAGCATTTACTGGCAGCCATCGTACGTGTATGATTGTCCGATGAATACATGTCTGGATAGACGCTGTAAATGGATTCCGCCAACTCTTCGGGGTTCTCTGTTTCACCGAGTGACCCCATGAAGTATTCCCAGAGACCCTCGCTAGTCGCCGCAACATTTCGCTTGTCACTGAGGAATGGAAGACCGATCGCATTCCCGATAATGAAGCTGGCCGCATCGTCATGACAGAATCCCGTAATGAAGTTGATGTGGCTGCCTTTTAAAGCGACCAAGCAATCTTTAGACACTGATAGCAATTCACATTCCATAAGATAATGAGGTTGCGAAAGTTAACTCTGGTCGATGTGTTGGAAGTTGAAAAAATTCTGAGGACATTTAAAGCATTGGATCCTGATGAATTTGGTTTAAAGGACTAGGCTATCAGATCGTTTACATAAATCTTATATTTCGACTTTATAAATATTTACAGTGTTACTTTAGTTTTTAATTTATGCAAGCATTCAGGGCAATCATCCTCAAAATCGCTTTGAAAGTCAACCGAATGGCGTGGCATCCAAAAAAGGAAGATGGTTGGGCAGTAGTGAAACAAGTAGGCTTACAACTTGATTTCACAAGTATCTGTACTTGCCTGACTACTTCGAGCTGTTCCTGTCTCGGTGAATGTTTAATTATACAATATACATTACATAACAAAATCATATATCAATTGCAACATATTTATACATGTATATTCGAGAAGATAATTATCATTACAATGATTCAAATTATTGTGTCTACCTTCTCCCAATTCCCAGCTCTCCCTCGGGGGCCGCACCACAAAATCGCCATCCACTACCGGCATCAAGTTGTCAGTCCTATTCTCGTACATGGACGCCCCCACAATACCCCAATAGTCAAGTGCATGAGCGTTCTTCTCTCTTAGACAAGCGACGATGTCCTGTGTTGTCGTGTAGGTGCAGTTGAAGATGTTGGCCAGGAGGACAGCCGTGCGAAGAGCCTGGGTCGTTGCACCAAACGATCCGGCAGATGAGCCGCTGATGGCAATGGCGTTTTTGAAGAGGGTGTTAGTTTGTTGGGAGATGACCGCATGGCTCGTGAGGGCGCCACCTGCTGATTGGCCGAAGATTGTCACTTGGTCGGGATCACCGTTGAAGGCAGCGATGTTGTCCCGGACCCACTCCAGTGCCATCTTGATGTCCCACAGACCGTAGTTGCCGGGAAGATTCGAATCATCTGAATACAACAATTAAAAGCCTTTGCTCATCATGATAGGGCAACTATTTTCATTTCTGAACCGGATTCCACTTGATATTGGGTTAAGTGATGATTGCGCTTATGTATCAAGAACTGATGATTAAGAATTCAACAGCTGAGAGGTTTCAGTATCAAACAGTGGCGGCGCCAGGATTTTAGTTTTGGGGGGGGGGCTGGATTTTCGGGGAAAAATTTTCGGTCCGCCGCCAAAATTTCTAACGACTTTTTTTAATTTTTTTTTTAGTCATCAACCAAAATCTTAAGAAAATTTTCCATTTTTAGTCGTCGACCGAAATCTTCAGCCTTGCGCTTCATTTTTTTCGGGGGGCTAAAGGGGATAAATCGTCCGAATATTTAATTTTTACATGGCGAAAAAAATAGATGGCCTTTTTTAGGGGGGGCTTAGCGCCCCCCAGCCCCCCTAGCGCCGCTACTGGTATCAAACAGGAATTCTTAGGTATAGGCCCTAGTAACTTTCAGTTGCTTAATCATTCTTTTGCTGAATTTACTGACCTGTCGAGAGCCATCCGAGAGTGCTGAGGCGATAGTTGAAGTTGACCACAATCATTTCACCGTGCAGTGCCAGAGCATAGCCCGGATACATCTCTCCCGTTCCAATTACATACGACCCGCCGTAAACGAACACCATCACCGGCAATGGTATGGTGCTATAATAGTGAAATGTGAAATACTGGCAGGGTAGCCAAGAAACGCTAGCTACGCCATTCTGCGAATTCAATGGTTGCTGCTCGCAAACATTGGATTATTATTGCTATTGGTCACTACCTTTGATGCCTACTGTGGGTGAAAAATATTCTGCCTAATTTCGGTTTACTTAAAGTGCTGGAAGTTTGTTGGAAGTGAGAATGAGAGCTATTGAATTGGTAAGTGGAAATCCAAGAAAGTCTGCAACGTCATCCTGCTCTGATTCGATTTAATGAATAGAAACTTCTGCAGGTATCGTAGTATATGTTTCGAAAAGCACGAAGTTGGCAAAGCTCATGAAACATTATTTAGACTTTAACGACAATAAAGAGGTCAAACTTAGGCCGAATTTTGGAGTGCCATAAGAAGTCACCGCTTCCCTAAGCGGTCAATACAGACGACTGTATTGAAATTAATTCATCCGATTGATGATTTGAAGAGTGTCAAAACCTCATCCAAAATGCCTTTATAAACAAATACGCTAGACCCTACTACATCTATTTGAAGAAAGTAACAAAGGATTTGTTGTGCGATCAACAGATCGACTTTTTTAGTTCGAAGGCCATACGACATACGTGGAAGCCATGCCTATCAGATTGTCTCAAAGAGAATGCGGCAGAGCAACACCACAGCAAATAAATTATTAATCGTCTATTAAATCTCCGGAATCTTACTAAGCTACATTGACTATCCAAGCATGAGCGCATCAACGTTGAAATCTCTTTTCTGTCTACATTGATTCCACTCCTTTATTCATTTCTACATTTGTTGCATCTTGTTGTTCTCTCAAGGTCAAACGAGGCCTGTTTCAACATCCAAAGCTTATTTTTGTTGTCACAGAAGCCTATCATATTTTAAAAAAACTTGGCAAGAGGTTCTTTACTAGCCTATAGCAAAATGGATTAGACAAACTTCCAAGCCTCATACGCAACTGTTCAAAAACATTTTTTAAAACTAGCCTAATTAAGATATCATCTGTTAAATTTACTATAATCAATTGATGTTTGTGCTATCCACTTTTGCGCGAAATTTCTAATTCGTCTATGCGTGCTATAAATCATAAATAATGACTGCAAATATATTAAATACTGATGATGATAATGATGATGACGACGACGGCGGCGACGACGACGACGACGACGACGATGATGATGATGATGATGATGATGATGATGATGATATAAAAGACATCTTTGCACCACTTTCCGGGGACGAGGAGCGTGTACTCCAAACTTGGCATAACGTCTGGTTTTAGTTTAGTTTTTTTAGCCTAAGGGATTTTTTACCTCGAGTGCATTTACGCATGATAATAATAATAATAATAATAATAATAATAATAATAATAATAATAATAATAATAATAAACGGCATTCACTTTCAAAACGTACTCGTTAACCCGTACTCCACCAGGTACCCAGACATTGAGGTAGAGACAGTCTTCTCCGCTCCTGCCTCCCATCCCGACGAAGATGTAGATGGGTGCTATGAGCTGGGTACAGTGAATCGAAAATTGGGTTGCGTTCCATACGTCACCCCAAGGTTCAACCGGTTGAGGCTTTTCCCACCGTAACTCATCAACAGGTGGCGCTGCGAACGGTATTCCCAGGTATTCATCGTAGAGGCGACCTACGAAAAAGGAGAGTTTGAGTGAAGACAACAAATATTGTCTTTGGTGACGTGCAATGTTTGTTTTATGAACAACAAACACTGACCCAGTCTATTTCAATCACCTCGTGATCATTGATGGAGGAGAAAGTGACAGGTCATGACAAATAAGTTGTACTGAATACATATAGAGAAAAGGTTCTACGATGGAGTTAGGCCTACTGATACACCAAACGAGAGTATAAACGAGAGTATAAACGAGAGTATAAACGAGTGCACCAAGAAATGAAGTCGAGAAGTATGAATTTTTGTCTATTGGTATGCATAGGCCGACGAATTAATTAATCCGTGCTCATCTCTAAGTCAACAGTTATTTTAGTGTGTCCATTATGTAATCTTACCTTCGAACAATTTTCTGTTGCCCTGTATCTGGCCATATTGCGTGTCAACAATTGGTTCTGGAAGCAGTTGACCTGTGACGTTTCCTCCAGGCCAGAAAACGAGCATCATCAACATCATTAACATCAACCTCATGGTTAAGCATCGTGGCATCTTTGTGATCGTCCTACACAACAGTTTTTTTTAAATTAACAACTTTGTACAACTCTACTCCACAATAAATTCTTGTAGCCTACAACTTTTCATCGCGAATCGTCGAAAATGTCGGATATTTCGCTATATCAGCGGCCTGTGTCCATAGCATGTTCGCTTAACAGGTGTTTGAGATAAGACAGGCAAGACTCTTTGGCCTATGATAAGCTCCGAAGATCATAATAAGAGGAGTGCTGGGCAGATTGGTCTGCGTTGTTTGGAAGTGATAAGCCTATCTTTTATTCAATTAGGTCTTTTAAACTGTTAGCAAGATCGAGTGATATTGTAGGACTGCAAAATGCATTTCTACGTAACTGTGCCCAGTGAGTTTTCCATGCGGGATTTGCACGGTTTCTCAAAGTTTTCTTCGTGTATAATTATATCGTTTCCATTTAATTTGCGTAGTTAAAAACACGTTCAAGGCTTTGCATATTTTTTCACGGTCGTGGTTCTGCATAGTTAGGTCTACTGTTAGCCTTCATTCGGATGACTACTTCGTCTTGTCGGAGACATGATATCCCCTTGCGAATGAACTTGATTTACATTGAACTTAAATAGGCCTATCTCTGAAATTGTAAGGAAAATGTCGACGTGACAATTAGAAATTCGCCAACGTACGCCTAAGCCTAATAGAATTTGGTGTCCTCTCACTCATAGCCTAGGTTTAGCCGCTTCATACCATGCTGAATGGATGCGTTACCCCAAGGACGTTACCCTGAAATTGCATTCTTGTAAGGTGTATTTCTGGGGTGATATAGGCTACCTGAACGAATAGAGTACAAAGTCATATCAATTTCTACCGACAAATTTATTCCCTCTTGTATCTTCTCGATCTATTTATAATCCAGCGACTTTGTTTTCGTGACTTCTTCTAAAGCTTGCAGTTAAAAGCGAATTAACAACAATTATATCAGAAACCTGCAAATATTGCCATCGTCCTATTTAATTCAACTTTAGTTTAACTGGTTTTAAAGCATAATAGGTCTATTGTATAAATCCGTTAAGACGATCTTCGACAAACTGATCGATTGCTTCTTCCATTGCGATCCAAATCTCCTCATCTTCAATCTCATTGTAAAGACTTGCTTTCAGACGTTGAACTCCATTTTCAATCTCTAAAAACATAATCAAGGAAGCAATTCACTAACCGATTTTTGCGTAAACGGATAGCCTACTTGAGTTCTGCATAGCAACTTTTATTAGACTGCATAGAAGCATGCAATGTACATGTAACTGTCGATATGATCGTCTCTTAGCAACCCAGCTGATGGCGGAGAGGTAGGCTAGGTAGACTCAACGGCGACACTGCACTAAGAATTCACACGAATGGAATCAAGCGAGCACGCGAGAAAATGCAATAAGATAATAATTATTATAAGGTGCAAATTTTTTTTAATCCAGGTGCTATATAATTCCGGAGATAATAGCAGATCCCAGATGGAGTAGTAGGAACAGAAGTGACTTGATGATCGTGATTTAGGTTGCGTAAACTTTGAGAGAGCAGGTTACATCAGCACACTTTCAAACGAATCATAGCCTACTCCGAAATAGAGCCTTACAGTCCTACACATATACTGTACACTGACCTCGACCATGCACTGTAAATCATAACGGAACTATAGCAGTGCTGTTGCTATCGCTAACCATTTTCTACTATTATGAACATGCAATATTATTTGTTCCAGTTTTTGACTAGCCTTCTTCGGTGGGTGCTGCAAAATCTGCCAGCGATGGAGGGATTTCTGGATCCGGAGGAAGTTGGACTAAAGTTGGAAAAACTTCGGTCCAATACTGGAATCGTTCGACCATATCATCCTCGTAGAAATTGCCAGTTTCGAAGCTATTAGATTCTCGAAGGAAGTTCTGTTCGGTCGGGTCAAACTGATTCCACGGTGTTACCACTGGGTAGGGGCCAATGTTTGGATCACTGAAACAGAAAAAGCTCACGTAATAAAAGCAAGTTACAGAAAAATCTGAATGCGGTTATTTCTATGAACTGAAGGAATTTTTCCCGTAAGAGTGCATTCACCGTGTGTTTATCCACTGTCGATCTAGCGAAGAGATCACAAAACACGGAAACGGACTGAGAGCTTGAGTTTTTCACCAAGAAAAATCCCTTTAAAGCGCACAGTCAAGTAAGAAAAGAGAAACAGGGATAGCAGTCTTCATGCAAAGAGAAACGGAAAAGTGAACGCGAGAGAGGAGAGAGATAGAGAAACAGACAGACAGACAGACAGACAGACAGATGAGATGACTCACGAATTATTTACTGTAGCCTATATGCAATCCTTTCTTTTTTCCTTTTTATATTTCCTTACATCATTCATTCATTCATTCAGTCAATCAATCAATCATAATTTAATGGTTCATACCCAGTCCGGGCGAAGTTTGAATAGTAGTTCATAATGTTTTCGCTGACAATGAGATCCTGTTCATCAAAATCCGCGTCAAGGTAGATTCGACGGAAAGGTTCAAAGTAGGGCCATCCTAGGATGCTGTATACGTCGTCTAGATGCGTTCCATTGATCCATTCTGGGTATCCAACGAGAAAGCTATTCCGGTAATGGAAGTAATATTGGAACGTATTTCCGGAACCTGCAACGCTGGTCCGAAAGAAATTTCAAAGGAAACTGAAATGCATGCCATTTGAAGTAATCATATTCATATTGTTTGTCATCTGAAAGATAGATTTAAAGGGAATGGTCATCTTATGATTCTTATCCAGCAAAAGTTCCGGTCGACAATGTACGGGCGCATTTCTGTTCAGTAGACTTGCAACGATATTAATATCCCTAAAATTCTATTATTTTCGATTATGCCATTTTTATACTTGACTCTCTAAATTGCAGTCGGCAAATTATGGATAAAAAGAGTATAATAACCAGCATTGGCCAGAGAGAGAGAGGGGGGAATCAGCTGAGATGGGCGAATGAGGAGACTATATACCAATAAATAATCTTCGCAATTTTGCTATAAATATTATTGATGTTGATGATTGTGTTCCTTCAAATCTAAATGCTGGTTTATGTACCGGTAGGTCTGTATACGCTCAAGAATTCAGTGGATGCTGTTGAGTTATGAGGGTCTCTTCAGTGAGTAAAATGGGATCTTCATTGGGATGCCTTTCTTATATGGGATCGACGGGATTGGAATAGGATGCATTTGCTATTATCCAAATTTTAGAGTATAAGTTTATGTGATCGACGCAATTCAGCCACCCGGCGAAGCTCTATATTAACAGTTTCGAATGACGTGGCTGGCAGGAACACGAAATCTGGACCAGGTTGATTCCTCTGCTAAACACGAGTCTAGTGATCCTATCTGTATTATTACACCTGCGCTTCCGAAATTCCTTATTCAGACAGATCAGGCATAACGTCATCCAATTCAATCTCATTTCACGAGAAAATCGATTAAGCTTGTTAGCTCACCTCCTATGAATCACAGCCTCTAAGTTGCTTCCTGAACCAAACGACCATTCTGTGCGGCATTTGCTGGCAGCCAAAGTACGTGTATGGTTGTCAGATGAATACATGTCTGGATAGACGCTGTATACGGATTCAGTCAACTCTTCCGGGTTCTCTGTTTCACCAAATGACGTCATGAAGAATTCCCAGAGACTTTCGCTTGTCGCCGCAACGTTTAGTTTGTCGTAGAGAAAAGGAAGGCCGATCGGATTCCCGATTATGAAGCTGGCCGCATCGTCATGACAGAATCCGGTGATGAAGTTGATGTGGCTGCCTTTAAACGAAATCAGGCAATTTAAAAACCCTCATTCAGGATGTTGAAGAGTGAGGGCACAGTTAACTGTATGGGCGAAGTATTGAAAAGCGAAAAATTCTAACGATATTTAAAACCTTCTATGCTGACGCCATTTATAACTTGATGACATTTAAAACTGTTGAGGTCGGCGAAAAAGACTAAATCCTCGAGGGATGGAAGTCCGATAGTGTTCCCGATTATGAAGCTGGCCGCCTCGTCATGACAGAATCCGGTGATGAAGTTGATGTGACCGCCTTTAAACGCGACCAAGTAAAGTTTAGAAAAAGTCTGATTGATGACCGCAACACACATTCCAGAGGCTAACGAGGAATTAAGCTTAGGCCTATAGCTTACGGGCAAAATTGAAACTGGTTCAAAATCGACCACTATGGAACTTTTAAAACTGCATGCATTAGGCCTATAGTTGCAAAGAGCGCAACTTTCCTCGTGCAAATAAATACTTCTTAACTAATCGATTAATTAATTAATTAATTCGTTCATTCGCTCATTCATTGCATCTCAGTTCAGCTATCTAATTGACCATCTATCGCAATCGTAATCGCAAACTCGGAATGAAGTTCACCCTTCAGCGTGAGCAAAACGAAGTCGCGGGAACCAGCTTATTCACAGACACTCAAACAAAACAATGTCGATAGGCAGAGGGTCAAGATCCGGAGAGTTAGGCGAGGAGTTAGCTCGACGAAGCTACAAATTGGGGGGACGATGTTTAGGGTTGAAACGTGGTGGAAGGCAGGGGAAGTGCAAGGATAGGATTTGTGGAAAGCAATGCATTCAGTTTCCATATCACGATCCTGACTTCTAATTAACGTTAATCACAGTACTCATGAAATTCAAATTATGTTATTTCAACAATGATTCAGAAGTCGGGTGTAGCCTACCTGCTCCCAATTCCCAGCTCTCCCTCGGTGGTCGTACTATGAAATCTCCATCGATCACTGGCGCCATGTTGGAAGTCCTATTCTCGTACAAGGACGCCCCCAAGAGGCCCCAGAAGTCGAGGGCATGAGCGTTCTTCTCACGGAGGCAAGTGACGATGTCCTGCGTCGTAATGTAGGTGCAGTTGAAGATGTTGGCCAGGAGGACAGCCGTGCGAAGAGCCTGGGTCGTTGCACCAAACGAGCCGGCAGATGAGCCGCTGATGGCGATGGCGTTTTTGAAGAGTGTGTTCGTCTTGGGGGAGATCATGGCGTGGCTCGTGAGGGCGCCACCTGCTGATTGGCCGAAGATCGTCACTTGGTTGGGATCACCGTTGAAGGCTGCGATGTTGTCCTGGACCCATTCCAGAGCCGCCTTGATGTCCCACAGACCGTAGTTGCCGGGAAGATTCGAATCATCTAAATACAACACAATATTAAAAGCCTGAACATAATAATTGACTGAATCTGTTGGCCTCTGATCGATGTCTCAGACTATCCGCCACAAAGAGCATTTGCGAAGTTAAGGGTCTTAACATGTCCTGAAGAAATTATACTTGCTAGTTAGAAAGTGCCAACGATTTATGATTTATTCTTCATTCAAGCATTTAGCATCTCGTCTAGAAAACTCATGATATTGAGTTTATTTACAACGAGTATTCTGACGCAGTTGACCTCACTTAGATAACCAATCACCAATCACCATTCCATTGCAAGTGATGCTTCTAAAGATCCACTGACCTGTCGATAGCCATCCGAGAGTGCTGACGCGATAGTTGAAGTTGACGACGATCATGTCTCCATGAAGTGCCAGAGCATAACCCGGATACATCTCTCCCGTTCCAATGACATATCCTCCTCCGTAAATGTACACCATCACAGGCAACGGAATTGTGCTATAGTCAAACGAAAATAATAATAATAATAATACAGTGGCCAGAACGTGCAGGTTAGAAAATACTGTCATTGTCAGTGTTTAGTAATCGAAAATGTTATTCCTGTGGTGTTGTGAGGTGTGGGGAAAGAGCAGCGGTGATTTGACGCTATGGTCCATGAAATCATCCAACGCAGATAATATAATATTGATAGTTAAAAGACGAAAGGCTTAACTCTGAGCTCCTTAAAACATTCGGAGACTTGGATGTGGCGTAAAATCGTCATACGTATATCTAGTTTGAACATCCAAGTAGGAAGTCGACCCTTCTAGCAATGGGCAAAGTCGCGAACCCGATAACAAATTAATTGAACTAATTTCTTATTTATAGACAGTCATGAAAAATAACTCAGAGAAACTATTGCTCTACTAGATGTATGTAAAGTAAAGTGGTAGACTTTGTGTCTTGTGTTAATCAGATCGCGAAGGTTATGTTGGCATTGATTGAAGCAATTCTGACCAAAATTGTCTAAGATATTATGCACCAAAGCAACGCCAAAATCGTGAGTGCCACTAATCGATGATAGGCTATCACGCTTCCATATCATTGACAACATACTCATTGACCCGTACCCCACCAGGTACCCAGACGTTCAGGTAGAGGCAGTCCTCTCCGCTCCTGCCGCTCATTCCGATGAAGATGTAGATGGGAGCTATGAGTTGAGTACAGTGAATTGAAAACTGAGTCGCGTTCCATATATCATCCCAAGGCTCAGGAGGTTGAGGCTTTTCCCACCGCAGCTCATCAACAGGTGGCGCTGCGAACGGTATTCCCAGGTATTCGTCGTAGAGGCGGCCTGCGAAAATTGAGAATCTAAGTGAAGACGAAAATTATCATCTCTGGTGGCGGGAAGTTTTGTTTTATAAACTATAAGCTATAAACTGCGACCTCTAATCATCTCGTGCTGCCAAAAGAAATAATGCTGTTGTGGGCTTACGAGAAAAAGGGTAAATAACCTTCAATCATCTGGCAGGTAATTTATTTCACATAAGTGCCATCATATGAATTCCCTTCACACTGTTTCTACATTTGCAATCAAATATTCTCCTTCCGAGTTGTAGTGGATATAGAGAAAGTTCCTAGGGCAAACTCACTGGAACACCCAACAAGAGCATTGGTATGGTAAGTGCGCCAAGAAATTAAGTCGAGAAGTATGAATTTATGTCCATTTTGTTTGCAGGCCTACGTGTTAAGAGGTTTAAGCTTAGCTTATATATACCCCAACAATTCTTTTAATAATCTTGTGCAATCGTACCTTCGAACAATCTTCTGTTGCCCTGTATTTGGCCATATTGAGTGTCGACAATTGGTTCTTCAAGCAGTTGTCCTGTAACGTTCCCTCCAGGCCAGAAAAGGAGCATCATCAACATGATTAACATCAACTGCATGGTTAAGTTTCGAAACATCTTCATGGTCGGCCAATACAGCAACGTATTTTAATTTCACTGCTTTGGTCCAAGAAACTTCTGTACGACTTGCTTACGAACCATCGAATGTTATGTCCGGCATTTAATGTAGCTCTATCGGTGGGCTGAGTCCATTGCATGTTCGCTTAACAGGTGTTGAGATAAAAACAGGCAAGACTCTTCGACCCATGATAAGCTTTAAACATTATATACGAAATCAAAATGATGTTTCAGATGATTGAAAAACATGTCTCGTGCTATTGAGTCACTTCTGTAGGCCTAATCTTGAAATTGACATTCGTCTCGGAATTCACACTTGGAACGTAGTCCCCTATATACTTGCAAAAAACGAGATACAGTCATATTCTGCGTCAACAGAGAGACTAACTAGATTGAACTGCTCACTCAAGCTGTACCCCGTCAAAAGTGAATAGATTGACAGACAAGGTCATATATTTTGCCGACTTTACCTTAACTATCCTAGAATTCAACTGATCCGGTTTGGAAGCAAACAGTATCCCTCTCCGGATCTCGCTAGCGGAACATCCGGTCACCGCCGATTCTCGCTCGGAAAGAATGTGCCGGTTACATTACCATCGTGAAGCGAGCGTCAGCAGCGCTCATACTAGCTGCTAATAACTGGCTTAACCTGCTTCAAAGACAGAAGGCTAATTGAACACCAACAGTACTGTCTATCTTAACATCAACAACATGAAGGATAGGTGCCAGCTCATGACTGCTGCAACTTTACCACAGTATTATTACTAAACCTTATTATTGCTTCTGTGTTTTATTTTACATCTCTGACGTGTAACTTGTCTTACTTTGAAAATAAACGAATAATTATAGCGTACTACCCCTGACCTCAATGCACCCTTCTGACTTCATGTAGGCTATTCATCCAGTGTACACGCGACTTGGGTAAATCTGAAATGCCGATTACTCTGAATTTAAAACGACATATCTCGAGCTAAAAAATGGTTGCGTTGGCATAAAGATTTGCGTGCCTAATTGAATTTAATGGCCTCTTTCTCAGCGGTTTGGCCGCTTCTACGCATGGTCATTGGAGGGCCTGCACATGAAATTGCACCCCACATTTCCATTCGACTGGAGAAAATTCACGTCATTGGATGTGAGATAACGGTCGTTTTTCACTCATTCATTCATTCACTCACTCACTCGTTCATTCATTCATTAACTCACTCACTCGTTCATTCATTCATTCACTCACTCACTAGTTCATTCATCCATTCACTCACTCGTTCATTCATTCATTCACTCACTCACTCGTTCATTCATTCATTCATTCATTCATTCACTCATTCATTCATTCATTCATTCATTCATTCATTCAATTAATTCATTCACTCATTCATTCATTCATTCATTCGTCAAATTCATTCATCAATTTCTACAAACGCCGTTTCAATGGGACAATTCATAGGCGCTCAAGACTCTAGGACGGCAAAAAGTTGTGTTGAGTTGAATTTCGTCAGTTACCTACAATGATCCAGCAACTGCGAAGAACCCGACCTATATGTGAGGCGCGGTGATGTGGTGGGTATGTTCGACGATGTTCGTTGCCCTGCACCCGGAGGGTTGCAGGGTCGAATGCACCTCAAGCCGCCGTGACCCTGCTCAAGTCATTCACTCGCAATTTTCGGGCGCTTCGGCGTGAAACTCGAATGCAGTGTTCGTGCTTTAGTCGGGAGCGCCTTTGAGTAGAGAGCTTAAAACGGCGCTATGGAAGTGAAAATATAAATTACGAAACCCATGAATAAATTTATTTAGCTACTTCTGTTGAAGATAATGTTCAACTCAATTAACAACAGGCCATATATTCAAAACCAGAATAATAATGCGAACCATCCATTTAATTCGGTTTTATTTTAACTGACTTTTAGAGTCCAATAATTACATGTAACCGTTCCGACGCTTTTCCACAAACTGATCGATTGCTTCTTCCACTGCGGCCCAACTCTCGTCATCCTCCATCATATCGTAGAGACCTGCCTTGAGAATATCAATTCCGTTTTGGATTTCTGAAAACATAATAGGAAATAATTTCGCTAGCGTTTAAGTGGAAATGAATACGCGTGACTTAAATAGAATCGTAACTGATGACTGGATAATAATTCTCTGCACTGTGAAGATGGAACATGTTCTTGGAAAAGAGAAGAAGATCTATAAACTTAGTGTAAATATTATGCAAAAGATGATGATTGAATTAAGAGAAACAGGTGAAAAATTTAAATTGGGATCATGATCATTAGAAAATGCGAAGTCTTCGCAAACTAGTTACATACACGTAATCTACATACTGAGATGCTCTCACTCAAAAGATGGAGAAGGAAGTATGTGATTTTAATCAGTGTAAGTTTGCTTGCGGAATCTTCTGCCAGTGTAGGCTACATTCACGTACCTTCAATCAAGTCATAGCCTACTTTGATATGAAGGCCTATGCTATAACCTGACCCTACCATGCACTTTAAATAATAGTGACTCCCTAGCAGTGCTGTCGCATTTACTTTAGCTTGTTTGCCATTATAAATATACAATTTACTAATTAGTGACTAACCTTCTTCGGTGGGTGCTGGAAAATCAGCCAGTGATGGAGGTATATCTGGATCCGGAGGAAGTTGGACTAAAGTTGGATAAACTTCGGTCCAGAACTGGAATCGATCCACCATGTTGTCCTCGTAGAAGTTTCCAGCTTCGAAGTCATTGGATTCTCGAAGGAAGTTCTGTTCGGTTGGGTCGAACTGATTCCATGGTGTTACCACGGGGTAAGGACCCACGTTTGGATCACTGAAACGGAGAAGACCTCACACATAAATGTAAATTACAGAAAAATCTGAATCCAGTTACTTTTTGTCAACTGAAGGAATTTTGCCAGCATGAGTGCATTGCATTCCCTTGTTTTTCTCTACTGTCGATCTAACGAAAAGACGGCAAAAAGCACGGAAACGCACACAAGGTTTGAATGTTGCACGGAAAAATTAGTTTGATGTTCTCGGTCAAGTGAGAGAAAACGAGACAGGGGCAGACGTCATAGCGGAACCCTAGCGGAAGACAAAGAGAAGAAAAGATGAGAAAGAAAGAAAGAAAGAGAGAGAGAGAGAGAGAGAGAGAGAGAGAGAGAGAGCGAGCGAGAGAGATATGTGAGATATGACGCCCGAATTATTTACGGAAGAGGAAAATACAATACAATACATAGGCCTATACTGCGCTGATTTATGTAATTATGTTTCTAGAATCTCTTTTCCCTCTGCTGGGAATTATTTAGTCTTCCATCCTCTTCCTTCCTTCCATTCTGACTTCTGCCAGCCATACGTAAATTGTTTATGGTTCTTACCCAGTTCGGGCGAAATTTGAATAGTAGTTCATAATGTTTTCGCTGACAATGAGATCCTGTTCATCAAAATCAGCATCAAGGTAGATTCGTCGATACGGTTCCATGAATGGCCAGCCTAGGATGCTGTATACGTCGTCGAGGTGCGTTCCATTGATCCATTCTGGGTATCCAACGAGAAAGCTTTGTCGATAATGGAAGTAATGCTGGAACGTATTTCCGGAACCTGGAACGCTGTTTCGAAAGAAATTTTAATGGAAACTGGTATGCATGCAATTTGAGCAAATCATTTCGCCGTTTATTTTTAAAATAGCCTACATTTGGGGAATGCTCATCTTGCCCATGGATATACGAAGTTGCAAACTTTCGGATTGGTAGGCTGCATTGTAGCAGCAAAAAGTTCCGGTAAAAGGGTAAAGGCGTAGTTCCGTTGAGTAAGCACGGAACAGTAATAAATTTTCTATAATTCTATTATGACATTCACTAATCTATTAACTTATTCCAAGTCTCTCCTCGCGTTCCTTTCGGTATCTCACATGCTTCTCAAGATCTATCTATCCCCTCGGAGTAGGCTGCTCGAATTTGGAACGCTACGAAAATTTCGTAGCGTTCCAAATGGAAGTAGTTTCAAAATGTGACCATTTAATGGTCACATTTTGAAACTACTTCCATTCGAAAGTGACAATTAATGACTAGTAACTTAACAAGACTAGTATCGTAGGCAGACAGCTGAGAAAATAAATTCCGCTAGGGCTTTTAGCCACCATTTTCTCAGCCTTGGCTATGCAAGATAGTGATAATCATTTAGCCTACACTTGAGTTTGCTGGACACGAAAATGGTGCGGAATTTTTAGGAATAGTTTCGACTGTCAAGAATATGAAATCGAGATAATTCGATGACCCCTTGGACTGATATTCTATCCACTATGATACCTGCACATTAGAAATCACAAGATAAGATTGATTAACTGCAATGCTATTCAATTCAATCTCATCTCACCCCAACATCGATAAACGCATTCAGCCCACCTGCGATGTATCACCGCCTCCAAGTTGCTGCCTGACCCGAACGCCCATTCGGTACGGCATTTACTGGCAGCCAAGGTGCGTGTATGGTTGTCCGATGAATACATGTCCGGGTAGACGCTGTATATGGATTCAGCCACCTCTTCGGGATTCGCTATTTCGCCGAGTTCAAGCATGAAGTATTCCCAGAGACTTTCGCTTGTCGCCGCAACGTTTCGCGTGTCCCCGAGGGATGGAAGTCCGATAGTGTTCCCGATTATGAAGCTGGCCGCATCGTCATGGCAAAATCCGGTGATGAAGTTGATGTGGCTACCTTTGAGCGAAACCAATTTTTTAAAGATATTGGTTGCAACGCGCATTCCAGATGTTGACAAGAAGGACCATAGTCACATATAACTGTGTACTCAAAGACAGTGTTAAAGACGAATATTGATGACATTTAAAACTGTCAATGCTACTTAGGATTTTTTAGAAGACACATCGCAAAGCTAGCATAATTATTTGGCTCAGACCTTTCGCTGTCCGCATATCACAATTTCACTTTAATGTTCTTCTTTTCAACTCCACAACTATATATAGCATTGTTTGTTTTTGTTGTGGTAGCCTGCTTTTCTCAAATGAAAACTATGCACAGTCTTTGCAAACTATATGAACGCTTGTCTCGAGCAAATAAAGAATACTTCTAAGTCCTTCTATATATATATATCTTCATCTCGATTTCTATCTCGAAAACTCGACATTTTCATTTAATATATCCCTCAACTCCCATGACATTCAAGTAATATATTATTTCAACAATCATTCAAATGCCTCGTACCTTCTCCCAATTCCCAGCTCTCCCGTGGTGGTCGTACTACGAAATCTCCATCTATAACCGGTTTCAAGTTTGCAGTCCGATTTTCGTACATGGACACCCCCACGAGACCCCAGAAATCGAGCTCATGAGCGTCCTTCTCTCGCAGACATGCGACGATGTCCTGTGTTGTGTTGTAGGTGCAGTTGAAGATGTTGGCTAGCAGGACAGCCGTGCGAAGGGCCTGATTCGTTACGCCAAACGCCCCGACAGCATAACCGCTTATGGAGATAGCGTTGTTGAAGAGGGTGTTCGTCTGAGGGGAAATGACCGCATGGCTGGTGAGGGAGGCTCCTGCCGATTGACCGAATATCGTCACTTGGCTGGGATCACCGTTGAAGGCAGCGATGTTATCTCGGACCCACTGGAGAGCCGCCTGGATGTCCCACAGACCATAGTTACCGGGCAGGTTCGAATCATCTGAATACAACACAATTGGAATGTTGTATGTTACTGACATTAATGGCTTGGGACTGATTTTATATAGACCTTATTCTATCCGGCAAAAAGCTTCATTTAGGCTACGGGTCTCTACAGATGTTGAAGAAATTTTACTTTTGTAGCTAAAAAGACCCATTAACTGATAACTTATTTTTCGTGGTTAGATCGTAAGTAGAGCCTATATTTTGGGAAATTCTGACGCATTTGTTCTCGGTTGGACCCTGTATCATCATTGTATTGAAAGTATTTGGATGCTGACGTTGCTGACCTGTCGAGAGCCATCCGAGAGTGCTGACGCGATAGTTGAAGTTGACGACAATCATATCTCCATGAAGTGCCAGAGCATAACCCGGATACATCTCTCCAGTTCCAACAACAAATGACCCTCCGTAAATGTACACCATCACAGGCAATGGTGTGGTACTGCAAAACCATACATAAAACAACTCACAACCCAAAAGCTATTTTTACTAATTCAAGCAAGATGCAGAAAACAGTCAACTGAACCATCTTCAGAAACACAAGTCATCAGCGGATATGCTGCAGCTGCCGTAGATATTGAAGGTCGGCTTGAAAACATGAAAATGACGGATTTTGGATAATAAATAGTGGTGTCATTTATCAATTCAGATATAAGTAACAATTATGGTAGTCAGTGGCGTAGCTAGCTTTTTGTGGGCCCGTGTGCAGGGATCCTGCATGGCCCCTGTTTGGCCCTGTAAGGCTGGTATATTTTCGTTCTTGCAATCAATATCACAAAACTAATCTATGGCATTTGCTATTAGACCCAACACATGTGAATACAACTCACTCAGAGAAAAAACATGAATGCTGCAGCTGCAAGAATGAGACAGATAATTTAAAGTGTTATAGGCCTAACTGCAGTGATTTCCGAGTAGAATTTAAAATCTATCACGTTGCAGACATTTCCACTTATTATTAGCTGCCTACTTAAAACAATGCCATGGTAATGATGGTATCATAGAGTTTTCTTTGTAGCATTTTTACCAGGAAAAAATTTCAACCATCTATCAATTCCGGTCCATGATTTGCAATTTGCACACGATAAATCATCAATTTCTCATAGTAGGCGTTACCTGCAAATAAGCTAGCAATATTCTTTAGCCTACAAGTGCAAAAATTGGGGAAAATGCGTGACTCCCTATATCCCTGATCCAACTTGCTCAATTTGGTGTCCTCCTGATTTTCGGGTGAGAGTTGAGAAGATTTGAGAGCAGCGTGAGAATTGCTGAAAAATAACTGGGGAGATTAGGCTATGATCCACGTGGAGTTGATGTGCAAAGGTGAAAAGACTTAACCATGCGACCCTAAGAAAGACTAGCGAGGGTTGAACGACCTAAAACTCCCGGGCAATTTTCACTCTGGTTGAGGGAGATGTCAGTTTACTACCGTTACTATATCCAGCATATGACCCGAATACACGAGCATGCCTGTGACAAGTATGAAGTTTCTGCGCTGCACCATTTAATTGCAATACAATTAAGAACGTGAAAGATAGACGGATATGACCACACATATCCTAAACGATAGCATAGACCCACCTGTGGTCTTTGCATAGGAAAGCTTGTGAACGAAAATCAGATGCGGGTATGATTCGTTTACTGCCCTCAACTTAAACCTGAATTAGACCTGTATTATTTATTATCGTTCACACACATTAGCGCAATTCCGCAATCAAGTTTTGACCGTCATGACTCGAGACGAAAAACAAGTTAGAGGGAATTCAGTATAATAGTCCTGCCTGCCTGCTGGTTTGCCTGCCTGTCTGTCTGCCTGCCTGCCTGCTTGCCTGCCTGCCTGCTCGGCGGTTGATAGACGTCAGTAAAGTAGCGACGTAGCCTAATGCAAGTAGGCCTATTATGTTCTCAAAAACTACATCTGTCACAAAATAATGTGAATTACTAATTATATGCTAATAATTCAACACTCTCTGTGGGCCCCTGGAAGTCATGGGCCCGTGTGCTTTGCACACATTGTACATATGGTAGCTACGCCACTGATGGTAGTATAGGCTACTTGTATATCATGCTATAATCAAGCTTTCTGCAGCATTGTTAACTCTGCTAGAGTTCATCCCGAATGCCTTCCTTTTGTTGGACGGGCATTCCATGCAGTCTTTCATCAGTGTAATTGCACTTTCTGATGACAGCCAGCTTGAATGAGGGATTGACAAAGAAAGTGCTATAAAATAATTACCATTAAAGAAAGCATATTTTTTCAAATCAAACCCTAACAAAATGAGTTTATTCTGAGAGAAAAAATCAACCAGGTATATAGATCCTCAGAAAGTGTCAGCCATGCAGGAAGTGAGAGGTGCTGATAGCACTGAATAGCTCTAAAACGAATATTGAGAATAAAGAAGGTGTGACTAGGCAATTTTAATAGAAGAAAACAGGAAGTACAAGTAGAGAAACGAATGCGGTATAAAATAAAAACGGAGGCATCATAATCCATCAGCAATAAGAGAAAATACAACAAAACAAATTCAGATATTGCATAGCGAATGCATACTCATTAGCCTGTACACCGCCAGACACCCAGATGTTGAGATAGAGACAGTCTTCTCCGCTCCTGCCTCCCATTCCAAGGAAGAAATATCCGGGTGCTGCGACTTGGGTGCAGTGGATCGAAAACTGGGTTGCGTTATATACATCATCCCAAGGCTCAGGTGGTTGAGGCTTTTCCCACCGCAACTCATCAACAGGTGGCGCTGCGAACGGTATTCCCAGGTATTCATCGTAGAGGCGACCTACGAAAATTAAGAGTGTAAGTGAAGAGTTATATTGAATGGAAAACAACATTTGTTTTTTGGTCACGTGAAGTGTTTTATTTTTTATAAACTACTAGCTGTACCCGTCCACGCGTTGCTGTGGCTGAAACGACCGTCCAACCATCCCTATCTCCATTGCCCTGCCTTACTCCCCTCCTCCACCCTCTGACTCCCTGCATCCCTCCCTCCCGTTTCGTCCCGTCCGGTCCCTCCCTCCCCTCCATCCCTCCCCTTCCTCCATACCTCCCCTCCGCTTTCTCCCCTCCCTCTTCCTCCCGCTCCCTCCTTCTCCTTTCCTCCCTCACCCCTCCCTTCCCGACAGCAAGACGCGCGGATAAAAACCCGTCCGCACACGGCCGCAACGTACGGATGTAAGACGTCCGGAAGCGTAGTAAGAAACGCGACCGCACTGGATGGCATATCGACCGGCGGAAGTGTGGAATTTGAACTCTAATTAGGTCAAATCGAATTTAAAGTTGTGTTTTCTTTTCGAAAAGATTGCGCTTTTGCCCAAAAATCATTATATAAACCCCTTATGTTCGAATTGAACGTCTTGCGAAAATTCTCAAAACAATCGGTCAAGAACTTTCCGAGATCCTTGATTAGGCACGGTAACGTTTTACATTTTTATTTATATAGATAAACTCTGACCCTTAAGCATCTCGTGCAGCCAATACTGACAATGACTTTGTGAGATTCCGGCAAAGAGAATAAATGTCCTAACCTGCTATATTTGGGCAGGATAATTATGAAGAGGGCTGTCAAATAAATTACCTTATAAATCGTCTCAGGTGATTTTGGTTGGCGAAGCTACACCCAAAGGCGTAGCTACTTGGTGATAAGTTTCCTCCTCTTTCGATGTGGGAAAACAATTGACAGATGTAGGCTTAGATGGCAGTTAATTCATCTTAATTTCCTTCTAGTTGATTGCATGTGATTACAGTTTGCATTGCTATCCGCGATTATTTTTTAATAAAGTCAGGCTTGGTCTAAGTCCAATTTAAATGATGTAAAGTGGATTTTGAACTCGTGAAAAATTATTGACAGACACGCTACTCTTTGGCGTAACCACGTCTGAGAATTATATTTTGTCAGGCTGAAATTTCTACTTAGTCCAAAAGCTGTCAAACAGCAGGTTTATTATCCTCTCAAAATAGCTGTGCATAGGTTAAATAGGCCTAAATTGAAAAGAACAAAATAAGATGAAAAATAATCCATGCCACTATGACATCGATAGACGTACGCATTAGGCCTAATAAGTCTAGGCCTACATTTATCCATAGGCGTACAATTGTTTGAATGTCTTTGTGCAATCATACCTTCGAACAATCTTCTGTTGCCCAATATTTGACCATATTGAGTGTCGACAATTGGTTCTTCAAGCAGTTGTCCTGTAACGTTCCCTCCAGGCCAGAAAAGGAGCATCATGAACATGATTAACATCAACTGCATGGTTAATCGTCGAAAGATCTTCATTGTCGTTCTAAGCTGCAGTAATATTTAGATCAGCAGTTGTGTAAAACTCGACGCAACAAGAAATTCTTGTACGACTTGTTATCGCAATCTATCGAAAATGTCGGTGAAAGCATATCAGTCGCCCGTGTCCATTGCATGTTCGTTTAACAGATGTTTCAGATAAACACTCTTTGACCCATGATAAGCTTTGACAATTATAATAGGCTACTGAAAAATAATGTCTTAAGTTATTGAAAAATATGTCTCTTGCTATTGAGTCACTTCTGTAATCTCGAAATTGACATCATCTCGGAATTCACACTTGGGAGTAAGGTTGGCTACTCTGCTTGCGAATCGCATCGTGATCCACACTTAGCCTAACTAATAACTTCGAGATATATTCTGCGTCCTCAGAGAACCTAGCTAGCTGGAACCGGCTCTCTCTCAAACAGTAGGCTACTCCGCAAAAAGAGAATAGATTGACAGACAAGGTCATGTATTTTTCCGACTTTACCTTAACTAAGGATTCATATAACCTGGTTTGGAAGCAAACAGCAGCTCCTTAAACATGACCACCATCTCCTGACCTCAATGTACCCTCATGGCTTCACATATTTATTCAGTGCACGTGACTTGGGGTCACCCTTCATGGCATGCCCTGTCGTTCTCTTAACACTTCTTTCTAGTGACGCGCTCGGATGCTATCATTGGAGTCGCTTACATAACTGCACAAATCCGTTTAGAACTGCATACTTTGTGTACAACTGCACGATAAAAGCACTGGCATCAAAGGCTCATTGCTGGTCTCCCACGGTACTCACACATTTCTACCTACAAAATGAGAAAGCACGACGCTGACAGGTTGATGTTTCAACACGCGGGACCAAAAGTTTCCCACTAGAGGCAGTGCGAAGGCTGCGAGCCAGGACAACAGATATTGGACAGCAGAGTTCATACAGATAGGTCGGGGCACAGCCAAGGAGACAACGCCAAACCAGTGAAGCAATATTATTCTATATTCGATGCATTGTGAGATAGGTAACCATCGCAGAGCATCATGCATGAAAGATGAGGCATAGGCATATTTAGGCATTTGCCCAATTAGCCGAGCTGCAGACCAAAGAATACGGTCTAGTCGGGAGATGAATAACAGTCAATCCAACCAGAATATAGCAACAATAGTCCAAGCGGCTGGTGACAAAAGCATGGACAAGGGTAGCAGCAGCATCCCGCGATAGGGAGCGAGAGATGACCCGTTGCTGACGCATTTGATAGTAACAGTAAGAGAAATGTCTATTACTCTGCGACATATCGAGCTGAAATAGTTACGTTGACCCAGAGCCTCGCGTTTGCAATTGAATTTAATCTCCTGTTACTCACCGGTTTGACCGTTTCTCCACATTGCCAGTGGTCTGTCTGGCCTGAAATTGCATCTGTAGTCTATACATGTAGTTTAGCTCCGCACATTTAGTTCCCGCAAGAGAAAATTCACGCTCAGTGTCTAACTGGATGCGATATAACTGTCTCTAGTAATTCATTCATTAATTCATTCACTCAATCATTCATTAGTTCATTCAATCATTCATCCAACCATTCAGCCATTCATCTATTCATTCGTTTATTCAGCGTCTAATTGAATGCGATATAGGCCTAACTGTCTTTAGTCATTCATTCATTCAATCAATCATCCATTAATTCATTCAATCATTCACACAACCATTCGTCCATTCAATCAATCATTAATTCATTCATTCACTCGTTCATCCAACATTCATCCATTCATTTATTCATTCGTTTATTCATCCATTCATCAATTAATTTCTATAGCGCGTTTTGTAGAGAACAACTCATAGGCGGTGCTAGCACTCGGTCCAGACACGCTATTCAATTGCGTAGATGAGAGGCCAGATTGGTGTGACGATCAACACGTTGTAATGAAAGAATGCGCTAGCTAGGATGGTTATGGCACCAAACGTCGGCCTAAGCGAAAGAGCAATGTTTCGGAAGTTGGCAAAGTTGATAATAATAGATATAGGCCTACTATAGTTGCTAACGCTGTTTAGTATCAACGCCTCGAATTTACAATATCCATAATATCGAAATACGAAATTTGAAATAAATTGTGAGCTGAAAATGGGGCCTACTGTAGAATTTTGCGTTCTATTAGCACGAGAACGTTTTGCAAAAATTATTTTTCTAGATTGCCGCATTCACGGGTCAGTGAAAGGTCAGCCAAAGAAACAAGCGGACAAACTTTGAGATTTATTATAGAAAACATTGGTAAAAAATTTAATACGGGCAGCCTAGTGACAGGACGTCGCTATATGCATGTCGTATAAGCTTACCTTATGTTCACAATAGGCCTAATCTCCGACAAACCACCCTGTCTTGTTTCATTCAATTCGCTGGCTTAAAATTTCTGAACGAATAGAGGACTAAGTGTGATAAATTCCAAAGAATTTTATTCAAGTCTTCCGGCCCTCCTACCCAGGATATTCGACAGTTAGCTGTCTACAATCCAGAAACTCCGATTGAACCAGAACTATGTATTTTAGTTACTTTTAAAGTTTTACTGAAGATAACATTCAACTCAATCAACAACAGGTCTTACGATCAATAACCAGAAAAATAATGCGAAACATCCATTTAATCCAACTCTATTTTAACTGGGTTTATAGAGCCCAATAATTACATGTAACCGTTCCGCCGCTTTTCCACAAATTGATCAATTTCCTCCTCCACTGCGACCAAACTCTCGTCATCCTCCATCATAGCGAAGAGACTTCTTTTGAGAATTTCAATTCCCTTTTGGATTTCTGAAAACACGATAGGAAATAATTTCATTAGGCGTTTAAGTGGAAACGAATATGCGTGACTAAATACTAGTAAATAGAACCGTAACTGATGACTGGTTAATAATGATTTGCACTGTGAAGATGGAGCATGTTCATTGTTCATGGAAAAGAGAAGAAGATCTATAGTGTGAATTGTTTGTCCGCTGAGGGAAAGGAACCAATGGAGGACATCCCACATGTACTCTGCAGAAACATGGCTGAACTCCACACTTAACTCGATCGAGTACGTAGAGTTAACAAACGCAAATTTATGTATAATATGGACAGCATGTCTCTGCAGGACACTATCCATGCATGTTCAAATCTTCTCCTGCATAGTTGTGTATATATAGTAACCTAATCATGAACAAATTGTGACATGAGCTTACGTTAATTTAAGAGTAGCCTAAGTTCGTCTATTTTTCAATTTAAGACAGAATTAGAAGACGATACCGAAGATTTACCGTTAGCGGAGACTGGGAAAGTTATGGTCTAACATCACATACCCTACATGGTACTCGCGCCCGCTTTGCACGCTCATATAATTGGACTGGGACCCTAAGCAAATTATCTGAAGGTCCAAGCATCTAAGCGTGTGCATGTATGTGTTATGTATGTGTGTGCATTTATGCATCTGTATGTATCCATATAGTTTCTTTGATATCCGCAAAAGGCGCTATAAAAGCAGCCTATATACAAATGACGAAGTCACTGCAGGATATAAAATATGCCTTACGACATTCCCTCGTGACCTTTCCCTACATACGTCGTATATGTTCCTGTATTTGACCATTATACTGTACTATGTATACACATAGATAGAGTCGTGCCAACTCCTTTGTCGGCCCTTATTGTCAGACTACTCATGGCACTTCACGTGTAACTATTATCTACACACGAAGAGCATGATCTAACACGTCTGATGGAATCTGATTGTCTGATGTAAGCATTATACATGCACCGCGATAGCTTGTGACCCAGTGACTATAACTAAAAGACAATGGTGTAAATATAATTCTGGTGAATGGATAAAGACAATAAAGTGTTGATTAGGTGTTGCAACTTGCAAGTCAGTCGGCCTCAGCTGATTTGCCAGACTTCTCGCTCAGCCGCTGTTTATCGACATCATGTCATAACAACAAAGATGATTTGCGTCGCCCTCCTCCTTTATCCAGGCTTGGGACTGGCGCCACACGGAAACGAGCAGTGGCGGAGTTAGTAGGATCCTGCTACAAGGCGCTTATTATAATAGCATCGGAGAAACGCTGAAGCTAGTTCCCGCTTTCTGATTGGCCGAGGTGATTATTACGTAAATTATCATTTTACGTCTGATATAATCTATCACACTATGGGGACCACAAATTTTTATTGATAGCTAACCTACCTTATCTTAATAATCGTATCCTACCCTAACCCAACTTGCCTTCCAAATAACGTAGCAAAGGTAGGGGAAGGTTGCTAAAGATGGATCAGCGCCTAAGATACATGGTCCACTTTTGACAACAATTCCTACTACGTATGGCCTATACCTCTGTGTTGACGTAAATAAACTGAATTCGTTTAGTCGTCTTATAGACAGATTGAGAAGAGAGAATTGACGAAGGGACGGATCTTCCACTCTTAATAGTGGAGTGGACCCTGCAGAGACGGAAAAGATGATGGCCTAATATCTCGTGATTTTTCACTCCCAATTCGCACGCCTGTTTGGATCGACCGTTGAGCATATCTGTGTAGGTCCAGCTTAAGCGAGTCTAAGCGAGCATATGTACGTACGTATGTACGAATGCATGCATCCGAACATTCATAAAAGTGTCATTGATATTTGTAAATGCGCTATAAAAAGACCCAGTTACAGATAATCTAACCACTATACCTGCCGTGACGAGCGTCCCTCGTGACCGTCCCCACATAATGCATATATGCAGTTGTATCCCTGCTCGAATTAGGACGGAATCCTAACCAATCCTGAATACCCATACATGCACACATGGGGCCGTCTATCTCACAGCTTATTGAGGCCATTCAGTTTTCAGGCTACATTGCAATTCAATGAGCCAGATGGAAATATGTTTGCGTCAACGTAGGCGTCATACATAGACCGCGATTCGCTCGAGACCGCGCAATTAAGACAGTGGTATTTATTCTGCATGGAATATTGTTTTTCTACGACAAGAAAGTGTTTATACTTATGACAACCCCAAGGGGCTTATACCTTGCAAGTCGTCACAAGTGTTTCGTTGTTATCTTAACGACGCCGATGCATTAAACAATAATGCTCAGCGCCGCCCTCCTCCTTTATCCAGGCTTGGGACTGGCACTACATGAAAGCAAGTGACGGCGGAGTTAAGCAGGCTTTATTCTGTCGGTCTTATATCGTACGCGATAATGGCGAAACCCATGACAACCGATTCCTATTTGCGAAGGCGATTATGACGTAAATGTTTACGTCAGAGCGGTGAAACCCATGACAACAATTTCCTAATAGCGGATACAGCCAACGAGGTAGCAGAACAGACCAGGTCTTTTACGGCTTTGTTTGGCGAAAATTTCTCGTCGTTTCTGAAATTTTTCCCAAGAAATGCCGCAAGTCGGCGACGAAAAAACTGATGGCCTTTTTTTAGTCATGGACTTGAAAACTTGTTTTATTTCACCTTCCTGCTTAGTTTTCACTGCACATGTGCTTCGTTCTTCCGTTGTGAACCGGCCTGCAATTACCTTTTTCTAATGATTTCCACTGCACATAATTGCTTTTGCAACTGCACATATGCATTTACAAGTGCACATTTTGTGTAGAACTGCACGGTTAAAAAACACTGTCATGCTATGAGATGAAGCCCTGTGCTCTGACCTGACCCCGACTGTAAATGATAGTGACACTAGCAGTGCTGTTGTTGCTGCTTACGCTGTCTAGCACATACTATCATAAACATATATTAATTGTTGTTCTAATAATAGATTAACCTTCATCGGTGGGTGCTGCAAAATCTGCCAGTGATGATGGTATTTCTGGATCCGGAGGAAGTTGGACTAAAGATGGAAAGATCTCGGTCCAGTACTGGAATCGATCGACCATATCGTCCTCGTAGAAGTTTCCAGGTTCGAAGTTGTTGGATTCTCGAAGGAAGTTCTGTTCGGTCGGGTCAAACTGATTCCATGGTGTCACTACCGGGTATGGGCCCACGTTTGGATCACTGAAACGGAGAACAACTCACACAGTCAGGGCCTCCGACAGGGGGGGCTACTGGGGCCATTTGGCCCCAGGCCTCACTTGATAAAGGGCCTCGGAATTTCGGAATTACAGAATTATTTGTAATAAATAACTACTTAATTCAGTAAATCCCTATTAATTTTCAAGCAATAATTTATTGAAATGGAGAATTACGGAACTAAGGAGTTATTCATTGAAATGTAGGGCTATACAAATTATAATAATTTCGGGTCGAAATCATTGACGTTAAATAATTGCAAACTGCAGACAAGTTTTTGATAAATCTGTTATTAGTTGTAAAACTGAAAACTTGTCAACACTCAACAGTCTAAACTCTATCGTAACTCGTTATTCGTAGTCATAAGTCAAACACTCGAGCCTAAATAATTTTTAAGATGAATATATAATCATCCGATACCCTGTGGATAGTGAAGCCTACACAGTACACTATACTATAGCTACATGTATATAGGCCCATGCATATTCTTACTTTCTTAGTCTCTTAGTGAGGTGGTGTAGCCAGGAGTTGGGGTTTGGGGCAATGTAGAAAATGAATGTGATGGTGGACGAATTCGAGGGGAATGAGGCCGATGAGGGCACGATTAGGGGCTTTGTTTTTAACTTAGGAAATCGCTATATAAGTGTTTGAAATGAATGAATGAATGAATGATATTTAATCTATATTAAAATAGTTTTAGCAATATCAGTCAATTTGACAAAATTGACCACGATGTCAATTTTATTGAAAACATAGCAAATATTCCCCCTAACTATTAGTCTATTGTATTACATACAAATATTATTTTAACTTAATCTCATAGGCTGCAGAAAGATGAAGAGATCATTCGAAAGTGGACATGAGAAACGAAAGAAATTGGCTCGACAAAAGGAAGCTGAATATTTCAAATTTCTTTGCATATCCTGATAATAGCAATAAGCTCAGCCAGACTGAAGTTCTTCGATAAATAAATTAATCACAAACAGAAAAACAGAAAGTACCCTTCAAGAGACTTTGATGACTGTAACAAACGTGACTGATACAGAATGGAGTTTTGAACCAAGAAAATGTAATTGTACAGCATTTAGGCCTAACAATTGACAATGTAGGCCTATCAGATAATTCAAATAATTTTATTTTAAATCCTTCAAATATTATGAGACATGTTGACATTGAAGCAGGATCTCATAGCGATTCAGAATTTCGACGTAGATTATTGAATGAGAAGGCCTTGAAAATTAGTTGTGGCCCTGGGCCTCCAAATCCTGTCCGAGGCCCTGCACACAGTAAATGTAAATTGCAGAACAAGTCTGAATCCGCTTCGTTCTTCAAACTGAAGAAATGTTTCTCTGCTGTGCTGTCGATGCAGCCAAGCGCTCGAGAAACGGGGAAAATGCACAATTATGTTTTAGGCCAGACTCTGAGCTCGAGCTGTTCACCAATAAAAATGACTCTAATGCGTTCAGTCAAGTGAGGGAGAAAAGAGAAAAAGAATGGAGTCAGTTCGCTGCCGGAAAATAATTCGTTAATTTGCGCTATCCTTTCGACTTTCCATTTCTTCCTTCCATCCATTCAGATCTCAATCAATCATGTATAATTTGTTATTTAAGGTTCTTACCCAGTCCTGGCGAAATTTGCGTAATAGTTCATAATGTTTTCGCTGACGATGAGATCCTGTTCGTCAAAATCCGCGTCAAGGTAGATTCGCCGAAACGGTTCCATGAAAGGCCATCCCAGGATGTTGTATACGTCGTCCAAATGTGTTCCATTGATCCATTCTGGGTATCCCACGAGAAAGCTATTCCGGTATTGGAAGTAATACTGGAACGTATTTCCGGAACCTGGAAAGCTGTTCAGAAATAAATTTAAACGGAAACTGAAATGAATGCAATTTTAGCTTATCAATTATTTTGTCCATATTTTTAAAGACACAATGTAGAATGAATAGTAACCATTCCGTGGATATATATATATGTATAATAACTATACAGATTTGTAAATTTTAGGATTGAAAGCAGCAAAAAGTTCTCATCGATAAAGCATGGGCGCATTAATTTTCGGCTGAGTAAGCATGCATCCGAAACAATAATTATTTTTAAAATTATGACATTCTTATACTCAGACTACCTCTCACTCAGCGCCAATTTTGAGCGCCATCATTTGCAGTCGCCAGGTTCATGATGGGGGGGGGGGGTTGTGATTATGTTAGTAGCACCATGCGTGTTTTAGTATACAACATGTTTAAATAACTTCGTGCTGGATTTTGTAGAAATTTCCTAGTCTCCTATAGTCAATATAATTTCTTCCTAACACCCACGTCCTAATCGACTTGTTAACTACGTAAAGCAGCCACCTGCTATGTAACACCGCCTCCAAGTTGCTGGCTGATCCAACCGACCATTCAGTACGGCATTTACTGGTAGCCAAGGTGCGTGTATGGTTGTCCGAAGAATACATGTCCGGGTAAACGCTGTAAATGGATTCAGCCAACTCTTCGGGGTTAGCTGTTTCGCCGAGTTCAAGCATAAAGTATTCCCAGAGACTCTCACTTGTCTCGGCAACGTTTCGCGTGTCCCCGAGGAATGGAATACCGAGGGCATTCCCGATTATGAAGCTGGCCATATCGTCATGACAGAATCCGGTGATGAAGTTGATGTGGCTACCTTTAAACGAAACCAGAGAATCTTTAGAAACTCGTGGCAACACACAATCCGGATGTTGACTAAATAGTGCATAATAACATGTAACTGTATTGTCAAAGGTCTTAAGTCTTAGAATTGTAATTGTAATTGTAATTGAACACTTGTATAGCGCCGCTCACAGATTCAGTAGCGCTCCCGACCCAAAGTTAGCACTGCCGCTAACGATTAGTAGTCTTCAGGCGCTTCCTAAACAGAGGGAGAGAGAGACTGAGAAGCTCAAGGCGTACCGTAGTTTATGTGAAAGACGGTTCCAGCAGGAAGGTTATACATTTGACGACATTTAGAAGGTTATACATTTGACGACATTTAAAACATTCAGTGCTTCTTAGGTTGGTTTATAGGACCATCACATCGCTGACATATTTTACTAAGTTTTCGCTACTGATTACAATAATTTCGCTCATGATTATCTTATCTTTCGACTTCTTAGCTATGTACTGCATTGTTTTGGCAATTTTTAGCATATTTTAGCAATTCAGCTTATACGAAGACGTTTGGTAAACATGATTCAAATCGCTCTGATTTCAACTCTGTTGTGCAGCAGCAAAAGACATAAAATAAATGTTGGTCGGCTAATAGCGAACCAGGAAGTGCATGCAGGTTGAAATTATGTGGTCGACATGTCTCAATACCTAAGCGGTGGCTTTTTCCGTGAATACTTGCACTGAGCATAATCTATATAAATAAAAATGTAAAACGTTACCGTGCGTAATCAAGGATCTCGGAAAGTTCTTGACCGACTGTTTTCACAATTTTCGCAAAACGTTCCATTGTATAATGCATTTTTGGGGAAAAGCGCAATCTTTACGACCAAAAAACCCCAACTTTTAATTCGATTCTATATACGTCGATGAAGTCCACCCATTTCGATTTGAACTTTCACGCATCCGTTCGCCCCGTTTTCGGGCGCGTTTTAAAACGTATATCCGGCCGTCTTTCTATAGCGCACATTTATATGTAACTGTCGGATTTTACAAAATCGTCCATTTGTGGCCGTTTTCCGCGCGTCTTTCTATAGCGCATATTTCTAGGGATGGAGGAAGGGGAGGGACGGAGAGGAGGGAGGGAGGGACGGAGAGGAGGGAGGGGAAGGAAACGGGAGAGAGGGATGCAGGGAGGAAGAGAGGGAGGGACGGAGGGAAGGAGAGAGGGACGGACGGAAGGAGAGAGGAGTGAGGGAGGGAGGGGGGAGGGACGGACGGACGGAGGGACGGAGGGAGGGACGGACGGACGGACGGAGGGAGGGAGGAAGAGAGGCGAGGGAGGAAGAGGAGAGGAGGAAGGGAAGTGGAGGGGAAGGGGAAGGGGAGGGGACGTTGGACAGTCTTTTCAGCCACAGCAACGCGTGGCCGGTTACAGCTAGTATAAAATAAATTATATAATATAGAATATATCATAGTTATAATATAAAATATAAAAAACCTATGTTGTACATAATGTTTTTATTTACAATATATGTGTTTTTGTTGCTATCCACAAGTTGATATCTATCTCGCAACTCGAAATCTTCCTGTAAAAGGCGTCTCAGCTCTCATAACTTAAGTTTGAAATAACATATTATTTCAAAAATGATTCAACAGCTTGGTAATTTAAAAGTATAGTACCTTCTCCCAATTCCAAGCTCTCCCTCGGTGGTCGCACTACGAAATCCCCATCTATCACCGGTCTAAAGTTGGAAGTTCGATTCTCGTACAAGGACACCCCCACAAGACCCCAGAAGTGGAGTTCATGGGCGTCTTTTTCTCGGAGACATGCGACGATATCCTGCGTTGTGTTGTAAGTACAGTTGAAGATGTTGGCTAGGAGGACAGCCGTACGAAGAGCCTGAGTGGTTACGCCAAACGACCCGACAGCATAACCGCTGATGGAGATAGCGTTTTTGAAGAGGGTGTTCGTCTGAGGTGAGATGACCGCATGGCTCGTTAGTGCGGCTCCTGCTGATTGGCCGAAGATTGTCACTTGGTTGGGATCACCGTTGAAGGCTGCGATGTTGTCCCGGACCCATTCCAGAGCCGCCTTGATGTCCCACAGACCGTAGTTGCCGGGAAGATTCGAATCATCTGAATACATCACAATTGAATAGCTGAATGTAATGACTCACTTTATTGATCTCTGAATCTCTCGTCTGGCACAAATTTTTTGGTTTATTTACGAGTCTCTAGAGGTTGTGAAGATATTTTACTGTGCAGTGACTACCTTTAAAACTGCAGACTGTTAGAAAGAGCTGTCGATTGATGATTCTTAAGTATATTTCCCAAAACTTCTGATGCATTTAGTCCTCAGTTGGATCAGCATTCGATTAAAAAATATTTTGATGCTGAATTTTTCTGACCTGTCGAGAGCCATCCGAGAGTGCCGACACGATAGTTAAAGTTGAGGACGATCATATCTCCGTGAAGTGCCAGAGCATAACCCGGATACATCTCTCCAGTTCCAGCAACAAAAGCCCCTCCATAAATGTACACCATCACAGGCAACGGTGTGGTACTGAAAACCATACATAAAACAAGTTGTAGCCCAAACGCTAATACCACTAATTGAAGCAAATTGCAGTGACCAGTCAACTATTGCTACTAATTAAAGCAAATTGCAGTGACCAGTCAACTATTGCTACTAATTAAAGCAAATTGCAGTAACCAGTCCGCAGAGCAACAGATCATCAGTGAATATGAAGGAGCTGCTGCAGAAAATTTGAAAATGATGGGTTTTGATCAATAAATAGTGGTCACCAATCAATACTGATATAAAAATCAATGCAGGTAATAATATTATATTATGCATATGCATCTAGGCCTATATCATGCTATAATCAAGCTCAGTGGCGGCGCCAGAATTTCAGTTTTGGGGAGGTTGAATCCTCGCGGAGGATAATTTCATTTTCATCGGCCAACATTTTTGACGACTTTTTTAGTCATTCGGCCGAAATCTCACGGAAATAATTGAAATGCTCCATTTCCATCCGCCGAAACTTCAATTTGGCATGTAAAAAACCGGTTGGCCTTCTTATGGGGGGGGGGGGCTTAGCCCCCGGATGTCCATGTTTAGGTGGCTTATCCCCTAGCTCCCCCCCGTCGCCGCCACTGATCAAGTTCGCTACAGCAATGCTACAACTGCAATTTATTGCATAGTGAACGCATACTCATTAGCCCGTACACCGCCAGGAACCCAGATGTTGAGATAGAGGCAGTCTTCTCCGCTTCTGCCTCCCATTCCGAGGAGTATGTATGCGGATGATCCCACTTGCGTACAGTGAATCGAAAACTGGGTTGCGTTCCATACGTCACCCCAAGGTTCCACCGGTTGAGGCTTCTCCCACCGCAACTCATCAACAGGTGGCGCTGCGAACGGTATTCCCAGGTATTCGTCGTAGAGGCGACCTACAAAAATAACGAGTTTAAGTGAAGGCATAGAATGGGAGAAAACAATTGTTTTGGTGACGTTAAGTGTTTATTTATAAACCATAAACTCTGACTCTTAATCATCTCATGCAGCCAATACTCGCAATGCTTTCGTAAGGTTCTGGTAAAGACAGCAAATGGCCTATCCTACAGGATATATCCTGCCAAGATATTAGCCTACCTTTTATAACTCATCGCAGGTGATTATGGTTAGAGAAGCTATACACAACACACATATCCATAGCTATATGGGGTAAGTTTACTCCTTTTTGATATGTAGATAATAATTGGCAGTAGTAGGCTAAGTCTAGCTAGCAGGCAATTAATGTGGGCCAATAGGCATTTTTGCCATGTAAATTCTCCTCTTATCTAAATTGTCTAGATGATTGCAGGTGATTACAGTTGACGTGGCTATTCCCAATCATTTTTGACAAACTCAAGTTTGACTAAGTCCCATTAAAATGAAATAAGGTTTATTCCGAGCCTGTGAAAAGATTGACAGTAGTAGCTACATGGTTATTCTTTGGTGAAACAAGTTCTGACAATTATTTTTGACAGGCCGAAATTTCTACTTAGTCCTTATAATAATTATAGTCTGTCAAACTGCAGATTAAGGAACCTCTCAAAATTGCTTTGCATAGGTTAAGTAGGTCAATATTGTAGGTCAACCAAAGGAAAGTAAGAAGAATCTATGCCACTACGTCATCGGTAGACCTACATATTAATAAGGCAACAGGACAATAATATTACCCCCGACAATTACGCCCCGGACAATTGCCCCTAGGACAATTACCCCGGACAATTACTCCCCGGACAATTACCCCATGCTGAATGTGTGTATGAATACAGTATACAGAAATATGTACATATCTATATGTATTCGTGCAGGTATCCATGTATGTGTATATGTAATTATGTACGTATGTGTGTATGTATGCATGCATGGGGTAATTGTCCAGGGGTAATTGTCCGGGGTAATTGTCCTAGAGGTTATTATCCGGGGTAAGTGTCCGGGGGTACTTGTCCGGGGTAATTGTCCTAGAACCATTAATAAGTTTATGTTTATCTATAGGCGTACAGTTGTTTTAATGTCTTTGTGCAATCGTACCTTCGAACAATCTTCTGTTGCCCAATATTTGGCCATATTGAGTGTCGACAATCGGTTCTGGAAGCAGTTGTCCTGTAACGTTCCCTCCAGGCCAGAAAATGAGCATCATCAACACGATTAACATCAACTGCATGGTTAAACCTTGGGGCATCGTCATTTGCAGTTCTATGCAGCAGCGTGTTTTAAATTCACAGCTTTGTACAACACGACTCAACAATATATTATTCTTGTACGATTTGTCAGCGCGACCTATCGAAAATGTCGGACATTTAGTGAAACCATAAAAATTATCAGGTCACCTGTATCCATTGCATGTCCGCTTAACAGATGTTTAAGATAAAGCAGACAACACTCTGACCCATGATAAGCTTCACAATATTATACGAAAACGACATGGTGTTTCAGATTATTGAAAAACATGTCTCGTGTTATTGAGTCACTTTTAAACCAAGAAACTCTAGTCACTTGTGATTTAGAAATTGACATTCATCTCGAATCCACACTTGGGACGTAGTCCTTTACATGTAGGCCTAAATCAGGGCTGTACTCCATGGTATATTTATAGCCTACGGGGGTATACAGCGTATACTCACCTCCGGGGAAATGGCATCGTATTACTCACCTCCGAAAACTAAGGTACCGGTATACGGGGGAATACAGCGTATTATGCTCACCTCACAAAGAGCGTGTGGGTACACGCATGAAAAAATCGTGAAAAAATAGCGAAGTTTGTAGAAAATATCACAAAACTAGATGCCGTGATTACGGGTTTTGGGGCGGAAAATCGTCGAAAACCACCCGATGACTAAAAAAGATCAGAAATTTTTCGCCCCCAAAAAGGCAATTTTTCCGCCGGCAGCGTGTAGGCCTACTCACCTCAAAAATTCTGAGCACAGCCCTGGCTTAAATCGCATCGTTTTCTACATTTGACAAATAAATTCGAGATTTATTTAGCGATCGCAGAGAAATTATGGACAATGAACAACACTTCTATAATAATTATTATTCTATTGCCCGCCAAAACAGTTCAATCAGAAATAGAAATGCAGCAAATGTAGGCCTACATTCAGTGACAATCGGAAGAATTTAAAAAAGAACCGAAGGTTTCGCTAACCAGTTCACCTAATAGAAAAGTCATTAGACAATCATTAATTCTTTTCAATTCATTATCTAATACTACATATTCACTTTTAGACCAAGGCATTGTGTCCTCGAGGCAAGGTTATTTGTAAGAAAGAAAAAAACAAAACAAAAACAAATAGCAAATAAAAATAGTAAAGAAAAAGAACAACAGGAATCAAGTCACAATAGCCTATGCATTGTTTATAAGAAGACACAGCACGTAGGCTACTTTTCACACACAAAATTGCTAACCAGTTTGAACCAGCTCTCTCAATTTGTACTCCGTCAAAACACAATTGATTGGCAGATAAGATCATATTTTGCCGACTTTACCTTAACAGGCTTAACTATCGTAGGACTCAACTGATCTGGTTTGGAACCAAACAGCAGCTGCTTAAAGTTGACCTCCAACTCGTGACCTCAACCAGTGGCGTAACCAGGAATTTATGATGGGTTTTTTGGGGGGGTTTATGGCCTAGCCGGATGCCCTTCCTGACACCAACACAACAGTATTACAGTAAATGAAATGGGAATAAGGTAACAAATGGAGTAAAGTAAGAGTGTTTGTTCTCATTTAAGTGGATAGATAGCCGTTTAAAAAAACTTTTTCCTAGGCCAATGGGGGGTTAACCCCCCAAATCCTTTTGTCTATGCCACTGACCTCAGCGAACCCTGACCACATAAATATTTATCCAGTGTACGAGACATGGGTGTCACCCTTGATAGCAGACCTGACCTGTCGCTCTCGCTCTCTTTCTAGTGACTCGCTCATGTTACTATCATACGGGAAGCATTAGAGTAATAAGAAGACCTGTTTCCTTTTCTACCCTTACAACCATAATTATAGTCCAGTTTCCATCTGATGTCGCTGACTTCCCAAGGCAGGTTCATCGTCTTTTCATTAGGTTATGAACTCGGCATTCATTGGCTCATTGCTCTTCTTCCACGCAACTGTAAAATTTCTACCTACATGAATGATGATGACCTGCGCTCGGGTCGACTTGTGCAAAATGCATATTATGTTTGGTTTCCAAATTTCCTAAGTTACCGTGTGACAACCGAGGGGCGCGCTGGTGTAGTGGTGGCGTCGTTGCCTTGAAGCCGGAAGGTTCGAGGTTCGAATACACCTCAAGTCGCCGCCTAGGGACCTTGGGCAAGTCCTTCACTCGCAATTCATTGGGCGCTTCGGCGTGAAACTTCGATGCAGTGTACGCGCTGCAGTCGGGAGCACCTCTGAGTAGTGAGCTTGAAGGGGCGCTATAACAAGTGCACATGCAATCATTGATCGGCACTCTACTCTGACCTTCCATCTAATCGAATTGCTTGCATGGACTGAGTCTTAGGCCTACGCGCTGCAGAGCGTTTAATTGGGCGAATTCCTAAACCTGGTCGTGTCTTCAGCTATAATAATTATTAGGCTGCTTTGGTTCGGCATTGTAGGCCTATGAGGCGCGGCGACGTGGTGGTATGTTCGATGCCTTGTGATAGAAGAATCGCTTACCACTCCGGATTCGCGTGATCCGTATCAGACACCAGTGGGACAACCGAGCCTATACTAAATGATAAGTAGTGAGACTAGAAGGCATTGAAGTCTGATCAACTCATTGTGCGAGTGGATTAGAAATTCGCATCAGAACGTTTTGCAAAAATTCGTATATCTAGATTGTTGCATTCCCGAGCCTCTAAAGGGTAAGACAAAGAAGCAATTGGACAAACTTTGAGACTTAGACTTAGACTTGGTAGAGATAATTGGTTAAACTCGTGCTACAGGCATCTTGGTGATAGGACCATGCTATATGAATGTTATGCCTTTTGCTCACAATAATCCCTACAAAACCATTGAATCTATATCACGTTCAATTTGGCCCCTGAAAATGCCTGGACAAATAGTCCGATTAATTACAAACAATTTCATTAAAACCTTCCAGTCCTGATAGGACATCGTCAGTAACTTACAATCCATCAACTCCGATGAGCTCGACAAATAAAATCTTAAGTGACTTCTTCTGAGGATTGCATTCAACGGAATTAACACTGGACCCGATATTTTAAAGAAAATAGACAAATGCTGCGAACCATCCATTTAATTTGACTTTATTTTAGCTGACTTTTAATGTCCAATTATTACAAGTAGCCGTTTAATTTGACTTTATTTTAACTGACTTTTAAAGTCCAATTATTACAAGTAACCGTTCCTTCGCTTTTCCACAAACTGATCGATTGCTTCTTCCACTGCGGCCCAACTCTCGTCATCCTCCATCATATCGTAGAGACCTGCCTTGAGAATCTCGATTCCATTTTGGATTTCTGAAAACACGATAGGAAATCATTCGGTATAGGCGTTTAAGCGGAAATGAATGCGTAACACAAATTAGGCTAACTGTCGATACTATTCGCTTCTCATCAACACTGTTGTCAGCTGAATGTCTTTGCCCATGGAGTTAATATTCAGAATGTAATTGGAATAGAGACGATCTAATGTGAATACTTTCCAATAATTATAAAGTGATTAAAGTCTAAACGCAGGTGCTAAATAAATTAAATCTCCGCTCTGCGACAAAGCATAGGTGTCCCTTCTCTGCGGTTGGTCTAACAACCTAGAACGGGCTTCCCTTGACTATAATGCAACACCTCTCAAACTGTCATCAGCTTGCCCAACTGTTGAAGACTGTTTTTTAGGCTTGATGTTTTAGGTCTGAAGCGCCCCTAAGTTGGGGTCTTGAATAGACGCTATATAAATTGTTATTGATCGATTGATAGACTGATTGAAAAGTCATGAGATAATAGCAGACGCCAAAAGATGGAGTAGACTAGTAAGAAAGGATGTGAGTTTAATCAGCGTCAGCTTGCATACGAAAACTTCTGCCCGAGTAGGCTACCTTCACGCACCTTCAATCAAGTCATGTGGCGACATGAAGCCTTGTTCTCTAACCTGAATTCGACAATGTATCCCTAGTTCCCCACTGGAAAATGTATGTGGCACTATCTGAACTGTTGCCATTGCTTTCGCTGTTAACTATTACATACAATTGTACTATTTATGGAGTAACCTTCTTCGGTAGGTGCTGCAAAATCTGCCAGTGATGGAGGTATTTCTGGATCCGGAGGAAGTTGGACTAAAGTTGGAAAAACTTCGGTCCAGTACTGGAATCGTTCGAGCATATCGTCCTCATAGAAGCTTCCAGCTTCGAAGTTATTGGATTCTCGAAGGAAGTTCTGTTCGGTTGTGTCGAACTGATCCCACGGTGTTACTACTGGGTAAGGACCAACGTTTGGATCACTGAAAACGGAGAAAACATCACGCAATTAATGCAAGTGGCTGAAAGAGTCTTCATGCGGTTATTTGTATCGACTGAAGGACTTTTCCGGTGTATTTCTGAACTGTCGTTGCAGCTAAGCGCTTGAAAAACACGGAAGAGAAACGCACTCTCTTATAGGGATGGCAAAAGATCGTTAATGACACAGAAAAACTCTTTTTAGGACAGAAAAAGATATTTTCAGACCAGACAAAAGATCATTTAACGACAGACTAAAGATCTTTTGGAACAGATTCTGAACCTGAGTTGTAGGTCTGCAAGAGAAAACTCACTTTAATTCGAGCAATCAAGTGAAAAAGTGGCATGAGCAGAAGTTATAGCGAGAAGACAAAGAAAAGAGTGGACGGGAGAGCACGAGAGAGAAGAGAAAAGACACACGAATTAATTATCTCCGTGCCTCGAATCTCTAATTTCGCGCGTGCTCTCCTTTCATTTCTCTCTTTATCTTCCATCCTTACATTCTGATTTCAGCTATTAGACAATAATTTTTTTAAGGTTCATACCCTGTTCGAGCGAAATTCGCGTAGTAGTTCATAATGTTTTCGCTGACAATGAAATCCTGTTCACTGAAATCTGCGTCAAGGTAGATTCGCCGAAATGGTTCAAAGAAGGGCCATCCTAGGATGTTGTATATGTCGTCTAGATGCGTTCCATTGATCCATTCTGGGTATCCCACGAGAAAGCTATTCCGGTAATGGAAGTAATACTGGAACGTATTTCCGGAACCGGGAACGCTGTTCCAAAATAAAATTCAACGAAAACTGAAAGGCATGCAATTTGAGCTTATCAATTTGCCTATAGTTTTAAAGCCACGTTTTGAAGTATATGCATATTTGTATACCGGTATTTTCGGATTGGAGGCAGAAAAAAATCAGCGAAACCTTCCGATCGATAAAGTAAGAACGTATTTCATGTTCAGAAAGCGTGCAAAATATTAATATTCTGAAAATTCCATTACGATGTTCTTAGACTCACCTCTCACTGAGCGCCATTCATTAAATTTTTTTAAAGGTTCCTATTCTATTCAGTTATCATTTGCAGGTGCCTGATTCACAAATGAAAGTGTCGTGAATATGTCATTAACCTTCCTTGCATGTCACAATATTATAGAGAAGTTGGTGCTGGATTCTGTAGTGACGGCGGAAACAGAATGTGATCCGATCTACCATTAAGAGAATAAAAATAGGGATTCTTTTAGCCACTAGTGATTTGGTCATCGGCTGATATGAATACTTTACAAAGTATATTATTCTTTCAGACCCAAACCAGTAAGCGTCGTATCTCTCTCGCCCCTAGCCTACTTATCCTTGGAAACTTCAACCTGCACGTCGAAGATCGGCCCTCCTTTCCCACAATGCTCTTTTCGGCATTCTTGTTCAATTTCGCTTCGACCAGCGCATCGGAAACTTTATGAATTTAAATTCTCAACTAACCTGCGATGGATAACCGCCTCTAAGTTGCTGCCCGAACCAAACGACCATTCGGTTCGACATTTGCTGGTAGCCAAAGTACGTGTATGGTTGTCGGTTGAATACATGTCTGGATAGAAGCTGTAAATGGATTCAGCCAACTCTTCAGGATTCTCTGTGTCGCCGAGTACCTGCATGAAGAATGCCCAGAGACTCTCGCTTGTCTCCGCAACGTTTAGCTTGTCCCCGAGAAAAGGAAGACCGATCGGATTCCCGATTACGGAGCTGGCCGCATCGTCATGACAGAATCCGGTGATGAAGTTGATGTGGCTACCTTTAAACGAAATCAGGCAATCTAAAAATATTTATTCAGGATTTTGAAGAGTGAGGGCACAGTTAACTGTATGGTCGAGGTGTTGAAAAGCGAACAATTATAACGATATTTAAAACCTTCTATGCTGACGCCATTCATGACCTGATGACATTTAAAACTGTTGAGGTCGGTTAAAAAGATTAAATCCTCGTTTATTTTCGTTTGACACAGCGCAGTATCATTAAAATCAGTAGTTTTAATGAACGGGTGATCACAAGCAGTGCCGCTCTACACAAAATGTGCACATTGTGCAGTCGTAAATATGCGCGGTTGTAAAAGCAAAATATGCGCGGTTGTAAAAGCAACCTTGTGCAGTGATCATCGTTAGAAAAGGTAACTGCAGCCGGTTTACCACGTAAGCAGGGCCGGATTAACAAATGTGGGGGCCCTGTTCGGTAAAACTGTGGGGGCCCAAACCTTATAGAAGCACGACAAAATGACTCACAAAACGTGTTATATTCAACGAATTATTAATTCATTACTTATATTATTTTAGCATTAGCAACAGTTCTTTTAGTAGTGTCAAACATGTCAACCGATATATCTTTACGGTTTAAGAATATTAATGTGATTCGTGATCAGTCATTCCTCTGACCATCGCACAGCACTCGTACAAGCAAACAGTGCAGAAGCGATTTTATGCCCCAAATACATTGTTGGCATTGTCCCCACACGGCTTACAAACTATTTTCGCGGTTGTGCCAATACTCAGGGCTTAAAGTGTGCCTGGGCGGTCATGGACGGCGTCCATGCACTTGTTTTAAAATCTGAGCGCCGTCCAGCCACTTATTGGCTAGAACAGACTGGAAAGGTAAGGAGCGTCCAGGCACTCCTTTTGGAGAGGTAAGGGGCGTCCAGGCACTTATTTTCCAAGACTTTAGGCACTGCCAATACTGTAGTAGAGCCTGGCTCAAGCCCCATCCTGCTTAGATCTATGTGAGCTTTCACCCCGGTGTGTCTCTCTAGACACACCGGGACAGCCGTTCACTGCGCTCCTCTGCTCGTGGAGAATTCCTTGTTCTTTTTTCGAGTATTGTGACCATGCAACGACGAGCATTCTCGGTAGTGGGCACAGTTATCTGGAATAGCCTCCCCGTGGCTCTCTCGCTTCCCGTGACTCTGCTGGCTCTTTCTTTCGTCTTTTCAACTTTTCTTTTTGACAACGCCTGCGTTGGGACTTGGGAGTGCCTTCGAGTAAAAATCTGAAGGGCTCTATATAAATTTATGAGATTGATTGAATTCGTAAAAATAGAGTGCGTACTGCATGTAGGCATACTCAATGTTATCATCACGCCATCTCATAATGCGTAGCATAGCACTGAAGTTCCGATCAGGTGATGTATTAAGTGTTTAAATAAGCAAAAAACGTATAACTCTTAGGCCTACTAGCATTTCTGACTGATTTTAAGATCAATCTGCCTGGCAATGAAAACTGCAATAAGGGCCCCACAATTTTTAAATAAGCAAAAAACGTATAACTCTTACTAGCATTTCTGACTGATTTTAAGATCAATCTGCCTGGCAATGAAAACTGCAATAAGGGCCCCACAATTTTTAAATAAGCAAAAAACGTATAACTCTTACTAGCATTTCTGACTGATTTTAAGATCAATCTGCCTGGCAACGAAAGCTGCAATAAGGGCCCCACAATTTTTAAATAAGCAAAAAACGTATAACTCTTACTAGCATTTCTGACTGATTTTAAGATCAATCTGCCTGGCAATGAAAACTGCAATAAGGGCCCCACAATTTTTAAATAATCAAAAAACGTATAACTCTTACTAGCTTTTCTGTCTGATTTTAAGATCAATTTGCCTGGCAACGAAAGCTGCAATAAGGGCCCCCACAATTTTTAAATAAGCAAAAAACGTATAACTCTTACTAGCATTTCTGACTGATTTTAAGATCAATTTGCCTGGCAATAAAAACTGCAATAAGGGCCCCACAATTTTTAAATAAGCAAAAAACGTATAACTCTTACTAGCATTTCTGACTGATTTTAAGATCAATCTGCCTGGCAATGAAAACTGCAATAAGGCCCACATGTTCAAAAGTTGCATGTAGCTAAAGTCACTAGTTTTTGAATAATTAATTTGACAATTTTGCATATATTTTGAACTCAGTTTCCTGTTATAATTAGCAATGATGAAAAAAATTCTATTGCATGTGTGGGGGCCCCCTAAAGTGTGGGGGCCCCTGTTCGGCCGAACATGTCGAACATGCCTTAATCCGGCCCTGCACGTAAGAACGAAATGGAAAGAAGGACATGTGCAGGGAAAAATATGGAGAAAGGCGAAATTTCAAGTGGATGACTTTTCAAAAGGTTATAAGATTTGGTCGCCGGCGACATGCGAGTTTTTTTGAACGAATTTTTCACAAACGACTAACAAAAAGGTCGTAAGAAATTTTCGCCAACACACACACACACATTAGATTACAATTGATTGTTGTGCAGTTCTAAAAATTTCTTTACAAAGGGTCCTGATCACAAGTTATTACAGCAGTCAAATTTTATATATCAATATATCACCATTTCGATTTCTAACTCGCAACTCGAAATCTTCAATATATTGTTAATATATCTCACAATTAGGCTACCATGATTTTAAAATTATATATTTATTCGGTAATTTAAAAGTCTGGTACCTTCTCCCAATTCCCAGCTCTCTCTTGGTAGTCGCACTATGAATTCTCCATCTATCACCGGCCTCAGATTGGAAGTCCGATTCTCGTACATGGACGCCCCTGTAAGACCCCAGAAGTCGAGATCATGAGGATCCTTTTCACGGAGACAGTTTTCGATGTCCTGCGTTGTGTTGTAAGTACAGTTGAAGATGTTGGCCAGGAGGACAGCCGTACGAAGGGCCTGTGTGGTTACGCCAAGCGACCCAACTGCACATCCACTGATGGAGATAGCACTGTTGAAGAGAGTGTTCGTCTGAGGTGAGATGACCGCATGGCTCGTTAGTGCGGCTCCTGCTGATTGGCCGAAGATTGTCACTTGGTTGGGATCACCGTTGAAGGCAGCGATGTTGTCCCGGACCCACTCCAGTGCCATCTTGGTGTCCCACAGACCGTAGTTGCCGGGAAGATTCGAATCATCTGAATACAACACAACTGAATAGCTGAATGTAATGACTCACTTTATTGACCTCTGAATCTCACATCCGGTGTCACGAAATAGAGTATCTCCCGTATTAATTGTATCTCCCTAAATTAGAAAAAGTCGAAAAAACCTCTTCCGCGTGTAATTTATTTGCAAATTAATTTTCATATGCCTTGTTTTAAACAATGACACTAACAGGTATGTTTATTTCTACTAGATAATTTGTTTTGCACTGTTTTTAGAGCACTTAAAACATTTAAAACCCTTAAGAACACTCAGAGTCACTAAATAAATTCGAGTTGCCTTTATCTGAGCATTGCTTAGGACATTTAACACAATTAGAGTCACTTTAAATTTTGATTACAGCATAAAAATGTTTGTTATGCGCATTTTTAAAAAAGGGATAGAATGGTATATCCCCCGGATAGCATAGACCGGTTAATTCCATCCGGGGGGATAAATTAGTTCATCCCCCCGGATAGCTTTCAGGGGGGGATACTCCGTTTCGTGTCACCGGCACAACAATTTTTGGTTTATTTACGAGTCTCTAGATGTTTACTTTGTAGTTAGAAAGAGCCATGAATCGATGATTTATTTATCATAATATAGTCGATAGCAGCCTATATTTGCTAGGAATTCTGGCGCATATATTGTTCTCAGTAGGATCATCATTTCATTGTAAGTCCTCTGATGCTGACATTGCTGACCTGTCGAGAGCCATCCGAGAGTGCTGACGCGATAGTTGAAGTTGACGACAATCATTTCACCGTGAAGTGACAGAGCATAACCCGGATACATCTCTCCAGTTCCAAGGATGAAGCCACCTCCGTAGAAGAACACCATCACAGGCATCGGAGCACTGCTATTGTCAAATGCAAAATACTAACATATTTAGTAGCCACGAATGCAAGTTAGGCTGCACAATATTTTAACTGCCAGTGACCGTTAATTATAGACTTAAATCTATCAAACTCTAAAAATTCAAGCAACGTAGAAAGACTTCGCTAGGTCGGTCCCTTAATAACTCTTAAGCAGCACATCGTATAAGCCCATAGACAAATTAATTGATCTTATCTCTTATTTAAAAAAGAGCAATGCCTGATCAGCAATAACTCTTACAAACTAATTCTCTACTAAACTTGAATTCATTTTAAGTAAGCAACAGTAATTCCGAGTTGTGTTCATTGCATCGCCAGCGTGCATGAAAGCCATCCAAACCAGAATAATGCTTGTCTAAAAGGGTGTGCAGTAAAGCCATGCCATAAGCGACAATAAGCCACTCAGTCTTATTATCTTATTGCTAAAATCTATATATTCACAACGTACATATTTTCTTTTACTCCACCGGGCACCCAGACGTTGAGGTAGAGACAATCTTCTCCACTGTCGCCTCCCATTCCGACGAATCTATAGATGGGTGCAATGAGTTGGGTGCAATGGATCGAAAACTGGGTTGCGTTATATACATCATCCCAAGGCTCAGGTGGTTGAGGCTTTTCCCACCGCAACTCATCAACAGGTGGCGCTGCGAACGGTATTCCCAGATATTCGTCGTAGAGGAGACCTACGAAAATTAAGAGTGTTAAGTGAAGGCATAGTCTTCGGTTCCGTGCAGTCCATTTACCTTGACCGGGAATAAACTGGATCTGGCTTTCGGCACGATAAGATATCAGCTGCGATCGTCTAGCAGCAAGTTTAAAGAGTAAAGGTTTATAAATGAAATTAACTAGTGTAGCCTAGAGATGAGAGGTGATTACCGTTGCCGTATAGCAAGGCCGTTGCAGGATTTGATTTCGGGGGTGGGGTGTTCTTAAACACCCAAAACAGTCCTTAGCTATACGGCCTTACCGTATAATTATAGACTCGCAATTACTTTTGAAATTAAAGTTCGAGAGAGCTGGTATTGAGGTGGGAGTTAAGCCTCGCAGAAATAATTGTCATAATTAACTAAAGGTGTAAGCTTACTAACTATTAATTTGGTCGATCTAATTCTGACAATTAATTTTTGACATTTTAGAGTAGGCCTGCATCTAGGCCTATATATAACGATCCTTGAAAATGCGCGGTTCACAGGACATGCATGAAAAATGGTCATTGTATATGGACTGTATGAAGACCATGAGATGAGGTCAAGAGGAAAAGTTATTAAAAGTGGATCGCATGTATAGACAAGTCCAACCGAGTCTCGGAGAGCACGAAGAACGTCTTCTATTGAGTTTCATTACACACAATGTTCTCGGTAAGGGATGTATAGTAAGGGCTCTCAGAAGGGCCCGTGCGGCAGACCAGGCGAGATCATGAACCGGACCGCGCCGAGCCAAACTCGCAGCATTGGTACGACCGAAGGGATAGCTAAGATGTTTAAATATTTTAATTTTTTGTCTATTTTGTAATTACCAGAAGCTTACGTTTATACGCAGTACTTTAAAATGTCTTTGTGTAATCGTAGGGCCTACCTTCGTATAATCTTCTGTTACCCAGTACTTGGCGTATTGAGTATCGACTATTGGTTCTGGTATGAGCTGTCCTGTGGCAAACCATCCAGGCCAGAAAAGGAGCATCATCAACATCATTATAACCATCTGCAAGGTTAACCATTGAGCCATTTCAGCGGTTGTCCTATGCAGCAATGTGTCGTATACTGGAGATTTTCAGCTTTGCAAAACCCGATTCGACTAGAGACTCTTCGTTCGACGCGCAAGTGCGAACCTTCTAAATCGTCGCACATTTACTGCAAGCATATAAAGCGCCTACATGTATGTGCGTTGAATGTCCACTAGACAGATGTTTGAGATAAAGCGAACAACACTTGATAAGCTTTGACGATAAAATTTGAAAATGAAAATCTACTTGATATTATTCTAGAAGAACGCATGTCTCGCGCTATCGAGTCACGTTTCTTTATCACCGATTGTCCCAATTTGTGGAGATGAGGTGGAGGCTACATTGCATTCAAATCTAGGGTCTACGCCTAAGCAATCATGTCAAGAAATCGACTGCGTGCATATAAAAACTTATTAGAGGGAACCAGCTTACTCAACGGAGCTATGTCAAAACAAAATCGAGAGGCAGGCAAAGTCAGATTCAGTCCCATAACCAGGTGCACCATGGCAAGAGTGAGGCAATGGAGTTGTTTACTAAAGTTAAACCTGTCACTGTTTCTGTACATGTAACTCGCTTTATTAAGGTTACATTGAAATATCAAATAATTGAATGCCTTACAGACTGACAATGGCGACGAAAGGGTGGAGGTGTCTTGTGATGGTTCTCTGTCGTCCTGAGCTGAATGATTAGAATGTGGAACACGTGACGGACGATTAACGAATTCTGAACCGATTGAATTGCGTTGTTAGCAATGTCTTGTCCTAGCTAAAAGTAGGCTATTTCATTCACATTATAGATGAGTAAGATGACTGGTTGTATACTAAGATTAGGCCCTATCTTTTCGTGTGCCATGCTACATTTATGGTGCAGCAGGAAACTGTTGATAATTCTCGAAACTGTTACATCAATTACGGTAGTGTTTATGTGTCTATTATTTTAGGTAGGTCTATTTTCAAGTTTAGGAATAAATTTGTTTATAGGATCGAGTGATTTTTGTGAGAGACTATTAGACTACGACGATTTATTGCCATTTACTACAGGTAGTGAATTGAGAGGACTTCAACATAATAGCCCTTCACTCGCAATTCCTTGGGCGCTTCGGCGTGAAACTCCGATGGAGTGTCCGTGCTGTAGTCGGGAACGACTCTGAGTAGTGAGCTTGAAGGGGCGCTATAGAAATGGAAAAATTAATAAAATAAATAAATATAAATAAATAAAACACAGACACATTGAGATGACGATCGTTGTTTGGATTGGATGGATGAACAATTGAGCATAGTGAACATTCACTGGACATTGAGTATTCAGTCTCCACCTTCCAATTATCGACCCAGACGACACCCGCCTTAGTAGCTGTTCCGCCCCTCTGGTCCTATGGCAACCGATCCAGACATCCTTTGGACGACTCTTACGGACTACTCTTCTGCCTCAGCGTAGCGCTCGTGACCATGCTGATGCCCCGCGCTTGACTTCCGAGTGGCGCTTTAGAAGTTTTGATAATCTTACGATTACGGTTACGATAGTGTAACAAATGAAGACACAAAGAAGGAGATGAGTTTTTGCTGCGAACTATCCATTTAATTTGATTTTATTTCTTTAAACTGACTTTTAATGTCCAATGTTTACAAGTAACCGTTCCGACGTTTTTCCACAAACTGATCGATTGCTTCTTCCACTGCGGCCCAACTCTCGTCATCCTCCATCATATCGTAGAGACCTGCCTTGAGAATCTCAATTCCGTTTTGGATTTCTGAAAACATGAAAGGAAATCATTCGGTGGGCGTTTAAGCGGAAATGAACGCGTAACACAAAATTAGCCTAACTGTCGATATTATCGCTTCTCAACAATACAGCTGTCGGCTGATGTTCTCTACCCAGTTGAGATTCAGAATGTAATTGGAATAGAGGCGATCTAATGTGAATATTTTGCAATAATTAGAAAGTGATTAAAGTCTAAACGCAGGCGCTAAATAAATTAAATCCCCGCTCTGCGCTTAGTCCAACAACCTGGAACGGGCTTCCCTTGACTATGCAACACCTCCCAAACTGTCATCAGCTTGCCCAACTGTTGAAGACTGTTTTTTAGGCTTGACGTTTTAGGTCTGAAGCGCCCCTAAGTTGGGGTCTTGAATAGACTATATAAATTGTAATTGATCGATTGATAGATTGATTGATAAATCTTGAGATAATAGCAGACGCCAAAAGATGGAGTAGACTAGTAAGAAAGGATGTGAGTTTGATCAGCGTCAGCTTGCTTACGAAAACTTCTGCCCGAGTAGGCTACTTTCACGCACCTTCAATCAAGTCATGTTGCGACAAGAAGCCTTGTGCTCTAACCTGAATTCGACCATGTATCCCTACTGTAAAATGCATGTGGCGCTATCTGAACTGCTGCCATTGCTTTCGCTGTTAACTATTGCGTACAATTGTACTATTTATGGACTAACCTTCTTCAGTGGGTGCTGCAAAATCTGCCAGCGACGGGGGTATTTCTGGATCCGGAGGAAGTTGGACTAAAGTTGGAAAAACTTCGGTCCAGTACTGGAATCGGTCGACCATATCGTCCTCGTAGAAGTTTCCAGCTTCGAAGTTATTCGATTCTCGAAGGAAGTTCTGTTCAGTTGGGTCAAACTGATCCCACGGTGTTACTACTGGGTAAGGACCCACGTTTGGATCACTGAAAACGGAGAAAACATCACGCAATTAATGCAAGTGGCTGAAAGAGTCTTCATGCGGTTATTTGTATCGACTGAAGGACTTTTCCCGGTGTATTTCTGAACTGTCGTTGCAGCTAAGCGCTTGAAAAACACGGAAAAGAAACGCACTCTCTTATAGGGATGGCAAAAGATCGTTTATGACACAGAAAAACTCTTTTTAGGACAGAAAAAGATCTTTTCAGACCAGACAAAAGATCATTTAACGACAGACTAAAGATCTTTTGGAACAGATTCTGAACCTGAGTTGTAGGTCTGCAAGAGAAAACTCACTTTAATTCGAGCAATCAAGTGAAAAAGTGGCATGAGCAGAAGTTGTAGCGAGAAGACAAAGAAAGGAGTGGACGGGAGAGCAAGAGAGACAAGAGAAAAGACACACGAATTATCTCCAGAAGATGAAAATAGATTCCACACTACCCAGCGCTCCCTTCCTCGAATCTCTAATTTCGCACATGCTCTTCTTTCAACTCTCTTTATCTTCCATCCTTACATTTTAAGGCTGGGTCAAACTGATTCCAGGATTTCAGTCATTCAATAATAATTTTTAAGGTTCATACCCTGTTCGAGCGAAATTTGCGTAGTAGTTCATAATGTTGTCGCTGACAATGAAATCCTGTTCACTGAAATCTGCGTCAAGGTAGATTCGCCGAAATGGTTCAAAGAAGGGCCATCCTAGGATGTTGTATATGTCGTCTAGATGCGTTCCATTGATCCATTCTGGGTATCCCACGAGAAAGCTATTGCGATAATGGAAGTAATACTGGAAAGTATTTCCGGAACCTGGAACGCTGTGCCAAAATAAATTTCAACGGAAACTGAAATGCATGCAATTTGAGATAATCAATATGTCCATAATTTTAAAGACACGTTTTGAAGGATATAACTATGCATATTTAGCGGCATTAGACCATGGGTAAGGATCAGAAACTTTATGAACTTAAATTCTCAGCTAACCTGCCATGGATAACCGCCTCTAAGTTGCTGCCTGATCCAAACGACCATTCGGTGCGGCATTTACTGGCAGCCAGAGTGCGTGTGTGGTTGTCGGTTGAATACATGTCCGGATAGACGCTGTAAATGGATTCAGCCAACTCTTCCGGGTTCTCTGTGTCGCCGAGTTGCTGCATGAAGAATTCCCAGAGACTTTCGCTTGTCTCCGCAACGTTTAGTTTGTCGTAGAGAAAAGGAAGGCCGATCGGATTTCCGATTATGAAGCTGGCCGCATCGTCATGACAGAATCCCGTAATGAAGTTGATGTGGCTGCCTTTGAACGAAATCAGGCAATTTAAAAACACTCATTCAGGATGTTGAAGAGTGAGGGCACAGTTAACTGTATGGTCGAAGTGTTGAAAAGCGAAAAATTCTAACGATATTTAAAACCTTCTATGCTGACGCCATTTATGACCTGATGACATTTAAAACTGTTGAGGTCGGTTAAAAAGACTAAATCCTCGTTTTTTTTTCGTCTGACACAGTGCAGTATCATTAAAATCAGTAGTTCTAATGAACGGGTGATCACAAGCAGTGCCGTTCTACACAAAATGTGCAGTCGTAAATGAATAATAATGCGCGGTTGTAAAAGCAACCTTGTGCAGTGATCATCATTAGAAAAAGTAACTGCAGCCGGTTTACCACGTAAAAACGAAATGGAAAGAAGGACATGTGCATTGTGCACATTGTGCAGGGAAAAATATGGAGAAAGGCGAAATTTCAAGTGGATGACTTTACAAAAGGTCATCAGATTTGATCGCCGGCGACATGCGAGTTTTTTTTAACGAATTTTTCACAAACGACTAACAAAAAGGTCGTAAGAAATTTTCGCAAACACACACACACACATTAAATTACAATTGCTGGTTGTGCAGTTCTAAAAATATCTTTACAAAGGGTCCTGATCATAAGTTATTACAGCAGTCCAATTTTATTTATCAATATATCACCATTTCGATTTCTAACTCGCAACTCGAAATCTTCAATATATTGTTAATATATCTCTCAATTACCATGATTTTAAAATTATATATTTATTCGGTAATTTAAAGTCTAGTACCTTCTCCCAATTCCCAGCTCTCCCTTGGTGGTCGCACTATGAATTCTCCATCTATCACCGGCTTCAGATTGGAAGTTCGATTCTCGTACATGGACGCCCCCGTAAGACCCCAGAAGTCGAGGTCATGAGGATCCTTTTCACGGAGACAGTTTTCGATGTCCTGAGTTGTGTTGTAAGTACAGTTGAAGATGTTGGCCAAGAGAACAGCCGTACGAAGGGCCTGTGTGGTTACGCCAAACGACCCAACTGCACATCCACTGATGGAGATAGCGCTGTTGAAGAGTGTGTTCGTCTGAGGTGAGATGACCGCATGGCTCGTTAGTGCGGCTCCTGCTGATTGGCCGAAGATTGTCACTTGGTTGGAATCCCCGTTGAAAGCTGCGATGTTGTTCCGGACCCACTGGAGAGCCGCCTTGATGTCCCACAGACCGTAGTTGCCGAGAAGATTCGAATCATCTGAATACATCACAACTGAATAGCTGAATGTAGTGACTCACTTTAGTGACCTCTGAATCTCTGACTGATATAACGGTCAATCTTGCACAAACGTCTTGGTTTATTTACGAGTCTCTAGATGTTGTGAAGATATTTTTACTTTGTAGTTAGAAAGAGCCATGAATCTATGATTTTATGATCATAATAAGTCGCTATAGGGTATTTGCTAGGAACTCTGGCGCATATTTTGTTCTCAGTTGGATCATCATTTCATTGCAAGCGCTCTGATGCTGAATTTAACTCACCTGTCGATAGCCATCCGAGAGTGCTGACGCGATAGTTGAAGTTGACGACGATCATATCTCCATGAAGCGCCAGTGCATAACCAGGGTACATCTCTCCAGTTCCAAGGATGAAGCCACCTCCGTAGAAGAACACCATCACAGGCATCGGAGCAGTGCTATTGACAAATGCAAAATATTAAACATATTTAGTAGCCACAAATGCAAGTTAGGCTATACAATACATTCAATGTCAGCAGGGTTTAATGTGGTTGGGAACGCGTGGGAACGGCGTTCCCACTGCTCTCGAATTTCTTTGTTTGCGTTCCCACTGCTCACCATGCATGGAACCCTTGAAACATGGGCCCTCCCAATAAAACTTCAGCGTTCCCACTGCTCACAGTTGGCGTTACCATTGCTCACCCAAACCACTTTAACCACTGACTGTCAGTGAGCGTTAATTATAGATCTGTCAAACTCTCAAAATTCTAGGAATATAGAAAGATTTCGCTAGGTCGGTCTAAAAGGGTGTGCAAGTTATGCCATAAGCGATAATAAGCTACTTAATCTTATTATCTTATTGTTAAAAATAAAATCTATATATTCACAACGTACATATTTTCCTTTACTCCGCCAGGCACCCAGACGTTCAGGTAGAGGCAATCTTCTCCACTGTCGCCTCCCATTCCGACGAATCTGTAGATGGGCGCAATGAGTTGGGTGCAATGGATGGAAAACTGGGTTGCGTTATATACATCATCCCAAGGCTCAGGAGGTTGAGGCTTTTCCCACCGCAACTCATCAACAGGTGGCGCTGCGAACGGTATTCCCAGGTATTCGTCGTAGAGGAGACCTACGAAAGTAAAAAAAGACGAAATGAGTTCTGGATTCTGTGTATTTACCTTAACCGGGAATAAACTCGATCTGGCTTTCGGCACAAAGATATTGAATTTTTCAGCTCTGCGGTCACCCAACAACAATTTTGCGGAATAAAATAATGGTCATTAGGCCTATATTACTCCGCCGTAGAGATGAGCTAGGGTAATTACTGTCACAGTAGGCTCACAATTATTTTTAAAATTAAAGTTCGAGAGAGCTGGTATTGAGATGAGAGTTGGGCATCTAAGAAATAATTATCATAATTAGCTACAGGTTACTTACTATTAATTTGGCCGATCTAATTCTTAGGCCTACAACTAATTTTGGATCCTTTTTCTGAGGATCCTTGAAAATGCATGAACCAATATCTCGTGGTCCTCATACGGTCCGTAATTGTACGGACCGTGTGAGGACCACGAGATGAGGTCAAGACGAAAGTTATTGTTGGTGGGTCGCATTTATATTCACACGTAAGTACAACCGATCCTCGGGAGCACGAGGAACGTTTTGCACTGACTTTCATTATATCACACACAATGTACTTGTATAGTATAGCCTATAATATGAAAACTCAGAAAGATCCGTGCGGCAGATAAAGCGAGATCAAGAACCGAACCGCGCGCAGCAAAACTCGTAGCAGTAGAAAGACCAAAGTGATAGTAGCTAAGATGTTTGAATAAATTTGTGTTCATTTTGTAATTACCAGAGTTTACGTTTATACTCAGTACTTTTAAATGTCTTTATGTGATATCGTATACCTTCGTACAATCTTCTGTTGCCCAGTACTTGGCCATATTGAGTATCGACTATTGGTTCTGGTATGAGTTGTCCTGTGGCAATCCATCCAGACCAGAAAAGGAGCATCATCAACATCGTTAAAGCCATCTGCAAGGTTAACCCTTGTGGCATCCCAGCGGTTGTCCTACGTAGCAGTGGATTGGATATTTTAGCTTCGCAACACCTGATCCTCAAAAAGACTCTTCGTTCGACGTGCAAGTGCGAACCTTCTAAATCATCGCACTACGAGTAGGGCCTATATCAAGCGCCTGTGTGCATTTAATGTCCACTAGACAGATGGTTGAGATAAGGCGAGCAACACTTGATAAGCTTTGATGATAAAATTTGAAAATGAAAATCTACTTGATATGATTCTACAAGAACATGTCCCGCGCTATCGGGTCACCTCCTTTTATCACCGATTGTCCTAATTTGCGGAGTTCGTGCGTGAGATCTGCGTTGCATTCAAATCTAGGGTCCACATCAAAACAATCAGGTAAGGAAATCGACAGCGTGCAAGCAAAAACTTATCATAGGGAACCAGCTTACTCAATGTGGCTAAGTCAAAACAGAATCGATAGGCAGACAAAGTCAGATTCAGTGAAATCTCAGTCCCAGACTCACAGACCAGGTGGCAAGAGTGAGGCAATGAAACGACTAGAATTAAGGCTGCGATGGTTTTTTGGGTAAGAATCGAAGTAGTGATTGAAAATAATCAGAGGCGGAGTAGGAATTGGATTATGATTTGTAGACGATGGTCTTTCAGTTGTCAGTGGGAGACTTGCGCAGATTTAATAAAATTTCATGTTCGTGTGTTCGTATGGCTGGCTAGACGATTGTCTTTACTGTCGAACATTCATTACAAAATTTCATTACTTTTGATAATAGATTGCTATCTATCAGTGGCGGCGCTAGGGGGAGGGGGCTGGCGGGGCTAAGCCCCCCCCCCTAAAAGAGGCTAAGCCCCCTTAAAAAATGGTCGTCCGATTTTTTCACATTGAAATTTTCACGATTTTGGGCCGATGACTAAAAAAAGTCGTCAGAAATTTCGGCGGATGAAAATGGGAAATTTCCTCCGCGAGGTTTCAGCCCTCCAAAACTGAAATCCTGGCGCCGCCACTGTTATCTATGGATAATTTCCGTTGTTATCTGTGATTTTACTAAAGTATTTAATGACCCACATTCATAATATTCTTATGCAAAAGTAAGAGCCATAGGCCTATGCTTCGTCACGGCATGTGAAGCGCCCAACAAGCTTGGCTCTCTAATTATCTCTTTGACCACCATCAATACGTTTCTTGTATTTGTGCCGTCACTGTCTGTCAGGTCTTTGAAAAGTTAGTCACGTAGCTCCACGTGGTTCTAATCTCGGTCCTCCGCGTTTTCTCTTGATAGACTGATTGGCATTGGCATTGTCGATGTGAGGACAGAATGGAGTTGTTTAGAGTGGTTCTGTAGCATGCTGAGTATAAAGTTGATGAGATCAAAATTAGCTGACGATGAATGATATTCCGCAAGGACGATTTTGACGAAATCTTTTCTCAAAGATAAACGAACTATAAAATCATGTTCAAAAGAAGACAAGTATATCGCACATTTTATTTTATTAAAAATTTAAATTGTGCTTTATTTTAAGTGGATTTCGAGTCTAATTATCGAAGCCGTTCCGACGCTTCTCGACAAACTGGTCGATTGTTTCTTCCACTTCAACCCAAATATCTTCGTTATGGATCAGTTCGTAGAGATGCGCTTTGAGAAGCTCTACTCCGTTTTGGATTTCTGAAAACACGATCAGAAAAATTTAATATTCGTTAAGCGCTTTGACCTAGGCCTGTATATAACGGATGACTCTATTGAGCGGTAAGAAACGCAAACCGGACACGGAACCTCTAAGAAAAGAGTCGAAACACGAAGTGGCAATCTAACCAATAGGATATATACCCGTTTTTCAGGCACTCAGCTGGCGGTTGGAAAATCTGTCGAAATGTAAATAGCTAATGTCAATAGTAGGCCCTATGCAAAATATTTCAGCAAAATTAGAACTATAATTTTATATGCTTAAATCATGAAATAATATTAGGCGCGGAGAGATCGAGAGAAAAGAAAGGCTCGTGGGTTAGTTGGGAAAAACTCTGCCAGAATCGACTACATTTACGCACCTGCATTTAAGTCACTTTCTGAAAAGGTATCTTGCACTGTAATCTTACACCGACATCGTAGCGTCAACACCATTAAGGCATATAGCATTAGCAGTTGCTAGTGTTTGGTTGTTTGCTATTAGACCTATAGTATGAATTATGGACTAGCCTTCCTCGGTGGGAACTGAAAAATCTTCCAACGACGGAGGTATATCTGGATCCGGAGGAAACTTAATGAGGCCCGGATAAACTTCGGTCCAGTACTGGAATCGATCGACCATATCGTCCTCGTAGAAGTTTCCAGCTTCGAAGTTATTGGATTCTCGAAGGAAGTTCTGTTCCGTTGGGTCAAACTGATTCCACGGTGTTACTACTGGGAAGGGTCCCACGTTTGGATCACTGAAACGCAGAATAAAGATTAATATTACATCTGACCCACATATCCATAGTAGAGTCACCCTATAAAGAATGACAGCCCCGCTCTTCTTTCAACTGACCACATTGTTCTGTGATGCAATGCAATGTATTGGAATGTAATGTAATTAGTATCTTATATAGACGTTCACACTTCTGATCATTCATTTGAGCTCCCAGTACCAGTACCAGTACCCGGAGAGCAGAAATCGGTTTTTGAAAAGAGACAAATCCAGAGAGAAATGGAAAACATTGACGTGGAATGGAAGATTTTCTAAATGGCAGACCAATGGTAAACCATAACTACTATAGCTTTGGGTCAAAAGAAAGAAAAGGAGAAATGGAAAAAGAGTAAAAAAATTCTGAAATCTTGAATCTGATTTTCCTGCTTTCCTTTTTCTTGTCTTTCTTCCTTCCATGTTTATCCTTTTCTCCTCGCTGCTTTCTGTTTTCCTCTGTTTTCCCCCTTAATTTCTACCTTCCACCATAATAATTATTTATATATACTTGCATAAGTCGTACCCAGTCCTGGCGAAGTTCGAGTAGTAGTTCATGATGTTTTCGCTGACAATGAGATCCTGTTCATTGAAATCAGCATCAAGGTAGATTCGCCGAAACGGTTCCATGAAAGGCCATCCCAGGATGCTGTACACGTCGTCCAGATGTGTTCCATTTATCCATTCTGGGAATCCAACGAGAAAGCTTTGGCGATAATGGAAGTAATGCTGGAATGTTTTCCCGGTACCCGAAACGCTGCTTCGAAGAAAATTTCAAGGCTGACTTAAATTCATGCATCTTAAGCTAAACGATTATTTTCCAAAGACATTTTATTTTTTTAAAGACATTTGAAGAATCGGCATCGTGCTTATGGCAATAATGTTAACAGACCTAACAATGATTTTTGCTTATTCAACAATCCGGTTGACAGACCGCAACCAGTTACAGTGCATACAAATATGAAATTATCTTAAATAACATCAATCTGAATAATTATCACTAACGGAACAGCCGCCTGCAATTTAATTAAGCCACAGGACTATAGAGTATAGAAGCAATTGAAACATCGCGTATATATATATTCGTTTAATCAGAAATCAGGTTGACAAGCCGCAACAGTGCAACACAGTTACAAGATGAACAGAAGAAAAAGAAGAAGAAGCGTAGGCTATTGCTATAGCAGCGATAGACGAATTTGAATCACTAGTAATGTGATCTTTCTTAAATCAAATTCTTTTTCTTCTTTTTCTTTTGGAGCTGTTGACTACGCTAATATTATTATCATAAATAAATATTCTTTAACAGTTACAATATTATAAAGCACTTCGAGTAGGCTATATCACGCATAGTAACGTAAGGAACAAGATTAACAATAATAAAGCACTTCGAGTAGGCTATATCACGAAATAAACGAAATTTTTGCAACTTGAGATGGCGTCATTGGCGGAAATGAATGTTGAACAAAGGACATAAATGCTCCCAGACTACAGTACCTTCTATGAATGGCCGGATCTATGTCGTTACTAACCAAGAAAAGCTCATACGAAAATTTACACGACGCCATTTTCTTAGGCTCGTCATAATTAGTCCAGTCATAATTGGTTCCACGACAACTGGTCTACCGACAACTCGTCTACCGACAACTCGTCTCCGGACAATTATTGGTCTAACGACAACTGGTCTACAGACGAATAGCATTGATGAAATAGAAGCTGGATTTATGAAAATGGTTTCTTAGCTTAAATGGAAGCTGGATCGATGATTTTATTCATGTATTTCGACATGCATCCAGCTTCTACTTCAGATCTAAAAATACCTTCATCCAGCTGCTATTTCTTACCCGTTATTTTCGTCAATCCAGCTTCTATTTCAGATATAAAACAATACCCTTATCCAGCTTCCATTACTTAAGCGTTTTTCATCAATCCAGCTTCTATTTCAGATCAACAAATACTTTCATCCAGCTTTTGTTTCTCATACGTTATTTTCGTCAATCCAACTTCTATTTCACCTGTAAAAGAGCCATCATCCAGATTTCATTTCTCTTGCGTTTTTTCATCAATCCAACCTCCATTTCACCTGTAAAGACCTTCATCCAGCTTCCATTTCTCAAGCGCTGGATCAGTTGTCTGTAGACCAGTTGTCGTAGACGAATTGTCCGGAGACCACTTGTCGTTAGACGAGTTGTCGGTAGACGAGTTGTCGTGACACCGTCATAATTGTACATTGCCCAGTCCATTAATAACCGCCTGACAGTTCATCCAGCAATGTGAGATAAGCGCAGTCATTCACAATATTATTGAGTTCACAAGAGGGTGAGTGAGTTCAAAACATTTTGAACATTATTTCCGGATGGCATGAACATGAATTTCGAATAACCCAGTTGAGGCTTCTGTTCGTTTACCATCTTGACTGATTTCATGCCTATTAATTATTATGACAGCGCTCTAGAAGATCATTCTTAGATTGCATATACAATTATAGGCTACATAACGTTGTCCAATTCAATCTCATCTTTCGCCATCTCCGAAGAAAAGTATCTAGCCCACCTGTGATGTAGCATCGCCTCCAAATTGCTACCTGAGCCAAACCACCATTCAGTACAGCATTTACTGGCAGCCAAAGTGCGTGTATGATTGTCCGATGAATACATGTCCGGATAGACGCTGTAAATGGATTCAGCCAACTCTTCGCGATTTTCCGCTGCTCCGAGAGAGTTCATGAAGTATTCCCAGAGACTCTCGCTTGTGGCAGCATTGTTTCGCTCGTCCCCGAGATAAGGAATGCCGAGTACGTTCCCGATTACTAAGCTGGCCGCATCGTCATGGCAAAATCCAGTGATGAGATTGATGTGATTGCCTTTAAACGCAACGTGATAGTGTTAAAACCTGACTGAGTGCAACACACATTGCAGAAGTTCAAGGGTAAAGATAATCCTAGTGGAAGTGCGGAAGGATGACATTGACACGCTCTAGTGTGGCCCATGTTGTATTAAGACTTATGGTAATGTTCTAAGATGCTTTTTTGGTCAGCTTGATTAAGCTTAAGTGATTGAACGAAAATTTAATGAATGACTGATTGCCAATGGGCTGACATGCAGATCACTAAAACATTTCCTATCAAATCCATGAGTATTGTTGTTTTGTTACAGCTTTCTTATGCTCGACTTTATGGCTTTTCATTAACAATATCTTGCTTATAAAAATGCCCAAGTTAACCATTTCAAACCGGTTTTTACGAACTCAATGGTGTGGCTTCTTAAATCAAGTGGGCATGGTCGAATGACCTTGATCTCATGATGCGTTTAGATATGGTAACATTCCAGTTGGAATTTTTCTGTATTCTGCCATTTAATGGCTGTTATTCCGGTCAAAACTCAAACTCTTCCTGTTTAAACTAACCAGCTCTCGAATTCTGATATCCCTAATGCCGCTATAGAAGGTGATTTAAAGCGTCACAAGTGGATTATAGCTCACAGCGAAAACGTCCTTTGCGTTCTATTAAAAATGCGCAGCAATAGTAAAATACCTGAACATAGATAAATAAATCCCATCACCTCCAACAACCCTAGTCTAGATAGTTTCATTAACAGAGATCGGCATAAGAAGAAGACAAAGAGAGGAAGGGCTGTCCCTTTAGCTAGCCCCAAAGCAGTCATAGATATGAAGTGTTGTCGACTAATCGTAATCGTAAACTCGAAATTTCTAAAGCGCCACTCGAAAGCCAAGCGCGGGGCACCAGCTTATTCACGAGCGCTGCGTTGCGTTAGAAGGGTTGTCCGTGAGAATAGTCCGTGGTGGTCCGGGTCGAGTTACCATAAGATCAGGCTCAAATGCGTTGTGTTAGAAGGGTTGTCCGTGAGAGTAGTCCGTGGTGGTCCGGGTCGAGTTACCATAGGATCAGAGGGGCGGAACAGCTACTAAGGTGGGTGTCGTCTGGGCCGGGAATTGGAGGGTGGAGGATCAGTTGAGATAGGGTAAGAGATCGTGAAAAGGAGTGTCTTAAGTTTCGAATGAAAAGCCCGAGGTGTGATGGATAGAGGAGCCTGAGGAAGGTTGTGGTGTGTGATTAGAAATGATGATGAAGGGACTGAAAAGGATCGGAATTCAGGAGGCAGATCATTCCAAAGGCGTGGTGCTGAGATGGATATGGCTCGGTTGGAGAACTTGAGATGACTTGTGACCGGGGGTCGAGAAAGTGTAAGGCAGGCGGATGATCGGGTAGAACGGGTAGGCTGGATGGTGAAGAGTTCGCGAAGATAACTGGGCTGGGAGCATTGTAAAGAGTTGTAAGTTAAGGAGAGAACTTTGAAGTGGATTCGCTCTGTGATTTTCAGCCAGTGAAGAGACTTGAGGACAGGGGTGATGTGATGATGTCTGGGTGTTCTGGTGACGGCTCTAGCTAGAGAATTTTGAATGAGTTGGAGGCGCTTAAGTTGTGTGGAATCAAGGTTTAAGAACAGGGAGTTGCAGTAGTCAAGCTTTGAGTGGACGATGGACGTAGCAATGGTGGAAGCAGTTTTGAAATCAAGCATAGGTCGGATGCGTCGGAGGTCCCGGATGTGCATGAAACAGGAGCGCGATAGGCTAGAGATGTGGTTAGAGAAGGAGAGATGCGAGTCAAACATTACACCAAGATTGCGAACAGGAGCATCGGAAGTAAAGGTGAGAGTGGAAGAGTTAGTAGACTAGACTACCGTACACGCCATAAACGCACATCATAAGCACATCACATAAACTTATTTTAGGTTTTGTGAAACGGTTTGTTACGGTATCTTCTCGCACTCAATAACTCGATCTTAGCCCTCAGTTTCCATCCCTCTGTTGTCCATCTGTCTGTCTGTCTGTCTGTCTGTCTGTTTGTCTGTCTGTCTCTCTCTCTCTCTCACACACACACTCTCGATCTTGGCTGTTCTCTGAACTTTATAATTTTTTATATAAGAAATACTGCGAATGGTCGGAGAGAGAAGGTCTATGATGGAGACAATACGGAGGCGGCAGAGAAACTGGATTGGCCACGTCCTGAGGAGCGACTCCATAGTAAGGGACATTATAGAAGGAAGAATGGAGGGGAAAAAGACAAGAGGAAGACCAAGAACAATGCTACTGGACTGGATGATGGCAAAGGATGGTTACAGAAGACTAAAGGAGGATGCACAGAACAGATACGCGTGGCGTCATTGGACATATAAACCTGCCTGACGGCAGAGAACTAAAGAAGAAGATATAAGAAATGAAAAAATATGTTAGTAGGATCCATTGATCCAATACCTTCTCCCAATTCCCAGCTCTCTCTTGGTGGCCGCACCACAAAATCTCCGTCAATCACCGGTATCAAGTTGTACGACCGATTCTCGTACATATTCGCCCCAACGAGACCCCAGTAGACGAGATCATGTGCGTCTTTCTCCCGGAGACATACGACGATGTCCTGAGTTGTGTTGTAAGTACAGTTGAAGATGTTGGCCAGAAGGACAGCTGTACGAAGAGCTTGAGTCGTGGTCCCGAAATACCCGCTAGAAGAGCCGCTGATGGCGATGGCGTTGTTGAAGAGGGTGTTAGTCTGAGGGGAAATGACCGCATGGCTCGTTAGGGCGCCCCCTGCTGATTGACCGAATATGGTCACTTGGTTGGGATCACCGTTGAAGGCAGCGATGTTGTCACGGACCCACTGCAGAGCTGCCTGGATGTCCCACAAACCGTAATTACCGGGAAGCGACGAGTCCTCTGAAAGCAACGCAATCCAAAAACTGAATAGGTTGACTGATTTTATTCACTGTTTGATAGATGATTTTTAGATATGTCGTCACATATCAAACTATGATTTTTGTCCTGATTTCAGCTTGTTCGCTCCAATGAAATATTCAGTGTGAAGATCGAAAATGGGTGGCATTTGACTTATGCCTGACAGCAATTATAGTAAGACATCAAAACTCAATTGGTTTGTTTTTATGTGCACCTGTTATAGCGCCCCTTTAAGATTCCTACTCAGAAGCGCTCCCGACTACAGCGCGGACACTGAATCGGAGTTTCACGCCGAAGCGCTGAGCAATTGCGAGTGAAGGACTTGCCAAAGGTCCCTACACGGCGGCTTGAGGCGATTTCGAACCTGCAACCCTCCGGCTGCAAGGCAACGAACTACACCACCGTGCCCCACATTCATTCCATCATTTCATCAATCCATTGCAAGTTTGGAGTTGCTGCATAATATAACTGACCTGTCGAAAGCCAGCCGAGAGTGCTCAGGCGATAGTTGAAGCTGACAACAATCATATATCCGTGAAGTGCCAGAGCGTAACCCGGATACATTTCTCCCGTTCCAAGGAAATACGCCCCTCCGTATATATACACCATCACTGGCAATGGAATTGTACTGAAGTCAACATGTAAAATGCCAACATAGAAGCCAACAATTCAATTAATTGGTTGCGTCTATGACAACTTGATCTGTTGAACTGAACGAATATTGATTCCTACAATGTAGTGTTTAAACTTTACAGTAAATCCGGCAGTGGATAAAAGTGTGGGCTAGTGAGTCCATTGTTGATCCCCTCACATGGCGACAACAAACTATTCAGCCCAATTTTGAGCTTCTAAGAAATACCTGGCCGTGTTAATAGCTGGAAGGAAAGACACTGATTCATTGCAAGTCTACAAAGTCATCCAACAGAGATTAGTTTATAATCGATGATTAAAATTAATGGTGTTGCAACAAAAATTCGTATAGTTAGATAAAGCACGGTTTTGCCGACAATATTATTATGCTCTTCAGCAAGTGACATGGGATTCGGCACATGTTCATCAGATCACCGTGTTAACTTGTCATGCTTCGAAGTCATTCGAACCAGATTGTCTGTAGGAGGATGTCTGTGACAAAAAAAACTCATAAAGATCTTATTATGCTTCGATTATCTTGTATGAAGCTTTCTCGTTGAACCGTGCTCCACAAGAAAGTCATGCCAATGATAACCATTAAAGCAAGTATGTTGCATAGTGAACGCATACTCATTAGCCCGCACACCACCAGGTACCCAGACGTTCAGATAGAGACAGTCTTCTCCGCTTCTGCCTCCCATTCCTATCAAGGTGTATATTGGTGCCACGACTTGAGTGCAGTGGATCGAAAACTGGGTTGCGTTCCATACGTCATCCCAAGGTTCCACCGGTTGAGGTTTCTCCCACCGCAACTCGTCAACAGGTGGCGCTGCGAACGGTATTCCCAGGTATTCATCGTAGAGTCGACCTACGTAAATTAGCAATTTAAGAGAAGGTCTAGAATGGAAGATGTCAAAGTGTTTCGATGCAGCGTAATATCTTTATTTAAAAAACTCTAACCCTGAAACATTTCGACCTGGTGATTGAGACAATGATCAATCGAGTTGTGTGTGTGTGTGTGTGTGTGTGTGTGTGTGTGTGTGTGTAGGTGTGTGTGTGTGTGTGTGTGTGTGTGTGTGTCCTCCATATTGATGAAACTAAAACTTCAAGGAAAAAAGAACAAGCATAAAATTATCTGGGGTGTTCCGAAATTGGTGCAGGGTCATAAGGTAGAACCTCGTAGGAGATTAAGCGTGATTATGGAACATACACACCGTGCAGGTTGCGCGGCATGAAAACTCGCAGCCGTGGAACGCGAATAATGAAAGTCAAGTAGATCGAATTTATGTCCATTTTGTACGTATCAGTTGTTATTTAGTTCTTTTAAATGTTTTCGTGTTATCGTACCTTCAAACAATCTTCTGTTGCCCAATATTTGGCCATATTGAGTGTCAACAATTGGATCTGGAAGTAGTTGTCCTGTAACGTTCCCACCAGGCCAGAAAAGGAGCATCATCAACATGATCAACGTCAACCTCATGGTAAAACTTCGTGGCATCTTCACTCTTGTCCGATGCAACAGAGTAGTTTAAATTAACAGTTTTGTAAAACTCATCTCAGCAAGAAACTTTCGTGCAAATTGCTGGTGCGCACCTCTGAGTTTTTAGTGTGACTATAGGCCTAACAGTCGCTCGTGTCCATCTAAGGTCTATGCCCGCTTAACAGATGTTTGAGATAAAGCGTGAAGCGATCTTTGACCCACGATAAACTCCGAGGATAAAATATGAAAACAAAACCATATTCGATATCAATCAAGAGAAACATGTCGCGAACAAATTTAATTAAATTAATTAGTTAGTTAATTTTTACTCCAGGATCACTGAAGACCAAAATTGGGAACTATCAGGAAACGAATCCGCAACGAGCACCATAACAAACTTGCTGAAAACTGAAATTTCTGGAGATGAAGTTGAAATATTCATATCTTTCTATCCGTTCACATTTATGACATGATATTTTGGAATCCTATTCTTGGTTCAATTCTCTATATATAGGGAAAATTTTAGAATGATTAATTATCAGGCATTAGATATACGAGAAAAGCAGTTTGGCTTACTTTTTATTGAACCACGGTGTATATCGCATCGTAAAATATTCGTGACATTTATAGCGTCGTTACAAGAAGGAGTTAATTCACTCAAGGACGCTCAGTCAAACCAAAATCGTGAGGCAGATAAAGACATAATTCGTTCTAAGACCAATATTCAAGTTTGAGACAGTTGTACGATCTGAGGTCTGCGATAGATGGTATTTTAGAATTAGAGTATAGGCTACCACCGATAACTAATCAATACAGAGGGGATAAGGCATTTATAATTGATTTGATTAAAGATGATGCTCTCGGTTGTGAGTCTAATTGGTAGGTTTTTAAAGGTGGTATCGTAGTGGCGGTTCGCAGTGGCGGATAGGCGAATGTTCCAATTCTAATTCGTTATAAAGCGTGTAAAAGCTAAGGGTACACGAAACTATATATTTAGAATTTTAGTGGCGATGTGGCGAAAAGATGTTAAGCGTTGGGTGGAAGCAGAGACGCGCCATCATCAATCACGAATGCTCATTTGACCATTACCCACTCTACTCTTGACCTGCCTTATGCCCTGCAAAAAATTCCTCTACTTTTAATTTTTTCTATCTCTTTTGTATTTAATATCGTCGACCTGCTTAATAACAGTCTCATGACGTTGACCCGATCTGTGCTGCAATTATTGTATTGCTGGCGCCGTCACTGGGTCGAAGTGTAGCCTATAGGGTTGACTAGTGTGGTTGAAACGTAAATAGGTTAACTGACGAAAGGGAGATGTGCTGGATAAAATATAATTATGATTATGTTTGCGAGGAATGCGATTATTAAGTCTGATAATTCCATTATTTCGGATATAATATAATTATGATTATGTTTGCGAGGAATGCGATTATTAAGTCTGATAATTCCATCATTTCGGGTATTTAAAGCTAAGAGAATGATTTCTTAAAAGAACGACCAATTTTTATGGAGTCGATAATGAAAAAAATCATTTCCTCTGGTAGCTAAGTTAAAAGGAACTTGGCTGTAAGATAGGCTATAATTATATGGCCTGCCGTTTGTCTAAATCGTTTCAATTAAAAATCATTAGATCTTGTTCTCAAACCACTCTACTAGTTTAAAATTTCTGAACGAAGATGACAAATTGCCATTAATATACATGTACCTACAAAAAACTCAAATCCTTCCACCATCATATATCTTCGGCAGTAATTTACAATTCAGCCACTTTCCTGGATTTTGTTATTTGTCTTTAAGCTTACAGCCAACTGAATTAACGAAATATACAGAAACCAGACATGTGAAACCAACATTTAATTGCATTTTTCTTCATTGCTATTTACCCGAAAGCCTAGTAGGCCTAGGGCTATATAAAACCGTTGCGACGATTTTCGACAAACTGATCGATTGTTTCTTCCACTTCGACCCAAATATCTTCATCCTGTATCATGTCGTACAGACGCGTCTTGAGAAGTTCAACTCCGTTTTGGATTTCTGGAAACATGATCGGAAGCAATTGCTATAGGCATTGCTATTAATATAACAGATAAGTGCAACATTCACATAAATCAACGATTAAATCACCAAGAGGCCAATAAACAGCATGGCGTAATTTTCTTCCAGACTATTCCTCTACAGCTCTGTTCACTACACTTCTTTCCTCGCTTCCCTCGACTTCCTCTATCCCTCTCCTAATTTCGTATGCTTTGTCCGCAACCATCACTTAGTCTTTAGGTCGCAATTGCAGAAGAACTGCATTGGACAGAGAGAAGTGGAGGATGTGCGTTGCCCGATGTGCAGACCTGCACGGGAAGGACTAAGTACTAGGTACGTCTTACGGTGGTGTGGACAGTGAACACACTGTGGAAACCTCTATCAGCTCTGCCCTCGTTGCGAGTACTCATGAATAGCCTATAATACGCTAGACAGCGTATTATAGGCTATTCATAGTCTCTCTGCAATAATTTTCATGCTACAAAAATAGGCTACTATTTCTTTGCAGGACCAAAACGTGGTGGTCACCATCCCTAGTTCCGCTACTACCTTTGAAAGTGGTAGTGACTTGACACCACCGTCACAGTACAAGGTTAGGATTATGCGGCTCTGCCTGTGCAAATAAATCCCACAGCACGAAAGAAACGCGAAAAAATCCGAGAGCTACGAAAATGATGAGATTGTTTCACACCGGAATCGCTTGCGAAAACATATGCAAGAATTGACTCAATGTTTAGAACGATATTAAAAAAAAACTGCATTCAAGTGACAACGACGACAAATGTCGGTCACCTTACTCTTCAACCTGACCTTGACATGTAGTGATAGAATAATATTCATGTAGCAGCATTACCTGCTGCTGTTGCTTTCGTAAGGTTGGCTAAACATCAGTCGTCATCAACTAACCTTCTTCGGTGGGTGCTGGAAAATCTGCCAGTGATGGAGGTATTTCTGGATCCGGAGGAAGTTGGACTAAAGTTGGAAAAACGTCGATCCAGTACTGGAATCGATCGACCATGTTGTCCTCGTAGAAGTTTCCAGCTTCGAAGTTATTGGATTCTCGAAGGAAGTTCTGTTCGGTCGGGTCAAACTGATCCCACGGTGTTACTACTGGGTAAGGACCCACGTTTGGATCACTGAAAACGTACACGTAGATGTCAGATAAGGAAAGTTGGATCACATTTCGACTTAATGCTTTGCTTCTATTAATTAATGGAATTTTCAGATAAGAGTGAGCTACCGTGTGCTTCTCTGATTCTGATCAAGCGAAACGCTCGCAAGGCGCAGATTCTGCCTTCAGCGATGAAGTCCAGGACAAGTTTATTTCATTCATTCATTCGTTCATTCGTTCATTCACTCATTCACTCATTCATTCATTCATTCATTCAATCATTCATTCATTCACTCATTCGTTCATTAGTTCATTCTTTCATTCACTAATTCATTCACTCAATCATTCATTCATTCATCCATTCATACGACAGAACGAGAGAGAAAGAGATAAATAAATGATATTCGAAGAAGACCGATAGAATGAAAAATAAGAGAGAGAGAGATAGCGAGGAAAAGGTGGAAGAGAAGGCGGAAGGAGTGAGGGAGGAGGCCGGGAGTGGAGGAGTAGCTGAAGTATAAGAAACACGTGAAACTTTATCCCCTCTTGCAATCATAACCTTTTAATTTTTTCTCGTCTTAACTGCCCTCTTTAATTTTTTTCTATCTACCTCCATTCTTCCTTCTTTTCATCTGTCAGTCATTGATGAATTCGTACCTGTATTAGTTCTTACCCAGTCCTGGCGAAGTTTGAGTAGTAGTTCATAATGTTTTCGCTGACAATGAGATCCTGTTCATTGAAGTCCTCGTCAAGATAGATTCGCCGAAACGGTTCCATGAAAGGCCATCCCAGGATGTTGTAGATGTCGTCCAGATGTGTTCCGTTAATCCATTCTGGAAAGCCAACGAGAAAGCTATTCCGGTAATGGAAGTAATATTGGAACGTATTTCCGGTACCTGAAAGGCTGTACCAAGAAGAAATTTTGAGATTAGTCCAGGGCTGTTTTTAAGGAATTTTTAGAACTGCACATCCTCTTCTCTCCTTGCTCGTCCTCCATGGTAAATTACTACCAATCTCTGGAAAATGACCTATTTTTACTAGTTTTAACTGCACGGACCGTGACGGAAGTGCTTCTACAACTGCACGAATCCACTTAGAACTGCACATTTTGTGTAGAACTGCACGTTAAAAAAGCCCTGGATTAGTCTACAGGCCAGCTGTAATGCTTGGAACTTTAAAAACCAAAACTCCTCCTTTTGAGAAAAAATTAATTACAATTTTTCTAAGGCGTGTCTATGAAGTTGTAAAATTCGGGCTTGGAGCAGTGAACAATATCTAGATGGACCAAGCGGCGGATTTTGACAACCAGAAATGAATTTGTTTAGGAAGTGTACAACAGTAGACCTAACACTATTCCTCAAGTCATACGCTGATTCCCCGTCTTCTACAGAGTGCAAAACTGCGCTACAGAAATAATAAAATTGCGTATATATCAGACATGTAATCGTCATCCAATCACTTATTCGATCTTATTATACGCATATCTCTTTAAAAAGATGTTCAGCCCACCTGCGATGTAACACCGCCTCCAGGTTGCTACCGGAGCCAAACCACCATTCCGTAAAACATTTACTGGCAGCCAGAGTGCGTGTATGATTGTCCGATGAATACATATCCGGATAGACGCTGTAAATGGATTCAGCCAACTCTTCGGGGTTCTCAGCTGAACCGAGTGACATCATGAAGAACTCCCAGAGACTCTCGCTTGTGGCAGCAGCGTTTCGTTTGTCGTAGAGGAACGGAAGACCGACCACGTTGCCGATGACTAAGCTGGCCGCATCGTCATGACAGAATCCGGTGATGTAGTTGATATGACTGCCTTTAAACGTAAAGGGACGTCTTAAAAGCGACTGATGCCAACAAACATTTAGGGACCGTCTTAAAACCAACAATATACAACAAACATTTATGGAGACCGTCTTAAAATTGACTAAAATCAAGAAACATTTAGGGCCGTTGACACGAAACGGAGTATCCCCCCTGAAAGCTATCCGGGGGGATGAACTAATCTATCCCCCCGGATGGAATTAACCGGTTTATACTAGGCTATCCGGGGGGATAAACCATTCTATCCACTTTTTTGAAAAATGCGCATAATAAAAAAATTATGCTCTAATCAAAATTTGAAGTGACTCTAATTGTGTTAAGTGTCCTAAGCAATGTACAGAAAAAGGTAACTCGAATTTATTTAGAGACTCTGAGTGTTTTTAAGTGTTTTAAATGTTTTAAGTGCTCTAAAAACAGGGCAAAGCAAATTATCTAGTAGGAATAAACATACCTGTTAGTGTCATTGTTCAAAACAAAGCAGATGAAAATTAATTTTCCACAAAAAATACACGCGGAAGCGGTTTTTTCGACTTTTTTTAATTTGGGGAGATACAATTAATACGGGGGATACTCTATTTCGTGACACCGTCTTAAAATCGACTAATATACCAACAAACAGCTAGAGACCGTTTAAAAGTCGACTATTGCCAAGAGACATTTAAGCACCATATTAAATCGACTAATAGCCTACCAACAAACATTAGGACATAGTAGCCTACATAGTACGTTCACGAGAAAGGTAGGCCTACAGTTGACTTGAAAATTCTGAGCAACTTTTAGCCTAATTCTCAAGACAACTTCATTTGAACTTGAAATCAATAGGCTAACAATTTCTATAAAATTTCCGAGAGCCATAGAATATTATTTCGCAACTGTTTTTAGGCTGATTTTAGGCCCATTTCTATTACACCGGTGTTATGTCGCATGCTGGAAAAAATAGTTGTGAGAACTTACTTCTACCCAATCTTCACCGATCCTGAATTAAATTCTTCATTTGGAGACCAATATGCCTTTCGGCCCTCTGGTTCCACCACTTCTGCCCTCATTGCTCTCACCCATGAAATTCTTAGTATGTTGCTTGATGAACCATAATTACATGTATGTACGCGTTATCTCGCTAGACTTCTCTCGTGCCTTTGACACAGTAAGGCACTCTTACCTATCTGAGCAGCTTGCTTTACTGCCATTACCTGACTTTCTGTACAACTGGATCCTACGCCTTCTCCTTAACCGTCAGCATTGCACTAAATTTCTAGGCCAAGTCTCTACCTTTTGTCATATAAATGCAAGTATTATTCAAGGTTCTGGACTTGGGCCTGCTGATTTTGTGGTGGCTATATCTGGCCTGAAACCAATTCACTGCTTTAATCGGTTGCTGAAATACGCTGACGACAGTTACATTCTTATACCTGCCTCCGCTATTGATACCACTTCTTTTGAACTTGAAAATATTGCAAATTGGGCACTTTCTTGTAATCTTAAACTCAACACAAATAAATCCAAAGAGATGATCTTTAGGCGTCCGCGCTCTAAATTACTCAACCTCCCCTCACCTATACCTGGAATAAGTAGAGTTTCTGAGTCTCTTATTCTTGGAGTAACCTTAACGGATAGACTTAGTTTTGACCCCCATATTGACCGGATTTGCATTAAAGCTTGTCAATCGCTCTATGCGATACGTGTTCTTGTAGCTCATGGCCTCTCCGGGACACGCTTGCATGATGTAGTTCAGGCCACCACATTGGCTCGCCTTATGTATGCCTCCCCTGCTTGGTTTGGCTTTGCAAATTCTGGTCAGCGCGCGCGTATTAATGCAATAATACGGAAAATGGTGCGGCTCAACTTTCTTCCTGCCGACCAGAAGTCGTTCGATGACCTCTGTGGTCACGCTGATTCCTCCCTCTTCTCTTTTGTACTCTACAACCCAAGCCACGTCCTTGCTTCTCTATTACCTCCCATTAAAAATGCTACCTACTCACTCCGTCCTCGTTCTCATAACCGTGAGATTCCTCATGCAGACGCACTTACCAGATGTGGCTTTATAACACGGATGCTATTCAAGTGACAATATATATTTTTTTCCTGTCTAGCCTAAGTTCTCTCCTGTATAGTTCACAACATGTCTATTATGTACCATAGTTGTATAATGTGTTTATTGAATTGCATATTTCTATTTGTCTTGATTGTATACTTGCATTAATTATTCTGTTCTTGTACATTGTTCCCGCAGTGCGTTTGCAGGCGGTTCAATAAAGTATATACTTACTTACTTACTTACTTCTCACTGTCATCTTCGTGACTTTAAAGTAGCAATATTGTGTGCGGTGTTTTCGCTTAGGCATATACCGATTCCATTGATCGATCTAGGCATTCTTTATGTCTATCCGTCTCACTCGGCATTCGCTATGAAGTCCTAATGAGATTGTCTATAGACAAAGAAAATAATGTGCGATGTTAAGCATGTTATGGTGAATTAGTGTTCCTGTACCTTCTCCCAATTCCCAGCTCTCTCTGGTTGGTCGTACCACGAAATCTCCGTCAATCACCGGAAGCAAGTTGCAAGACCGATTCTCGTACATGTTCGACCCAACGAGGCCCCAGAAGTCGAGCTCATGGGGATCCTTCTCACGGAGACAGCCTTCGATGTCCTGCGTTGTGTTGAAAGTACAGTTGAAAATATTGGCCGCGAGGACAGCCGTACGAAGAGTTACTGTGCTTTGACCGGGGGAGATGGTCCCACAGATGCTACGGGTACACGATGCGGTTCCGCGTGGCTGTTTGTACCGTTGAACTTTGGATTGCGGACAATATCAATAAGACAGGACCTGGTGTATTTCATATTAATATTCTATTAGATAAAAACAGATGTAATTAGTAAATTTACTAAGGATTCTGAGACAATAACAGAGAGCTGCATGGGTAATAACGAGGGGCGATATACAAATTCTGATTGTTTGATGATTGTCATTCTATTGTCTTTGATGCGGGATTTACTGACCTGTCGAAAGCCACCCGAGAGTGCTGACGCGATAGTTAAAGTTGACGACGACCATTTCTCCATGAAGTGCCAGAGCATAACCCGGATACATCTCCCCAGTTCCAAGAAGATATGCTCCTCCGTAGATGAACACCATCACAGGCAACGGCAAGGTACTGAAGTCAAAAGCCAATTACTAGCATACATGTAGTAGCCGAGAACTACAAGTTACACTATCATGTCTGTGGCTGCCACTCAAAATTGAGAATCAGTAATGTTATTAACCATCACTTTTGGTACTATTGATGAAAATTATTCTGCCTTAGGCTATATTGAACTGCTTAGAAGCCCTGGAAGTTTGCTGGGTCATCAAGAAGTGTTGAAATTTGATTATCAAAATAGGTTTTTTTCTGAGTGCCAGAAAAGACGTTACCCCAAGTGTGGTCTACTTGAAAGACTATAATTATGTATATGCAAGTCCTTGTCTTTGTTTACATGAAACAATGGTAGTTTAGATAATTTTGGAACATCTTCCAAAAGTAAATCTGCAAGAAACCGATGCACCACAAAATATATAACTATGTAGCTGGAGTAAAGTGACACAAGATTTGCTGTACATGACTTGTATCCATCATAATTATCACCATATTAGGTAAGCGCGTATGGAGGCAATTCTTACCCAAATTGTTGGGAGGGCTGAGCAGCAAATCTGCGCTAGAGGCGATTAGGCTTGCCATCTTATTGTTGCATCTACAATTCTACATAGGCCCTACTGATGACGTACACATTTTCTTTAACTCCACCAGGCACCCAGACGTTCAGGTAGAGGCAATCTTCTCCGCTGTCACCTCCCATTCCGATGAATCTATAGATGGGCGCAATGAGTTGGGTGCAGTGGATGGAAAACCGGGTTGCGTTCCATACGTCATCCCAAGGCTCAGGAGGCTGAGGTTTTTGCCATCGTAACTCGTCAATTGGTGGCGCTGCGAACGGTATTCCCAGGTATTCGTCGTAGAGGAGACCTACAAAGACAATGATTCTGATTGCCACTGATTCCTACTTAAAACTCTAATGAATTAATGACGTGATTTATATAGAGGTTAGTCACGAATGATCCCTGACTGAGTTCACAAATAAGCGACTTAAAAAGCGACTTAGTCAACAAAATTTGGGTTTATAACTGACAGAATTGTACAGAGCTTGAGGTCATCCAACCATTCATAGATCCATCCATCCATCCATCCATCCATCCATCCATCCATCCATCCATCCATCGATATATCCATGCAGTCAGACGCATGATTTATTCATAATATTGACAAATAAATTTTGATAATTAAATTAATTATATGGTCAAACCATTAATTCGATAAATAATCATGCTGGGAGATTACTTAGTCTTTCAACAATAGTGATTTCTAAGTGATTTAAAGACTCAAAAGTTCTCTCTCTGACGCTATAAACCTGAGTCAAGTTACCTTGCTTCACACTATTACTTAACGCTGCATCAAGAAACAGCGTGATTAATGCAATATAGGCCTACATCCTGCGTGGAATAAAAACTCGCAGCCGTAGAACACAAAAAAATGAAATAGAAGTAGGCCTAGAATAAATTTATGTCCATTTGTAAGTAGGTCTATCAAAGGGCTTAAGGTAATATTCAGTTTTTTCTAAATGTCTTCGCGTTATCGTACCTTCGAACAATCTTCTGTTGCCCAGTACTTGGCCATATTGAGTGCCGACAATTGGATCTGGAAGCAGTTGTCCTACAACGTCCCCTCCAGGCCAGAAGAGGAGCATCATCGATATCTTTAACATCAACTGTATAGTTAAGCCTCGAGGCATCTTCAAGATCGTCCTAAGTACAACTTGCTAGTGTAGGCTAATAATAAGAAAACGTCGAATGCTTGATGTGACCATATTATTATCGTTCGCCCGTGTCTATTGTATGTCCGCTTAACAGGTGTTTGAGATAAAGCGAACAGTACCCTTTGCACATGCTAACCCTCGAATATAAAAACAAAACGATGTTCGATATCAATCAAGAAACACAAGTCTCGTATTATAATAGAGTCACCTCTTTGAGCATGAAATTGAATTTTTGGGGGAATTTAGAAGCACATCTGAAATATTTATTATAGCTTATATTGCATCGTAAACTATTCATGACATTTACAGCGTCACTAAAAAATCTTGTAAGAGGGAATCAGTTCACTCAACGACGCTCAGTCAAAGCAGATTCTTTAGACAGATAAGGTCAGATTCATTCCAAGACCAATATTCAAGTTTGAGACAGTAGAGCGGCCCGAAGGCTGCGACAGGTGGCATTTTAGAATTTGAGTAGCAAATCAATTTAGAGCGGAACGGAGCTGGACTTGATTTGATTAAAGACGATGCTTCGCTTGTAGACCTATTTATAACTGATAGGCCTAGGTAGTTAAAGGTGGTACGTGTTGTTATGTTCGTAGACCTGTGTCGGATAGATGATTGCTCCAATTCTGATAGGCGTTCATTGGGCCTATAAGTCGGTGAAAAGCCATGGTTACGAAGCTACAGTGTATACCCCATTTCGAATTTTAGTGGCGAGAAGGCGAAAAGTAGTAGTAGGCCTATAGGCCTATTCGTTTAATTTGAAAATAAGACAAACCCAGGTGACATACCTCACCAGGTAACAGGTCAGAGATGTAAAATAACACACAGAAGTAATAATAAAGTTTAGTAATAATAATGTAGATAGCCTAGTTAGCTACACCGGTAAGCGCGCGCTGCATTCGTCTGTTGGTTGCAACGGACTGCGGTTCAAGCCCCGGGCTGGGAGTTGACATTCAGAGATTTAGATATCTCGGGCTAGCACGTGTGGGACACAGGGGCGCAAGCTCCTGCGGAGCGACCTTGGGCAAGTTGCTTACCCATCATTGTCTGTGAGGAAGGCAACGGGAAACCACCTCACTCATCTCATCCCCAGGGGCGTCAAGCCAATGAACCTGCCTTCGGGCAGAGCACCATCATCATCATCATCATCATCATCATCATCATCATCATCATCATCATCATCATCATCAATAATAATAATGTAATAAAGTAGCGGCAGCCATAAATAGGCGCCCATCCGTCAGGTTATTTATTGTAAAATAGTTAATGTTGAATTACTGCCTTTGAATCAGGATAGGTCAATTATGGCCCGCCAGTTATTAGCAGCTACCATGAGCGCTTTAATAATACTAACGCTCGTCTCACGATGGTAATCTGCTCGAAGAATGGCCATTTAATTGGTAGCCGATGAGCTACAAAATCTATCCATTCGAAGGCGGTGAGCATCAAGATGATGGAAGGGTGTCGGGTTGACCGTAGTGGTAAAAATGCAAATAACTAACGAAGAGAGAAGGACTGGAAAGATTTGGTTGCGTGCTCTGCAAGTATTAAGTTTCTTAATTCCATTCGTACATGTGCCTCAGGTGTCAGGAAAGTAGTTTGCTAAAAGAACGATTAGTTTTTATGTAGACGATAATGAAAATCTTTTCCTTAGTTATCTTAGTTAAAGAACTTGACTATACGCTTTATCTTTTGTCTATAATCATTAATCATCTAAAAGTTCTGTTCTCAAGCCACTTTACTAGCTTAAACTTCCAGAACGAAACGAAGAAAAAATTGCCATAAATTCCGACAACAAAATTCAATCCTTCAAACCTAAGTCATTTAGGCTACAACCCAGCCACTTCGCTGGATTTCGTGACTTTTGTCTTAAGGTTTATAATAGCCAACCGAATTAACAAAATATACAGAAGCCAGACATTTGAAACCAAAATTTATTTGCATTTTACTTCATTTTAACTGGCTATCGAACTTAGTTAACAAAACCGTTCCGACGCTTTTCGACAAACTGCTCGATTGTTTCTTCCACTTCGATCCAAATCTCCTCGTCTTCGATCATGTCGTAGAGTTGTGCTTTGAGAAGATCAACTCCATTTTGGATTTCTGAAAACACGGTCGGATAAAATTATTCGTTGTAGGCAATATTAATAAGCGAATGTGTCAAGTTTATAGGGACCGTCTCAAAACGTAGCCTACAGAACGTCTTTCGATATAATGGTTTACTAAGAAGAGAGTTTGTAATTGGAAAAAAATTTGCTCAAATCGATAGAACCTGTTTGTCGAAAGCAAAAAAGATTGTAGCCTACGTCGACAGGATAAATACAGACAAGGATGATATCGAAGCGTAGCATAAATTAGTAAGAAACTCGGAGAGATCGAGGGCTATGAAAGGATGAGATATTTTCACAGCGGAATCGCCTGAGAAAACATTGGATGATTGGGAGAAATGGAGCTCAATGTTTTGGACGATATTCACGAAGCTGCGTTCAAGTCACACTGTGGTCACTTTGTGCATCAACATACACGTAGGCTATCCTCAACCATGTAATGCTAGCACAATTATTCATGTAGCATCATTAACTGCTGCTGTTGCTTTCGTAAGGTATATGCTAAACACCAGTCATCATCAACTAACCTTCTTCGGTTGGTGCTGCAAAATCTGCCAGCGATGGAGGGATTTCTGGATCCGGAGGAAGTTGGACTAGACCTGGAAAGACTTCGGTCCAGTACTGGAATCGATCGACCATGTTGTCCTCGTAGAAGTTTCCAGCTTCGAAGTTATTGGATTCTCGAAGGAAGTTCTGTTCGGTCGGGTCAAACTGATTCCACGGTGTTACTACTGGGTAAGGACCCACGTTTGGATCACTGAAACGGAGCATTCAGATAACTTATAAATTATAGCATTTTTTCTGACTGTTTTCAAAATTCATAGAATTTTCAGGTAAGAGTGAGTTACCGTGTGCTTATCTAATTCTGATCAAGCGAAACGCTCGCAAAAACAGATTACGTTTACAGCTTGAAGTCCAGGACAAGTTTAATTAATTAATTAATTCATTCATTCATTCATTCATTCATTCATTCATTCATTCATTCATTCATGAGACAGAACGAGAGAGAATGAGCGATATAGAGGATAGATCTATTCCATGAAGACAAGTAGAGTAAAATAGGAGATGAGAAAAAGAGTGCGACGAGTAGGAGGAGGAAGAGGAGTGGAGGAAGAGGAGATGGAATGAATGTTGAAGAGACACATGAATCATTCTTCATTCCATCCTGTTATCACAAAGGCCTTCTTTCCCTTTTCTTCTTTTTCCTTTTCCTATCTTCCTCAGTTCTTCCTTTTTTCAGCTGTCATTTATAATATACTTACTTGGTACATGTTTGACGACACTGCCATATCAAATATGGTTATATGTCGCCCTCCTTTATCCAGGCTTGAGACTGGCATTGGCATAGTACAACCATGCACTCATTCACTAATATTTCTTCTTACCCAGTTCGGACGAAGTTTGCGTAGTAGTTCATAATGTTTTCGCTGACAATGAGATCGTGTTCACTGAAATCTGCTTCCAGGTAGATTCGCCGAAACGGTTCCATGAAAGGATAGCCCAGAACGCTGTAGATGTCGTCCAAATGTGTTCCATTTATCCATTCTGGAAATCCAACGAGAAAGCTTTGACGATAATGGAAGTAATACTGGAAAGTATTTCCGGTCCCTGGAACGCTGCACCAACGGAAAAATTTTTCCACGGAAATTGTAATAGCCTACTTGCAACTTAAAAACGTGATCTCTTCATTTTTTGAGGACATTAAAAAAACCAAGGTTGTTCTAACTGAGCTCCTGTGACTTAGCTTTCTATGGTCGCTGAAGAAAGCTGATGACTGCGCTATTAAAAATATCCTTGTGTGTTTCAGCATAGCCTATACAGAAATTCCAGTTATCTTCACATGTGTTGAGACGATTGAAACAAAACAATGACTAATTTTGAAGGGAATACAGAAAGAAAACTGTTTAGCCATCTGGTGATTTAACCATTGGATAATATGAAGAGAACACAAAATGACATCATTCTTATACAACCATGCAATAGAACTGAGTAGATGAAACGACGAATCACAAGACACGTCGTTCATGTACAGATCATTTTAGTTGATACATGTAGGTCTACCTATGTTCAATAGCCACTATAGACAGGGATAGAGGGTATATCCTAATACATCGTGATAACTGCGCTGCAGAAATAGCCTAATTAAATCGTATAGCCCAAGCACATATATAATTGTCGTCCAAGTCGATCTTATATAGGCCACGTATTCCTTTAAAAAGGTGTTCAGTTCACCTGCGATGTATCGCCGCCTCCAAATTGCTGCCTGCGCCAAACATCCATTCCGTACAGCATTTGCTGGCAGCCAGAGTGCGTGTATGATTATCCGATGAATACATATCTGGATAGACGCTGTAGATGGATTCAGCCAACTCTTCGGGATTCTCCGTTGAACCGAGTGACGTCATGAAGTATTCCCAGAGACTCTCGTTTGTGGCAGCAGCGTTTCGTTTGTCGTAGAGGAACGGAAGACCGACCACGTTGCCGAGGAGTAAGCTGGCCGCGTCGTCATGACAGAATCCAGTGATGTAGTTAATGTGACTGCCTTTAAACGCAACGGGGCCATCATAAAGTCGCAGGGCTATTTTTAAGGAATTTTTAGAACTGCACGTCCTCTTCTCTCCTTTCTCGTCCTCCATGGTAAATTACTCCCAATCTGAGGAAATGGCCTATTTTTACTAGTTTTAACTGCACGGAACGTGACGAAAGTTCTTCTACAACTGCACGAATCCATTTAGAACTGCACATTTTGTGTAGAACTGCACGTTAAAAAAGCCCTGTAAAGTCGACTAATACCACCAAACATTTAAGGACTGTCTTAAAGTCGACTGATACGCACAAACATAATTATAGGGACCGTCTTAAAATCCAGCAATACCAACAAACATTTAGGGCCATCTAAAATACGACTAATAACAACATACATTGAGGACCGGCCGTCTCAAAATAAACTAATGCAAAGAAGCATTATGGATCGTCTCAAAAGCGACTGATAAAAACACTAGATACGCTCATTCGATGGTTAAGTCTGTAAACTGTGGCCGAAGCGTGAAAGTAAAACAATTCTGACAACCTTTTTATTCATCGAGACTTCTTAAGTTGAATTTAAAATTATTATGCAGTTTCTCAGAGCCGCCCTTCGTTACTGTTTTCTTATTGTCAACGTTGTGAGTTTATGGTAACAATATTAACCTAATAATTGTGCCCGTTGTTTTAACTTAGGCCTAAGCAAATGCCCATTCCATCCACTGCTCGATCTCGGTATTTTTTGTCTATCCGTCTCTCGCTCAGCATTCTCTAAGAACTGCTATTAAATTTTGCCTAAATAAAATGAAAATACTGCGTATAGGCTACTATAGGTTAATAGTAGGATTTGATGTTCCGTTACCTTCTCCCAATTCCCAGCTCTCTCTCGGTGGTCGTACCACGAAATCTCCGTCAATCACCGGAATCAAGTTGTACGATCGATTCTCGTACATGTTCGATCCAACGAGGCCCCAGTAGTCGAGGTCATGGGGATCCTTCTCTCGCAGACAGTCGGCTATATCCTGAGTTGTGTTGTAAGTACAGTTGAAGATGTTGGCCATGAGAACAGCCGTACGAAGGGCCTGAGTCGTTACGCCAAAGGTTCCAACAGAATAGCCGCTGATGGCGATGGCGTTGTTAAAGAGGGTGTTAGTTTGCGGGGAGATGACCGCATGGCTCGTGAGGGCGCCACCTGCTGATTGGCCAAAGAGTGTCACTTGGTTGGGATCACCGTTGAAGGCTGCGATGTTATCTCGGACCCACTGGAGAGCCGCCTGGATGTCCCACAAACCGTAGTTACCAGGAAGAGACGAGTCCTCTGAATACAACACAATTCAAAAGTTGATTAAGTTGTCTGATGCTATCCACTCAGATTCCACTGTTTGATTGATCATTCTCTATGTAGAAATGCTGGCCTATATTCTTTCGCGGATTTAAACTATTTACACTCCAATAAATTATGCTGTTGCTGTGAGATTTTGCCAACGTCGACTTAAATCGTTGTTCACCTTGATTACGACGGTTCAGAAAATTTCTGAAAGGTCGAAGCACAATTCCAAAACTCACTCAGTCCAATGCTTATCAATTGGACTGAGTGAGTTTCGGAATTATGCTCCGGAAATAGGAAAATGGCATTTCATATATTGTTCCAGTGAGTATTTGTTTTTCAAACAAGGACAATAATTAGGAACCACAATATTGCAGATATGAGTCAGTGGCCGATTGTTTAGAGGAATCCGGGTTCCAATCTTATCCAAGGGAGTTACAGGTGCAGTGACCTGGGAGCGGCTACAGCTATATAATGATGCGGTGTTGCGTGGCCGTGTGCGCTTTTAACTTTGGAATAAGGATATATCAAAGACAGGTGCATTTCATATTATATTCTATTCTATTGCAACAGAGATAAATTTAAAAGAAAGCAAATTTACTAAGGGTTCTAAGAAAGCAACCTTCAACCGGTTTATCTTGAAGTGGCGCGATATAGCCTAAATTGGAACAGTTTGGTGGTTATCATTCTATTGTAAAAAAAACTTTTGCTGAATTTCACTGACCTGTCGAGAGCCATCCGAGAGTGCTGACGCGATAGTTGAAGTTGACGACGATCATATCTCCGTGAAGTGCCAGAGCATAACCCGGATACATCTCTCCAGTTCCAAGAAGATACGCTCCTCCGTAGATGAACACCATCACAGGCAACGGCAGGGTACTGAAGCCAAAAGCAAATTACTTACATAGTATAGGCTACGAGAACTATACAGGTTACGCTATTATTCCTGTGCTACCGACCACCACTCAAAATTGAGAGTCAGTAAGGCTGTTGGCCTTCACTTTCCATCTCCACTGTTGGTGAAAATTATTATTCTGATTGATATCGATCTGCTATGAGGCGATCGAAGCTTGCTGGGTCATCAAGAATTTTTGAGAAATGATTGACATGTCCAATGTCCATAGTCAAATTGTTTTTAGTTTCGGTGTGCCAGGAAAGACGTAACCGCAAGTGTGGTCTATTTGAAGACTATAATCATGTATGATATGCAAATCTGTGTCTTTTTATAAGAAACTTTGGCAATTTAGATAATCTTAATACGTCATAAAAAGTATACTCTGCAAGAAAGCGATGCGCCACAACATGTAGAATTTTGTAGATGGGATACCGGGTAAAGCAGCACAAGATTCGTTGTGTATTCATCATATATCGCACCATAATATTATTAAGTTAGCTTGTATAGAGGCAATTCTTACTGAAATTGTTGGGAGGGCTAGGCAGCAATGTCACGCTAGAGACGACTAAGGTATACTCACAATCGTATTGTGCTTATGTCTGCAATCTACATTATTGACGTACACGTTGTCTCTTACACCACCAGGTACCCAAACGTTCAGGTAAAGACAGTCCTCTCCACTGTCGCCTCCCATTCCGATGAATCTATAGATCGGTGCAATGACTTGGGTACAGTGGATCGAAAACTGGGTTGAGTTCCATACGTCATCCCAAGGCTCAGGAGGTTGAGGCTTCTCCCACCGCAACTCGTCAACAGGTGGCGCTGCGAACGGTATTCCCAGGTATTCGTCGTAGAGGAGACCTTTAAAAACAATGATTCTGATTGCCACTGATTCGAAACGTTCGTGAATGGATGACGTGATTTACATGTATCTCCAGGTCAGTCACGAAGGATCACTGACTGAGTTCACAAATAAGCGACTTAATTAAAAGCGACTTAGTCAACAAATTCGGGTTTATGACTTACAGAATTGTACAGAGGTTGAGGTCATCCATCCATCCATCCATTCATCCATCCATCCATCCATCCATCCATCCATCTATCCATCCATCCATCCATCCATCCATCTATCCATCCATCCATCCATCCACCCATCCATCCATCCATTCATATCCATCCATCCATACATCCATCCATCCATCTATGCAGTCAATCAGTCAGTCACATAACCTTCACTACTGTGTCGGGTCGGCATGGGACACCCGCTGGAGGGGTTGGCGAATCTTTACCACAATGGGGCCAGGTGGGGGGCGCAAAAATCCCAATTTTTGCTGTGTAGCGTGGATGCATTTCCACACTTTTTCAGCTTTTCACTCCAATCATTCACCACTGTATCGGGCAGGGCATGGGACATCCGCTGGAGGGGTTGTCGAATCTCTACCACCAGGGTGGGGCGAAAACCGGGCGGTTGGAAGCCGCCGGGTGGGGACAGGGTATTGTGGGGGAGGGGGCGGAGAAAAACAATTTGCACGCAAACGGAAATATCACGAGAGGCGCACCGGTTATGAGGTCGGATTGTGATGAGGTTGGGGTTGGGTGGGGTGGAGTGGGGTGTGGAGCGAGTGGTTGGGGAGCGGGCGGGCGGGTTCGAGTGGGCCAAAAGCGAAATTAATCGGGTAATGCAGAGTGCTCCACAGAGGTGGAAGCAAGGGGCCGGCGGGTTAGGGGGGTCAATGGGAGCGGGGCGAATCCTAAATTTTTCATGGCAACGCCGGGCACCCCCCAGCTAGTATTTCATATCGATAAATAGATTTAGAGAATTGAATTAATTAATTGCCCAATTCGATGAACAATCATGCTGGGAGTTTACATGGTCTTTAAACTATTGATTTCTAAGTGATTTGGAAACTCACAAGTCATCGTCGCGACACTTTGTCTAATTTACCTGAGTCAAGTGACCATCTTCAAACAATGACTCAACGCTGCATCAAATATCAAGTTCGCAAGACCTATATATAATTATTGGGTAAGTTAATCGAGACAACGTGTTTGACTACGGTCAGCCATGTTACAAATAAATGATATAATTAATCATTGATTCTTTACAACCATTCCACTATAGAACATGAAGGTTTTAATTTAGTATTATAAGGGTTCTAATCACTCACCATCACATTCCACAGTCTGCTCTATCCATCACATATCGGACTTTCCTTTCGAAATCGATGCCACATCTATTCAAGAGCTCTTACCCTGTCTCTTCTGATCTTCCACCTTCCGTTTCCCGACCCACACGAAAACCGCCTTAATAGTAGCTCGCTCTTTTCCTCTGGCAACCGGATTTGGACCTCCATTTGACTAATGTTACGGACAACACTTCTCACTCAACGCTACGCTCGTGAATAAGCCAGTGCCCCGCGCATGATTGTCGAGATGAGCTGTAGAAGTTTGGTGATTATATTACAATTACGATTGATTGATTCAGGGAGCAGCCGGTACTTACCCTCGTATAACTTTCTGTTGCCTAGTACCTGGCCATATTGGGTGTCGACTATTGGATCAGGAAGAAGTTGAGCCGAGACGAAATAGTTCCAAGCCGACCAGATGAAGAGAGGAAAAAGGCATCTCATCATGGAACTCATATTCAATAAACACAATGTGATGTATTCTAGGTTTGGTAGTTTGCTCAATATTACTGAGAGCTAATTTAGCGATGCTGTATAAAAGAAAACACGACTTTATCAAAAAATAACAGATGTCAATAGATAAGTTGATGTCTAACTGATAAGAGATTGCAAGAAAGTAGGACAAATAATAGATAAGGAGAATGACAGGTTCGCGATGCGTTTAAGAACACAATTGTTAAAAAAGCGTCTTGTTTACTATTATTATAGTTATTACTATAATTATTATTTTATGCCCGTGGTAGCCTACACATGATTCCCTCGGCTTATAGCCTACAGCTGAGCGGAGAGAGTAGCGGTACTGGACGTCTATTATGGCGGAGGATCAATGCTTCCGCAGGTTGATCTACAGAGACTCTGTTTGACCCTTGTTAATCAATACAGCGCTGAGCCTCGACAGAGACTCGATGTAGCCTACAATAATTATAATGCAAGTAGGCCTAATTGACACAGGAGCGCAGGTTGGTAAAATAACGAGCGGACATGGTAGACTTTTAGGATATTAATAGCCCATTGAAATACCACTATTATTTGATGCGACTGATTTTAAGCAAAGAATAATGTAGGTAGGACTTCATGTACTTGCCAACATACCTACAACGCTTATTGATTTCCTCTGACCTTTCTGATAACATTCTTGACTGACTTACTTCCTGTTTACAAGACCACTCCTTCATCAGTGGCGGCGCCTGGATTTCAGTTTTTGGGGGGTCTAAAGGGGTAAATCGTCCAAAATTTTTATTTTTACATGGGAGAAAAATGGATGGCCTTTTTAGGGGGGATTAGCCCCCCTAGCGCCGCCACTGTCCTTCATGGTGGCTTTTTTTATCCACAAAGTCCATTAAGATCCAATAAAATTTTATTCCAACTGGGTTGACCCAAGGTCGCTTACCTATTAAACATTTCGATATTGAAATAATGCTTTAATTCACACGGTCCCATGATCAATAAAAAATTCATTTATTCTGCATGTTGCACGGCATTTAGATAATTACTAATCTTACATTTGCATTCAATAAAAGAGTTTGAATAATCGTAATTTTGGAAAGAGTTGAAGAAATCGCTAAGTTCTTTCAGCAAAGTAGGCTAACAGCTGTTCTCAAACTGTTAAAAATATCACATAGCCTATGTGCAAAGACAATGGAACACCTTGCTCACATCTTGTTAGTCCAATTAAAGAACTAATCAAGCAAAAAAAACTAGCTGCGTTCAACCCTAAATATTTGTGGCAGAACATCGCGAGGCAAATATATGCGAAGTTGAGCATTCTGTGTCGTTCCGCAAAGTCAGTTATGCGGACATCATAGGTTGTAACAAGGATCCTTCTCGGCGACGTTTCATGTGGCGTCGAATATTTCTCCAAACGTCAGGAAATGCATGTTCCTATATATTTAAAAAATACATTCAAGCTTACATTAAAAGGCATCCTTTCAAGAAATGTTTTAAATGATCTAAATTTTATTGGCTTGTCCTATTGAAGCTCTTGCAGCTGTGCGGACTTTTGTTTAGAATCGAAAACTATAATAGGGCCATCCCAATAACGAACTCAAGTGTTGAAGGTTCACGTCATCGCATTCGCAGGCTCCACACTTCTGCTGGAGCTCCATTAGAAAACCAAGTGTAGGACACCAGCTTATCACTTTTATTATCAATAATAAAGCTAATAATAATGACGACAATTTCCATGGAGCTGTAACACGTACATGCCATTACAAAGGAGCTTTGACAAACATGAACACACACGATCAGTTAGAGATCCGCCTTAGAGAAAAGAAAGTGAAAATATATTTCCATATAAAATTATACGGAATGCATCTGCTCTGTACACTATATAATAGCCCTCTGCAGGACATATGAAACCAGCAGTTGCAAAACAGGTATAGTAATCAATGTCCCTTCATGTTTACCAATATAATTATTACTAATCCTTCAATGCTGATCTGACCTAAAAGTTTAGATTAATGGCGACTTAGAATTATCTTAGGAACGAAGAGTATGAACTGAACGGGTGTATTCGGCGATGAAGTTGAATCTTTCCGTTGTCTCATTCGAAAAGATCCTTCGTCCTACATTTACTGTAACTTAGCCTACACATTTAATTGTCTTCCCTCCCTCTGCATTAGGTAGGCCTATACGTATATGGTGCACGAATTACAACACCGTGCGACTGAATGGATAAATTAATGACCGAACGAATGAATAATTTAATTTTTGTTTATTCAACAATCCGGTAGACAGACCGCAACCGGTCACAGTGTAGAATTATGAAGCTTAAACAATTCACAAGAACCCAGGTCACAGAATACACAAATCTTAACTATACTAACAGAATCAGACAGCCTGCAATATATGGCGCTAATAGCAGCCTACAAAGCAAGTCCGCCCTACGGGGCGCGAACTCGTTACCTGTCGCTCTCTACACCAGCGTGTTATCCATTGCGCTACCGTCCACCTCCCCCCGAATTAAAGAATGAATGAATAACTAACTGAAGGAATAACTTACTGGCCTATGAGTCCAACGGACAAAATAATCGGACAATAATATTATGCAAGGAGAACATGGTTTACCTCTCTCAAATAATAATTGGACAATATGCAAAGAGAACATTGTTTACCTCTCTCAAATAATAATTGGACAATGTGCAAAGAGAACATGGTTTACCTCTCCTTCAGAAATAGTCATGACATTCTCCATCTTCGTTCTCCTGCAACAATCCGACAGCTTATGTCGTTGCAGTCCAACGATGATCCTACCAAAATTAAATAAAGTACATAATTATAAACATATAGCTATGTTATCTGTATTTTTCTATAATATTACCGGATATCAAGTTTTGCTAAGTTACAGTAAATGTAGGACGAAGGATCTTACTATAGGGTTCCGTTTGTTGCTGTTTAACGACACTGCCATTTTAAATTCAAATTGTTTATTCAAAGAGATCAAAGAAACATAACATCAATTCAACAAACTCACAAAATAAGCATGCACAATGTACATCGAGCCAAATAACATCAGATAAAGGTAAATGATCCCTGTGAAGGGGTAACGCAGAAAGGGAGCGATCCCGCTAGCCTAGGTACCCACTAACAGGAACTAGTATCACAATTGCAGATAATGTAAATTATATAATTATATATATTTACATAGCTAAATGATCAATAGGTCTAATTAAAGTGTGTGTAAAGGCAGTCATTTGCAGAATTACATAAAATAAATAGCAGAAAAAGAGAGAGAGTCATTTATAATTATAGGCTAATCATACGTATAAACCTACATTATAATCAAGCCTTCCTATAGTTAAAGAATCAGCATGTGGAATATCTCGATTGTGTGATCGAGGGCGGAGGGAGTAGGTAGGCCTAACATTCTTAGGCTCTTTCTACTCAGAGGCGCTCCCGACTACAGCGCGGACCCAGCATCAGAGTTTCACTCCGGATGCGGATGACCAATTGCGAGTGAAGGACTTGCTCAGATTCCCTACTCGACGGTTTGAGGTTAATTCGAACCTGGAACCCTCCGGCTCCAAGGCACCGAATCTACCACTGCACCACCGTGCCCAACAATAATATATGCATTGTAACGCCAAGTTAAGAATGATAACGACGAACGATTCTGAATACTTACAAGGTCACCGCTACCAACGGAATGGCCACAGAAAGGAGTATCGCGATTCCAAACTGGATTTTGCCACCATTGGCGGCTTCTGTATTTAGAAATCAGTTATTAGTTAATTCATCTTCAACAACAAAAAGCCACTTGGCATTTAATCATAGAACAGCAACGATTGCAGCGTGGAAGAAGAAGAAGAAGAAGTTTGTCTTTGTTTCAGCTTACATACTGTGCTGGCTCCCTATCTCCCATGGCATCGAGTACAGAATTGCAGCGCTAGTTTGACGCTGTATCACCGTGAATTACCTGGGAGCGCCTCTGAGTGGACTTTTTCAAGTGGCTCTAAATAAATTATTGAAAACGATGAATTAATTGGTGGGGGAGAGACCGTAGGACAGAAGTTGGAATTGAGAACAAGGACAGAATTAAAGCTGGATGCAGACAGATTTCTGAAACCGGCATCTGATCTTACCCAGTGACGTCATACGGGGCAGAAAGCAATCTTGTATACAGCGCAGCAATGAGACTTTCGTATTCGAAAACACTAAAACTCCAAAACTGAAGGCTATTTTAGAGATCAGGGAACTTCGGGATCGCTCCGTCGGATCAGAAGGCTTGTCCAAGCATGTGGGTCTGCCCCTTATGACGTCATTTTCATAGCGTGATGCTGGCGTCCAGTGGCGTAGCCAGAAATTTATGCTGGGGTGGTTTTGTGGTTTTATGGCTTGGCCGGATGCTGACACCAACCCAATAGTATTAGGCCTACAGTACCGTAAATAAAAAGAGAATAAAGTAACAAATGGAATAAAGTAAGAAAAACAATTGTTACCAAAAGCAATTTAAATGGACAAATTACGGTTTAAAATTTTGTTCCCTAGGCCAATGGGGGATTAACCCCCGAAACCCCATTGTCTACGCCTCTGATGGCGTCAGGTTAACTTAAGATCTAGCATGCTGACGGGCTTGTATGCGCCTTCCAGGCTTAGGCTGATTTTATTTGTAGGTGAAATGGAAACTAATTTAGATCTATTTGGATAAGCTTACAAAATAATTGGTGACAATACTCACTCGTAGTTTCGGTTGTAAAAAACGCGTGATCGTGACTTCTGTAGACGTCAGTCATTAACGTGTCATTAACTGCAACGTCGTCGACTTTATTCGTCTTCTCTGTGTTTACGGGAACTTCTATTTCTTGTGCGCTCACTCTTCGTTCCGTCTCTCTGACTCCCCGCTCGTGTTCCAGACCCCGTTCTCTAACCGAATCCATTGCTCTGGCATTTCTTTTAGGTCGTGTGGTCGTTACGTTGTCATTGGCAGACGCTGTCGTTTGGGGCGCCGTCTCGTACGTCGTATGGGGAACCTCTTGCCAATCCGTCTGATTCGATCCGGCAAGAAAGCTGTCAAGCGAGTAGAAATCGTCACGCTCGATTTGATCGTACTCTTTCAAAGCGTCAGGTCTATCGAAGAACGCGTTGAACCTCTCCTGAAGCTTTATGTAATTCCAAGTACTCGATTTTCTCACCGCCTTGTAGTTTTGGATCAGCGCAGTTGCCTCCGCAGGCGACAACGCTCTGCCCTTTAATTCCTTCAGCTTCCTCCTCTCCCTCTCTTTCGCTGCGGCGTATTTAGCAAGAGCTTCGGTCGGTGTGCCGTTGGATTGTGCGTAGCTTAAAAGCAGCACGATCTCCTGCTCAACTGACAGAAGGATTTCGTCGTAAAGCTCCTTTGGCAGTTTGGACAGTTTCTCCTTGAAAACTTTGTAACTACCCACCAGTGACATTGGGTCGTCGTCGACGTTACTGGCATTAGTCTTCGGAGCTTCCTCTGCTTTGTGTGCTTTCGCCGGGTCGTGCTTTCCCTCGACCTGGTGTATTTCCTCTGCCTTGTGTTTTCCCTAGGTTTTTTGAGCTCCTTTTGCATCTGCGTCTGTCTTTTTGGCCTGCTTTTTGTCATCGGTGCCCGCAGGCATTAGCGCATGGAACACTTGATCCTCGCTGTCGCATTTCGTATTATTCAATCCGGCGAGAAAACTGTCGAGACATTCCGAATCCTTCCGTTGTATTTCTTCAAACGCTGCCTGCGCCTCCGAATGTTGCTTAAAAAACGCTTCCAACTGATCTAAACGCTTCACGTAATCCCACGTGCTGCCTTTTCTCACGGCTTTGTAGTCTGCGACCAGGACCTTCGCTTCGTCTGGAGACGCCTTGTCCTTCAAAGCCTTCAGTGCTTTCCATTCCCTCGCTTTTGCTTCGTTATAGTCGGTAAAAAGTTTGGTCGGGACGCTATTGGATTTCGCGTATCCTCGCAAGAACTTCTGCATGGCATGATCCGTCAGTAGGATTTCGTGGTATACCAACTTAGGCAGCTTGAGCAGTTTACGCTCAAATTCTTTGAAACTCTCGTCTTGCCCTGACTTTGGGTCGTTACTACCATGCGCTTCTTCTGCTTTTTCGTTTCGATCCAGCGCTTCCTTGTCTCCACCTCTCGTATGTTCTTCGTCTCGTCCTTCATCCATTGCTCTGACATTCCTCTGAGTTCGTGCAGTCTTCTCCGCTTTGGCTTTCGCTGACTTTATTGCACGGAGGAGGCGGGGCTCCCGATTCTTCTCCGTTTGATTTTCCCCGGTGGGACTGGGACTCGATTCGGCCAGAAATTGGTCAAGTGAGTCAAAATCGTCACGTTGAAGTTTGTCAAACGCAGTCAGCGCAGTCGAAGGTTCGTTGAAGAACGGGCTGAACTTCTCTTTAAGCTTCATGTAATTCCACGTTGTGCCTTTTCTCACGGCCTTGTAGTCTGCGACCAGATCATCTCCCGCCTCCGAAGACAGTTTCGCTTTGAACTTTTTCAGCGTCTTCCTCTCCGTCAATTTTGCCTCGTTATAGTCGGAAAGAATTTCACGGGGAAGGCTAACGGATTCCACGCAGCCTTGAATCAGCTTCTTCTCCAGTTCATCCGTCTCTATGATGCGGCGAATGATCACCTTGGGCAGCTTGGACCGTTTAGTCTTGAACAGCTTGTAGCTCTCACTCTCCGACTCCGGATCGTCGTTAACATTAACCGCTTCTGCTCTCATTCGTCGCACGATCTCGTCGACTCCTCTATATATAGCGTATTCTTCAGCTCGTATCACAGCTCCTGCTCGGACATTTCTCTGAGCGCGTCGTGCATTCCTTTCAAGTCGCTTAAGAACACGTTCATCCGCTCCGCCATCAGGTGATCGTCTCATTCGTACCGACCCATTTACTTGGCCTGAAAATCTCATTTCTGTAGCGCTACTCATACCGAAATAATTTGGTCTTCTTATTCTTCTTATGATGACGTGTCGACCTTTAATTGGTCTCCGCGAAACCTTATGATCCGTTGAGTCTGCTCCGAAATGTGTCATATCCCGTGCTTTCTCTATCCTGGATGAGCTTGAACGGGGCATGACCAACGCCAAGAAACTTTCCACGCTATCCATCTCATCCTGTCCTGCGTCATTAGGTCGGTAGTGAATGTCAACAGCAGTTTTACTGTCAACGTCCTTCGTCTCTGGGTTTCTGATGAGCTTAATTATTGTTCTCGTTGAGTCGCCGTAAAGCGAACGCAAAACCATTTCATTCGCAGTTTCGTTGGCTGTTAAGTCCTGCGCGGCCTGACCTCCACGTTCTAGACTACCACCAGAAACGTGGCCAAGAATAATCCAGAGTATCACCGCCAGCATCTTCAATGATTCTTCATCTATCGGAAATGGCAAGTGACGCTGTTTTGTAGACTATTAAAAGACGCTCATGACACATAGGTTCTAAGCGTCGCCAGAAAAGTGTAAGTTTCTGAAATAGGCCTAAGCTTATACTAATTGTTTAGGCCTACCTGCTGTGTAGATTAGTGCGATAATGCTCAACATGTGCCGTGTCGTGATCCTTAAAAGCAGAGGTTGCTATTCAGACTGGAAAAGCTTTAATATAAGCATAGCCTAAACGCTTTCGTAGTTCGCACTGGTTTTCGACTCGGAGATTTCAGCTTGACGCTTCCCAAAAACAAATTATTTCTAGGCAATTTCACGTGTTACCGGTAATGTAGGAAATCTGATTACAGAGTCTATGCTTCGTGGAACTTAAAAATCGGCGTTATGAAAATAATTGGAACAACATAATTATGACGCAGTCTTAATCTTAACAACGGTAGTTTATTGTTCATTGCCTAGCGCTACGTCATGACCGAAAGCCATGGCAACTGTGTGTGCAGCCTATGTGGTTCACACGCTGAGAGCACTTCTGAATAGTCTACACTGCAGTTAGAGCCGCTCACTTAATAATATTATGTCCAACTATACTGCAGTACAGTGACTGTCGACAGCTATTCAATCGTATTACATGAAACATTGGCTGGGACAAATGCATGGGCCGTCCACCACCACATCCATTGAGGAGGACTGTCCCTGCCCCCCTAAGTCTCCGCCCATGACTTTTGCAAGGATCGCATGATTGACCAAAGAATCTCAACATAGCTGCATTAAGAATAATTGGAGTTTGCAGAATGCAGTTGAAATTACAGATTACATGAATAATTGTAGTTGAATTACAAACTACTTTGATGCCATGCAGCAATAGCCTAATTGCAAATTAGTATATCCAATTTCAATTCTAATTTGAATTACGCGCCGGTAATTTCAATTACTCAATTAGGCTACACTATACTGCGCGTCTCTGGCCATAGGGACAACCAGGTCACTGCATGCAATAGACTATAGAGCGAAGGGAGGCAAGTCCAAGTAGCCTAATTCTGTCATTCTAGGTAAGCCTGTCTAAAAAATTTCGTTAAGTATCACTGCTGGATTGATAATTGGAAAAATTAAGAGTTTATTTGGATTTGTCGGCCGATTTCTTGATGAGAGGAGAAGAGGTGAATTTCTCTAATTCCAGACGTATCCTCTCCGCTTCACGCTGACTGGCTATCTTCTTCGACTTCTGTTCACGCCGTGCCTTCATGCGATACGCTCTGTCGCCCGTAACAAACTCACTGCATGAAAAATATCACGCACGAAGTAAATACGACAAAATATAGAAATGAAGTAAAGCAGAGGACGAGAACAGAGACAGTAGGATAAGGTATTGGCCAATAAGGTGATGAAGAAGAATAAATTGAATTGACTAAACTAAGATACGGATGAGATTAAATGAAATCAAGATATAAATTTTGTCCAAGATGACGAAGATGTAGGCCTATAATAGCAGAGCGTAGTAAGGATACACCAACAGATATTATAAACCAGTTGGATAATCTAATTATTTTGTCACAGGGTTTCCTTTGTGGAATTTTTAAACTGCCCAAGCTCTTTCTCTCCTTTCCCAAACTCCGCGATGTACAATTATTTCAATTCGAATGACAACGATAATTCAAAACTATTGTTAACTGCACAAAATGCTTTTGCAGCTGCACGATATCATTTAGAACTGCCCTGTTTGTGTAGAACGGCATACTAAAAAACATGTTTTGTCATACATTCAACTACATGTATGTAAGCTTAACTGTTCTTGCTTTACCAGCTTTTCGATTGCTGAACCTTGATTTTAGAACACCGTGCAGTTCCTGTTGTTTTGATCAGTATTCCCATGGCAACGACCGGTCATTAGTTGAGTAAAACTAATCTGTTTCGTGACGCTCTAAACTCTAAACCCATCTGTCTCATCTGACCAATCGCTTGTCTTATTTCGCTCTCAACCTATAGATGACTTTTTAAATTATTGCGCATGTCTGCAGCACATGTCTGCCCAGTGTCGTAGACAAGGGGGGTTTCGGGGGTTAAAACCCCATTGGTCTAGAAAAACAGTTTTTTAAAAGGTTATTTATCCACTTAAATAAGAAAAACAAAACAATTGCTTGTAGTAACAATTGTTTTTCTTGCCTTATTCTCTTTGTTACTTTATTCCCTTTTTATTTACTGTAATACTGTTAGGTTGGTGTCAGAAAGGGCATCCGGCCAGGCAAAAAACCTCAAAAAACCATCAAAAATTCCGGGCTACGCCCCTGTGTGCCTTCCAGTTCCAAACGGACCTTCTCGATATTCATCTGACTTTGGTTTGATTCTGGAGCGCCATCGCCTGCATCAGACATCGTCGCAATAGAAGTCACTAATTGCAATTGCAATTGCATACGATAGCAGGACAGGACCAGCAGAAGAGACGAGACAAGACAGTGCAAGACTATGCACCACACGGCTAAACATACAAGACAGAGGAATAATGCAAGTTAAAGTAGGGCAACGCTAGAGTAGGCTAAACAAGATCAGGTATGACAAGACCAGACATTATCAAACAAAACAAAATTATACAACACAATACCAGACAATGCATTGCTGGATAGACCAAACCAGATAAGCCAGGGCAATGCAATACAAGATCCACTATATAGGGCGAGGCCGGACAAGAAGTGACCAGTGAAGACAACATAAGTCGAGACAATTAAGGCACGTTGTGCCATAATGATTTTGCATTATCGCTTTAAATAGTATTTTCATGATGCATCTATTAGTTCAAAAGCTGGACATTACCCATAATCCACTTCTCCATCGCCATCCGTGTCCAGTGTTTTTATCAGAACGTCCAGCTGGTGTTCAGTTAGAGGAACCTTCATGATCTGTATGCATCGAAATCAATCACAGCCATAATATTGGTAGATCCTTAATTAGCATAATTGATAATAAATTAGCATAATTTATCATTAATTAGCATAATTGACCATTAATTAGCATAATTGGTCATTAATTAGCATAATTGATCATTAATAAGCACAACAGCTCGCCTACCACATAATTATCAACTTCATCATCATCATCGTCGTTATCATCCTCATCCACATCAGCAAGGTACACAATTACAGTCTCAGAAATGTAAACATGGATCAGGACAGAGACAGGCGTGCAAACAAGCGGACACACATGACCGACATAGTATACAATACGGGATCTGGTCAGATGAACATCAGAGCTACTTACTTACTTACCTACTAACTCGCTCACTCATTTATTTAAATAATAGTTCATTGTAATGGCGACTAGAGTTGTGGAATGACCTTGAGACCCTGGATGAACTCCACCCTGGAAACGCTTCCAGATCCATCCTTGTCGAACTGGTTGAAGATATCGATGAGTCGAAGTCCCTTGACGGCGATGTATTCCTTGAGGATGCTCAGAGGATCGCGACGGGACATCTCCTCAGCGTCTTGCATCTCTGCAAACACAATTGCAAACACACTCACAAACACAGTCACAAACACACTCGCAAGCACAGTCACAAACACACTTGCAAACACACCAACAAAGACATGTACTTACAAACACACTTACAAACACACTTATAAACAATCTTGCAAACACATTTCCAAATACCTTTACAAACAAACTTACGAAGACACTTACAAACACAGCTACAAACATTTACAAACACGCTTACAAGCAATCAAGGCGGCGCACGTGAATAAGATGATGCCCTGCGCGAGGCTTTCGAGTGGGATTTATAAGTTTGGAGAATACGCCAGGAAATGCAGTTCTTAGGCGAGGTAAACAAGAGAAATGATCTGTAACGCAGTGCTTTCTGTAAGGAAATGCAAGAGGCCTACTGTAGGCTAATGCAACGCAGGTGATATTATCCAACCTTGTGTTAAATCTCCATGCAGTCAATGTAGCTTTTATACGAAGATTCATCATCTCGTAATTTTAAATTGAAATTCTCGCTATAATTAAATTAATTTTATTATTGTTCGTTAAATCCGTCTGTTGTCGTTTCTCTTACTGAACGCATCTTTAGATCTGAGCGTTCCAGCGTAGAGAAAGTAGAAATTCGTCCTCGTTCGTCTCACATCGTCGAGCAATTCCACGGCGTCTTTGTTGATGTGTGTCTTCTATACACAAAGAATGGTTAACTAAGGTGAACACAATTAAGAGCTGTATTATGCATACACAAAGTTTTCGAGGGCACCGGCCTCTGTTGTCGTCAAATCTGGATCCATCCATCCAAGACTCACTCACCAGTTATGCGTTGAACTTGAATATTAGGCCTTATAACACATGTATGTAGGTTACCTAATTTTATGTAACTTCCACCGTGATATATATTCACCATCACATCCACCACCACCACCACCACCACCACCACCACCACCACCACCACCACCATCAACCACGATAATGATTATCAACTGCCTAATGCACGTGCCTCTTTGCAAGATGTCCCAAATTGTGTCTCTATTTTATTATACTCAAGCATTTTAAAGCTTCTTTAGTAAGTAGAACCGCAAAGAAGCGATCATGTTCACCGTGTGCAATGGTATAAGAGAAGAAAATAGTTCTTGAAAAAAAGCAAATAATAAAAAGGCAGTGCTGAACAGAAAAGATGGAGATACTCTCTCTAAAGACAGGGACTGATAAGTTATTGAGGCAGAGGACCGACGAGAATGAGCATAGCACAATTTACATATAGTTCGAGTGTGATGATAAACCACAGAGGATCGAATCTGTTTGACGGACAAAGTGGACGATGTGAGGAGGGTAAATGAGGCAGCGAGATACATGCATTTCGGGGCAAGATCCTGTTGTGCCTTGAAGACCAGAATCTACTACGTGCAGAATAAGGAAGACAATCCAGTTGTTCAAACACGAGTGTAGGACATCTGAGAGTAGCGTGCTACTATAATAGACTGGATAATTAATTTTTTTTCGAGCATGAACTTCTACGGTGGCCTATTCAGCGTTACGCTGTTTATGTTATTAAATTCTTTTGCATAATTAAAAAACTTTGCTTGGATTTGATGTGTCGCTGGACGGTATTTGGCTGGTTGCAACAGAAACCTTTTTCCATTTTCGTATCGGTATAGTATGCAATAGTTCAGGGCTGTTTTAAAGGAATTTTTAGAACTGCACAACTCCTTCTTTCCTCTCCCATCGTCCATGAGAAATTACTTCCAATCGGACCTTTTTTGCTAGTTTTAACTATGCAGAAGTGCCTATATAACAGCACATATCCTTTTAGAACTGCACATTTTGCGCACAACTGTAAGTTTAAAAAAACTGCAATAGCTTCTGAATGAACAGAGTTGCGACAGACACAAAGAGACCTTATAACCAATTGACCGGATACAGAGTCGTACACCTTGTCCACACAGACATGATGAAATGCTTGAGATGAAATGCATAATCCGAACGATGTGCTTTCTATAGCGTCTATATACAAGTGGCATGGTTGGACGGTGTTATCGTGTGCTGCGTTCATCGCTGCTAATCCTCGACATGCCATAACGTCGACCAGAAACTATGCACCGTCAAAATTATTCTATACATGGAAATTCGTTGGTTTTGGGATCAACGTCCGAACGTTAATATTTATGGGCATAATATTATGAGCACGGTATATGCGCGCTGGAAAATTTTATTGGTCAAATTTAATGAAACCCAGTGAAACCTCGGAAAATGAACTTTGACACGTCCAGTCGGTCGGCAGCCTTTTTGCAAGGTAGCACATAAAGGGTGCGAGTAAACATCATAGCACCAACCATCACCATGGCAACCGTTTATATAGCGTCACTTTACGATCAATACAAATGCGTCTGCTGTATACTGTGTTTATTTATATAGCGCCTACTTCAGCGTCTACAGTATACACTTGTATTTGTTTTTGGTCATTTATTTATATGGCGCCTTACGAAGGAACTAGAACCATCAACTATACGACTGCGTCTAATACAACGTTTTATTTAGCGCTTTCACACACACCTGTCGACGCTGGCGCTCCTATAACTGCCACTTATTTCACAGGTCAGTTTCACGAAGCCGTGCTATACCGCCACCGCCGCGCCAACCTAAGTATGCTTTTCAATGGTCGTTGATGAGGGCAACTGGTTTAGATGAAACCCAATGAAACTCCTGTCTAAACAAACAGCCGCCTGTTGACGAACGATTCAATTAGCCGTCCATTCAGATGCTTGTCTTGCAGTTTACTAGAGCCACTGTCGTCTGCACCAGAGTTTATTTTTCCACACTTTAGCCACTGTCGTCTGCACTCGACCCAAAGCGGAATGCCTGCGCTTGACGCCTTCTTCCAGCTTCTAGTTTATAGCAACGGTCTCACCGGTGATATTTGTTTTTATCTCTAGCTCCGATGTCTTGATACTTTTTTTAGAATGTCTTCGTGGATTTCGCCTGTGAACGAATCAATGCTCCCCTCTTAATTGCAGAAATTACTCACTGTTTACGGTATATACTTCACGTTACAGTCTATGTCGCTATGCATGTACCTGAGACATTATAATATCTGAAAGCAAACGGTTGCCGATTGATATGTCGCATTAGAACTGTCGTTGGCCCTGTCTCCCCAGCGCATGGGAATTAGTTGGCGCTCGACTATCAAATTCGAATTATAGCGCTTTATAAACTTGGAATTTGAGACCGTCATTACGTGGGTGGATGGATAGATGAACGGACGGACGGACTAGTGGACAGATGAATGGACGGACCGACGGGTTAATGGATGGATACATTGGATAGGCGAATTGCACGTGAATTCAAATAAAAATTTATTATTATTTATCCGCTTCGCTTTGTAATACAGATATAGACGAAGACAGAGACAAAGGCAGAAAAATACAGAGTGCGGGAGAAGTAGAGAGAGAGAGAGAGAGAGAGAGAGAGAGAGAGAGAGAGAGAGAGAGAGAGAGAGAAAGAGAGACAGAGACAGAGACAGAGACAGAGAGAGAGAGAGAGAGAGAAAGAGAGAGACAGAGACAGAGACAGAGAGAGAGAGAGAGAGATTACAGGTGGAGATATGAGACTCAGATGGCAATCTGAAGGCAGTGGAAGGGTGTCATCTAAATACTTCAAAATAATGCTTACAGACATATCGACGAGTTCGATGGCGCTGAACGGATTGGATTTGACGGCCGTCAGAAGCAGAACGGCGCTCGACGAAGCCAACGGATTGCTGGAAACCTTTGAAATGATAACAACGACGTTTTGTACAACAAGACACGCATGCGGATGTGATTGACTGATTGATTAATTGATTGGTTGATTGATTGAATGGTCGATTGATTGATTGATCGGTATGATTGATTGATTGATTGATTGATTGACTGATTGACTGATTGACTGGCTGATTGATTGATTGATTGATTAAATAAATTGGTGGAAAGATGAATGGGTGGAGACACGGACGGACGGATGAATGAATGAAAACCGAGCAAGCATGCATGCACGTTGAATACATAGATGAATAGATCGATGGACGAAAGAATGACGGACGGACGGACGATGGATATTTGAAAGGAAAGTTTTTATAAAATAATTGAGAAAATGACAAATGGTTTGGTTGATATAGAAAATGCATTTCTTCGTACGAACCCTCAGGCAACGCAGCGTCTCATTGACCAGCAGCGCCTTTGCTATCCTCGCCAGACCAGCGTCAGAGATTCGATTGCAGGTCAAGTCAAGGTCAAGGAGAGCCTCGTTGACCTCCAGAGCCTCCGCCAATGCCATCGAACCTTTGTCGGCAAAACCGTTGAAGGCCAAAATCAGAGTCGTTAGTATCACGTTCTCCTAAGTCAACGAAATCAGATCGATGATGTGTGAGAGTGAACGGGTAATAATAATAATTGTCGTTCGTCTCAATTTCTCTTTCACCCTTCTATGACCATCTGCTTTATGTCAAGGAGTCTTCATATAACTGATGTGTACAATCAATATGGCCGAATCAACGCAAGTGCATGGTCAAATGGTCAAATGGTCAATCGATAATTATGCAGTCGGTCAAAGAGAAAAGAAATAATCTAATCGTCCACTCAGTTGGTCATTCAGTCATTCAATCATTGAGTGAGTCAGTCAGTCAGCCAGTCAGTCAGTCAGTCAGTCAAAAACCTGTCAATCAATCAATCATTCGATCAGTCAACTATTCGAAAATTCAGTCGGTTAATCATGCAGTCTGTCCGTTTCTCATTGGCTGACCTTGAGACCTGTGGCAATGGCAACTCCTCCGTCTGGTCGGATGTGGTTCCAGCTGAGATCCAGATACTTCAAGTACTCATTGGAGGCTGCAGTACAGAACGACAGATACATGTAAGTATGATTATCACACTTCTAATGCAGAATCATGCAGCCTATGTATCGGGGTCGTGTATAAGAACTCGCAGAGACATAATCAATGATATCTCCATGCATGTTGAAAGGGTGCATGTCTGCTTATACATTCATTGTCATATTCTCTAACGTTATTACAATCCTGTCTAATGTCCTGTGTATGTCGGATCGATATTTCCAATGGCCTGCATATATATATATATATATATATATATATATATATAATATACATAGGCGACGACTAAACGACTTCGATTTGCTTAATCTTGGCTAATGACGGCTAGTCAATTTTATTCGTGTAATGTTCCCCACAGGGCTTAAAGTGTGGCTGGACGGTCATGGACGGCGTCCATGCACTTATTTTAAAATTGGCCAGCACAGACTAAAAAGTTAAGGGCGTCCAGGCACTTCTTTTGGAAAGGTAAGGGGCGTCCAGGCACTTATTTTTCCACACTTTAAGCCCTGGTTCCCCAATGAATCGTCAATGTGCCGATCTTTTTGCTCATTTCGCTAGTGTCCTCAAACTGAAGAGGAATTCTGGTAGACTAGATTTTAACACCCTTACTCTTCACGGTCACTGACCACAAGGCTTTCTTCGCTTGCCATGGCCTGAGTGCTGAGTCGGGAGCATATCTGACAAGGAATCTTGAAGGGGAACTGTATACATGTAAATAAAGAGAGAGACGCTATATAACTTCTGTTAGACGAATTGATTGATAGCACTGGTTGTTCTCTGCCAGTGCCAGTCCCAAGCCTGGATAAAGGAGGAGGCGACACTAATCATCTTTGATATGGCAGTGTCGTTAAACATGTAGCAAGTGATTGATAGCGATGGAACTGAACGACATGACAGGAAATTTAATCGTCGTATGACTATGAAACGACTGAAACGAGTTAAACGAACCGACTGCGGATGTCAGAATCTTTGCCCCTTCGTCGCCGATTTCATTGTGACTCAGATTCAAACGAGTTAGAGATTTGTTTATCTACATGTATCAGCAAAACACAATGACAGATGATCATGTAATCATGGCAATTCGTGTGGAGCCGATCTTTATTAACTACTTCTTGGTTGGTTTACAGCGTTCATTATCTGTATAATGGCTAACCATGAGTTAGGATTATTACAGATCAAGATTTCTTACAAACGTAAATAATTAGATAATTTCGGCCTGCTGAAGCGAATACCATTCGTGGTTATAACATACACAAGTTTGCAAGTTTGCGATGTCAAAGTGTTCCATGTATACGTGCTTTATGCAGGTGCACAATGCGAGCCCTCTAAAGGCTAAGCCGACACCGTCCGAATGACCATGCAACAATTTGGATACTAATAGGCTGTTTAAAGAGTATGGGCGCATAAACTGGCTCGCTTGGTTACATCGGTAAGGTCGATGGCCGCGCGTCTATACGCTACTTTGTGAAAGAGAGCGTGCGGGCCGCGGTTCGATTCCCGAAGGTGGCTATTCAGATATTCAAATCTCGGGCTAGCACGGTCCGTCCACGGGGACCTAAGTGGCGTGACGACACTAATCATCTCTGATATGGCAGTGTCGTTAAACATGTAACAACTGCAGTATGGGCGCATAATATGAACACTTGCAAGTATACGATAAGCAGAGGTAGTCTCTTCCAACTACATTCAGTTGATTTTTTTGAAACGGTGGAAGTACCTACCTCGAGCGACTGAGTTATTTCACGAATGTCCCTGTCTTGAATTTTGTTGCCTGCGCAAAACAGAAATAAAGCGATACGCAGATGTTTTGCGCCTCGCGATATAGATACGTTGAACCTCTTTTGTAGAACAAAACAGCAAGTTAAAACAATCCCAAGCAGACGAAGTATAGTGTATTTTATTATTGACTGGGGCAACGGGTCATAAATTATTATGAGTAACATATTTGAACTTCTCTGTAACACTAGATTGAGCGTATCAAACAGAAAATTTTAACGGCCAATAGCATTATCAAAGGTTAGGTTTAGGTGTCACGTTATATTTTAAAGATAGCTCATATAATATATTCGGTCATTTCGGTGTGTGTGTGTGTGTGTGTGTGTGTGTTGTCATGAGCACTGCAGTAGGGCCTATCAACAGCACTCAGGTTATAGACCTATATATACGCAAGTTCTCGTCTCACTGTTAGGCTAGTATAATTATGCACTAACTTAATAGGTTATTCATTCACATAACAAAATCAATCAATTATGTAGTTCGAATCGACTTTATATTTAAGATAATGTATGGTTTATACAGTCAACAAAATAATTTATATGGCTACAGGTAATATTTGTTAAACTAAAACATAACTAGATCTAGCAAAAATAAAATTAATGGAATACTCTAAGCTAAACAAATTAGCAAGGTAGTTAGATATATAATAGAATACGTCATTTCTATTACATACCAGACAGGTCCAAACTGGTGAGGCTCCTAGTCTCTTGCAGAACCTGACAGATTGCTTTAAAACCCTCCGAACCAATGCGGTTGTCGGCTAAGCTCTTGAATAAAACATCAAATCACACACTGACTGAAGACATCACATCGCGTCTCACAAGCCACAAATGCGCACTATAATAGGCCTCGGCAGCAGGTGACTCACACCAAACAGGACATTAACACGCACTGGAGGCTTGCGTAGTTCACCAAACCCATTCTTCCCGTATTCCAGCACCAAATTGTTCTACCTCCACAAGCCATGCCGAGTGAAAAGGTAGCAACCCGTGAGCCTTTCGCTATCGAGTTTCGGATTCAAATTCCGATACGTCTGAGGAAAGAAGGACAATGCAAAGAAGAAGAAGAAGAAGAAGAAGAAGAAGAAGATGATGATGATGATGATGATGATGACGACGACGACGGCGACGACGACGACGACGATGATGATGATGATTGAGCTGATCACAAGACCATAATTATTAAATGTCAGTAAATTTATCCTCTGTGTCTATGCCTTGACATAATTATGTGAATAGACTCAATGTAGCACCATACATGCATGTACATGCACGTGTGTAGGCCTATGCTATACATTATAAATTATATTCAGCATTTACGACAAATGAAAGCCAAATGATAATATTGTCAAATGAGATTCAATGCCCTATGACCTATGTAATCATTTATGATTGCCATGGGATACCTCATCCAAAGGTTTAGCCAAGTACCTATACTAGTAGGCCTGTATTTACATGTAGATGTCACGATTGTCTTAAGCTTGTGAAAGTATTAGAACGCTGACAGTAGATGAAAATACCAATGTCGTGATGTGACTGTTGTCGCAAAGAAGATATGCGATGTAAATGGCGGAATCCTTGTCCAGCGAGTTGCAGTCTAAGATCAGTCTGCTAACCGTCTGGTTTTCCTATACAAGATGCAGCTCAAACAGTTGACTAGACACAGGGCCAACATAATAATAATGATGATAATAATAATAATAATAATAATAATAATAATAATAATAATAATAATAATAATAATAATAATAATAATAATAATAATAATAATAATAATAATAATAATAATAATTTTGAAAAAAATAATAATAAATTAATTAGGCTATATTTTCTATATTGAAACAATTCAGTTGACAGAAAAACTGAAGAGAAAAAAGAACAAAAACAGTTGAAAGACCAACGGCAAACGACAATGATTAGTTTTATATAACTTTTTTACTCCATGTGCAGTGCTTGTGCACGTAATAGACGACTATAGAAGACATAAATCTTAACTGCTAACAGAGCAGACGACCTGCAATAATTAATCGGCGCTAATAGCAGCCTATACAAAGAATGTTCGCCCTAAGAGGCGTGAACTCGTTACCTCTCGCTCTCCATGCCAGTGTGTTATCCAATGCGCTACATAGGACTCCACATGTGTTTGTAGGCCTACACCAGAGTGCGGATAATAATTATGTAATTTAGCTTAAGAAATTATGTACTTACTTACTAAGTCGTCCTAAACATAAGACACCATGATCATACAGGTCTGCAGGATGCAGATGTGATCGATTGACACACTGCCAGAATAATCGCAAACTGATTTGTTTACCAGCAGAGAGTTGCACAGCCCCAGAACATCACGTGACTGCAGACCGCGCCCTCTGACGACGACCTCGTCTGAATCTAGTCCCCGACAAACGGATCTGATTGGTCGGATGCACAACTTCCGGCAGACGACATTGTACATCCGGCGACTGGATGAATAACATGACCCGGTCTCGTTTGACGAGCTTTCTTCTTCTGTGACAAACCAACAGAACCTCCTCGAACAGATTTCTGGCGTCCATGCACGACTTTTTTTAGCTTGCAGTTCTGTACAAAAAGTGCAGTTTTATATGGCTTTGTGCAGCTGCAAAAGCATCTTTGTACAGCTAAGAATAGTTTGAAATCTCATTGTCATTCGATTGGGAATGATTTGCAATGGAGAATGGGAGGAAAGTCTCTATTATTTCAATTGGAAGGAAAATATATCGAAGGACTGCGAGCACAGCTTGCAACGCTGTTATGATGATCATTCCTGTATTCATATTCTAATATATTTCTTGGAATTGTGCAGCGGCGGCACCATCTCTACATTTCCGGCATAGGTCACATCAATGTCATGGAAGTTAGTCAGCAGGTCGAAGAAATAGCGTGAAAAAAGACATTAAGAATTCGAAAACAATTGGCAGGTCAAAAATTAAATCAAGAATAAAAATAAGTAGTACGTCAAATGACCTACTGCGACCACACACACACACACACACACACACACACACATATATATATATATATATATATATATATAATACTGCGACCTATATATATATATACGGTGATTGCTTCATTCACAGATTGTCGTTTACCTGCAGCATCCAAGTCGGTGTCGTATTCATCGGAGTTATCCAAGTCTATTTGGTCGCCTCTCCGAGTCTCTCCGAACGTTCCATCAGATGTCTTCCTCGCATTCCACTTCTGTCGTCTCCTCCTCTCCTTCTTCCCCTCCTCCTCCTTTTCCACCTCGTCATCGTCCTCCTCCTCTTCTTCCTCCTCAAAGACACATCTTCTCCTCCTCCGCTCCACCGATCTCTCTTTGGCTTCACGAGCGAATATCAGCAGCAGCTGAGATGGGGTTCGCTTGAGGGATGGAGAAGGCAGTTGCTGCTGCTGCTGCTGCTGCTGCTGCAGCGGAGAAGATGGGTTCGTAGGAAGAGGAGGAGGAGGAGGTGGAAGGCTTACCATTTTCCAGCAGCAAGGAATCTTCTATCACACGACATCACTGTCATGTTAATTTCTGTATGTGTGTATTTACATGCATTTAGGGGTTTATCAATAAATCAATGGTTTATAAATAAATCAAAGTCTATAAATAAATCAATAGTCTATAATAAATCAAGGTCTATCACCAAGTCAAAAGTTTGCAAATAAATCAAAGTCTAGGCCTATAGGCCTAAATAAAATTTAATGAATAGTTTATAAATAGGTCTAAAACAAAGTCTATCGAAAAATCAACAGTTTATCAGTAGATCAATAGTTTATAAATAAATCAAAGCCTATCAATAGATCATTGGTCCATCAATAGACCTACAGGTAAATTATCAATAAATCGAAAAACTATCAATAATCAATAGTCACTGGGAATAAGTCAATAGTCAATAGCAGTAGCGTCGTATTAATGGTTTAAAAATAAATCGATCACGCACTGAATCAAACAGAATCTCATGCATGTTGTGTATTCCAACATAATAATTATAGGCAATAGATTTTATTTTTTGGTCAAAACCGTCGAAAGAATTATTATTGACAAACCAACGAAGAGACCTTTCTCTCCTGCTTCCGATATTTTCATACGTAGGCCTATAAAAGCAAATCTTCCAAACGTTTTGGCGCCTGCAAGTAATTCCATAAAATGCTCAAAGTGTCTGTACACGGTACGCGAGGAGACTGTTCGCCTAGTGGTAACCTGGACAAACTGAGGCGGTTGTAAAATCTTAGCACAGCCTTTGAAGTCACGTGTTTACTTCATTCCATGAATATGATTGTCCAATCAATGGCGCGGTCTTAAGTTCAGCCCTCGCTGGAAAGGTCTTTCTACCATAGGTGTAATAAACTTTTTCCGTGTTTATTTTATTTTCATCTATTTTTAGTCTATGCTTTCTACTGTGGTCGCTATAGATCAACATGGGTTACCATTTCATACCCAAAACCTGCGAACTCGATTTCTACTATGGCAGCCAGGCAATTACTATGACAATCGACCTATAGGCCTAGTTATATAGCTAACACACTGCACTAATATGTCACTTCTATAATATAATAGACCTATGGGGTCTAAGGCGACCGTGACGTTGAGAGATCAAGTTTAATTAGATTCTCATAACATTTTGACCTCTTTTGCTCTTGCTATAACCTACAGCCTTGCATAGGCCCTACATGTGCCGCTGTGTAATTAATTAAGAATAGGGACAAACAATCTCTCATTAAATATGAGCAGTAATTATTTATGAATACGAATGTAGCCACGTCATACGTTTTCACTCTGTACGGTTCTAATAATTATATTCTGCAGACTTAATTTAAACAAGGCATTCAAATCTTTCTTAATCAAAACTTTTGATTAGGCGAGCCGTGCGTCAAACTCTTGTATAAACCAAGTTCACACATGACTGTATTTTCGAACGTAAAGTAAAGCGTATACTGCAGACCCAGGACTTAAGTTAGGACCTAACTGGCACTAACAAGTCTTAACTTTACAACTTAACACTAATTGCAGGTCATAAATTGACAGCTCTTAAACTTAGACTTGAATACAATTTACAAGTCTTGGATCTTGCCTCAACGGCATATACATGTATAGAGGCAAGGTGAGACACGAAACAAATACTTGGCAATTATGATCAATCTGTTAAATGTAGAAATAGGCTAATTGCACATAGGTATCAATATATCTTTGGGGGATAATGTCCTTCCTACACAATATTGGGAATTATATCCGGGGGATTTTGTCCGGAAGGATCCTATCCGGGGATTATATCCCACAACCGTATAATATCCTATATATGTTCATGGATGTTTTCTTGTACACGTGCATTTCTCTAGCGCATTTCAGCGCCTGCCCTCAGGCCATCTGGCGTCAATAATTTGGCAAAGCAGCAGACGAAAGAACTCAACAGATGGAGTTTAGCCGACGGATGACCGGATATATGAGAATTCAAAGGACCCGATTAGCCACCTTCTAAGAGATCCGAACCCCTGAAGCAACCCATCAGACCGTCGTCTGCTACGTACATCGTAAAGCCTTTGAAATCCACCATTACGTTTCTTCCTCGCTCCGGAAATCTTATAGACTACGGCTGGTGCTCAGGGTTCTTCCTTTGCTCTTACACGGTGTCTATAACTTACGTGGAATCATAACCCAGTGTTCAATCTAGTTTCCCTTCGCCACCCCATACTGCCGAGGGGGTCAAAGTATATAGGAGGAACAAACGATCGCCCAACGGACGATCGTCGATGCGAAATAGTGGAGCAAGAATTTCGTTAAGATGACAGGCTAAAATGCTTCCATTTGAAAGTGGAAATTCGAAAAAATTCAGATGAAACCCGGCCCAACCCGTTAGCATTTAGAACCGACTGTAGAAGCGAACGACAAACCCTAAGCAGGCCAATGAGAAGCGAATCACAGCAGTCACTTCGGGATTGATGTATGTATTGTATGTATGTATGTATGCATGTATGTATGTATGTATGTATGTATGTATGTATGTATGTATGTATGTGTGTATGTATGTATGTATGTATGTATGTATGTATGTATGTATGTATGTATGTATGTATGTATGTATGTATGTATGTATGTATGTATGTATGTATGTATGTATGTATGTATGTATGTATGTATGTATACGTATGTATGTATGTACGTACGTATGTATGTATGTATGCATGTATGTATGTATGCACGTGCCATGCATGTATGTTTGTATATGAGTAAAGTCTCTGTATATCCGCATGCATGTCTCTCCTTGTGTTCATCTGTCTCTATCTGTGTCTTCGTCTGTCTTGGGAAATTTCGACCAAGGTCACCGGCCAAAAAGATCCGTCGACAATAGACTTAGATCGCTGAAGATTAATGGGATAACTGCACGGTGTCCAGACATCATCATCATCGCCTTCCTACTCCGACATTATTCATTCCTCTCCATTCTTCTTCCTCCAACTCCATACTTTGCTTTCATCCCTCCTCTATTCCTGTTTTATTCCTGTTCCATTCATCCTCCTCCATATCTTCTCCAATCCTCCTCCATTCCCCTCCACTCATCCTCCAATCGTCCTCCATTCCTCCCCATTCCTCCCCCACTTCTCCTGGATTCTTCCTCCATTCATCCTCCATTCTTCCTCCATTCCTCCTCCATTCCTCCTCTATTCCTCCTCTATTCCTCCTCCATTCCTCCTTTATTCCTCCTCCATTCCTCCTCCATTTCTCCTTCATTCCTCCTTTATTCCTCCTCCATTCTTCCTCCATTCCTCCTCCATTCCTCCTCTATTCCTCCTCTATTCCTTATCCATTCCTCTTCCATTCCTCCTACATTCCTCCTCCATTCCTCTCCATTCCTCCTCCATTCCTCCTCCATTCCTCCTTTATTCCTCCTCCATTCCTCCTCCATTTCTCCTTCATTCCTCCTTTATTCCTCCTCCATTCTTCCTCCATTCCTCCTCCATTCCTCCTCTATTCCTCCTCTATTCCTTATCCATTCCTCTTCCATTCCTCCTACATTCCTCCTCCATTCCTCTCCATTCCTCCTCCATTCCTCTTCCATTCCTCCTACATTCCTCCTGTGTTCCTCCTCCATTCCTCCTCTATTTCTCCTCCATTCCTCCCCCCATTCCTCCCCCATTCCTTGTCCATTCCTCCTCCATTCCTCCTCCCCATTCCTCCCCCATTCCTTGTCCATTCCTCCTCCATTCCTCCCCCCATTCCTCCCCCATTCCTTGTCCATTCCTCCTCCATTCCTCCTCCCCATTCCTCCCCCATTCCTTGTCCATTCCTCCTTCATTCCTCCTCCATTCCTTCTCTATTCCTGCTCCATTCCTCCTCCATTCCTCCTCCATTCCTCCTTCAATCCTCCTCCATTCCTCCCCCATTCCTCCTCCATTCCTCCTCTATTCCTCCCCCATTCCTTGTCCATTCCTACTTCATTCCTCCTCCATTCCTTCTCTATTCCTGCTCCATTCCTCCTCCATTCCTCCCCCATTCCTCCTCCATTCCTCCCCCATTCCTCCTCCATTCCTCCTCCATTCCTCTCCATTCATCCTCCATTCCTCCTCCATATAGCTTCGCTGATCAATCGATCAACTGTTGTGTTCTGCCTTTATCTTCTCGTGTGTCTCCATCAGTTGCTGTTGTCATCAAACCTTAATGGCTTCCGACCAGACTCAGCAGCCGCAGCGGTCGAACCCCGGCTGCGGAGGTAGACGGGTATGGATGGGATGCGGACCGGCCCCCATCAGTTATGTCATCGCATCTCGAACCTTGACCCTGTTCCCGCAATGTCCATTTATAACAATCATTGTGCGTTTGTTGATGAAAGACAAAACCATCCGACTGGCGATTAATAAATGAACACTGTTGTTCCTCATTGTTGCCCCGTCTGTTGTCCATTGTTGTTCCCGACTGTTGTCCATTGTTGTCCCCGACTGTTGTCCATTGTTGCCCCCGACTGTTGTCCATTGTTGTCCCTCACTGTTGTCCATTGTTGTCCCCGACTGTTGTCCATTGTTGTCCATTGTTGTCCATTGTTGTCCATTGTTGTCCCCGTCTGTTGTCCATTGTTGTCCCCGACTGTTGCCCTTTGTTGCCCCCGACTGTTGTCCATTGTTGCCCCCGACTGTTGTCCATTGTTGCCCCCGACTGTTGTCCATTGTTGTCCCCGACTGTTGTTCTTTGTTGCCCCCGACTGTTGTCCATTGTTGTCTACTGTTGTCCTGTTGCTCTTCTGTATTGTGTTTGATTAGAGTCTGGCTTTGCAGCGTCGTCGGTTGATGCATTGTGCTTTAGACTGAAGCGCAATGGAAGTTAATCACTGCAACTACAATGGAAGTTATGCTAAATACGGTTACAATGGAAGTTGCTAATCGCAATTAACAAGTTAATTATTAACTAATCAGTCGATGACATATGAAAAATATTTCAATCGAAATCAAATTATTCTGACTGCTTTTAAAAGAACTCCACCGCCATAATTTTTTTCTTATCATCTCTATTTGTGCGTCGTATCTAAATGACCAATCAGCATACAGGAATCATTTAGTTAAAAATCAAGTAATCTAATTGATTAACAATGAAGGCAAGAACCAAGATGGCAGCGAAAGAGGAGGAGAGGGAACGAGAGATGACCAATTGATGACGCAAGTTATGTATAACCTATATAATAATATATATAATTAGACATGTTTTTTTATGTATGCTTATGTGTACAAATGCATGCATCTCTGTATGCCTGTACGTATGTTTGTATTTATGTATGAAGTTAGAAGAAGGATTTGTCCAATGCATCTCTCGAAGAGCTTCCGAAAGAGTCCTCATAAAGAGCATTACAGCAATCCAGCTTCTTAACCCGACAGATACTAAATAGTCCGTTTCCGCACTTAACGTCACTAAGCGGAGATTATAAAGGCATAAGCAAAATACGGAAAAAAGTTCCAGATAATTAAACACACAAGAGACGCATTTCGGTACGCTTTGGTCAGCCACCCTTGAAAATGATCAGCTCACAATTTATTAAAGCATTAGAGTCGGTCTTCTAGGCAAAAACGACCACAATGGTTGGATGGACACAAACCGTCTAATACATAGAGACCTATGATCTCGTCAGCATGTGTGTATGTATATGTGTATGTATGAATGTATGTGTGTATGTGTGTATGCGTGTATGGTGCATGTACAATTGTACATGTACAAGGGGGATACAGGAATTTTCGAAGGGGGGCCAAAATTTTTGGTCTTGTGAGACAGGAGAAAATTTTTTTAGTCATCGACCAAATTTTCCGGGGAAAAAACTACCATTTCATCCGTCGAAAAAACTGATGACCTTTTTTTTTTTAGTCATCGACCAATTTTTCGGGAAACATCCACCGACGGGGGGCCAAGTCCTGTGCGATTTTGTAATAGGGGGCCTGATGTCCTGTTTTTCTCTCCCACTACATTTATTTAATGGCTTGTTGAAACCAAATGGGGGCCACGTCCCATGCAATTTTTAAATGGGGGCCATGGCCGGATTGGCCCCCTGGATCCGCCCCTGTACATGTATATGTATGAATGTATGTACGCATGCATGCATGTATATATGCATGTATGTATTCATGCATGTATGTAAGTATGTTTGTATGCACATTTGCCATAGCGCCCCATCAAGCTTTCTACTCAGAGAGACGCTCCCGACTGCAGAGCGGACACTGCATCGGAATTTCACACCGAAGCGCTGAGCAATTGCGAGTGAAGGACTTGCCCAAGGTCTCTACACGGCGACTTGAGGTGGATTCGAACCTCGAACCTTCCGACTTCAAGGCAACGACGCCACCACTACACTACCGCGCCCAACAATGTATGTATGTATGTATGTATGTATGTATGTATGTATATATGTATGTATGTATATATGTATGTATGTTTGTATGTATGTATGTATGTATGTATGTATGTATGTATGTATGTATGTATGTATGTATGTATGTATGTATGTATGTATGTATGCATGCATGCATGCATGCATGCATGTATGTATGTATGTATGTATGTATGTATGTATGTATGTATGTATGTATGTATGTATGTATGTATGCATGTATGTATGTATGTATGTATGTATGTATGTAGGTATGTATGTATTTATTTATGTATGTATGTATGTATGTGTGTATGTATGTATATATGTTTGTACGTATGTATGTATGTACATGTATATGTGTACGTGTGCATGTATACATATATGAATGCATATTATATATGTATGCATGCATTGCTTGCAACGATGCATTTGAACTTTTTGCAGCGCCTTTTTTCTTAGGTACATGCATATACCACTCTAGTATATATACCACCACAAAGTACATGCTCCATCGCAAAAATGCCGCAGCCATACTGCGACGCGCGCCCCGTTGTTGAACATGACAACATCCGGGTCTGCGTCGTTCGAAACTGCTTTTGGCACAACAATTTCCGCGACAGGGAATGCGGCTTATAAGCTTATTATCGCTCATGAATTATTTCCGCCTGCCGCGCGACACGGACCGCGAAGACGGACGAGGCACGCCACCTAACGACCGCCTATAAAAACTGGCCGACCGCCAAATTCATGCGGGTCTCGCGCGACGTGATTTTCCTTCGCAGCTGGGGGGGAATCCCCCTCCCTCTGCCCGATTATCCGTACACCGTTCTCCGAATAAACGACTGCCTGGCTTACATGGCGGCTGCTCAACGAGGGTAGGTGATCTTTTATGGCCCAAGGTGTATGTATGAAAAGCATTATAGGGATACGGCAAGCACGCTGCGGTTAATTATTCGTTGTTCAAACGAGCGCGAGTTTGAATTGTCTGATTCTAGAGAACATTAAATTGACATGCATTCAGGCATACTAGACATGTATGCGGCTACACGACCACATTATTATCTCGGTGGACTGAAGAAATTGGACGAGGAACGGTTTTTTCAATTCTGTTTAGACTGTCAATTGTTTCGTCGAAATATTTATTGCTTACCTTATGTTTTGCCCATTTCATTCATCAGGTCTTTCGTGAGTTTGATCTGGTTAGATAATACCATTTGCCAACGTTTTTCAATCTCTTGTTTCATGTCCAAGAGAGAAGAAAGGAGACTTATAAGTTGGAGTAGGCGTGGAAAGGCGTCGAGGCTCAAATTCTTTGCAGTTTTGTGCGATCAACAAAAAAGCTGATAGAAAACATGGACGAAGCGCGACTTATATATATATATATATATATATATATATATATATATATTGCATAATTCGTTTAATTAATTATCGATCAATCATTGTCCAGAGACTTAAGCAAAACTTACCTAACAAAAACCTTGATGCGCATGCAGACAAACAAAATTGCAAGCCATTTTGCAAGACATTTTGTCAACATCTTTTGTGTTCAGCTGATTCTCATAAACCACTATTTGATTATTATTATTGACTTTTTATATAGCGCACCTTAAACGTAATCTACGCAGAAGCACTCCCAGTCCAACAATGGCTAAATAAGGCAGTTTTTAAATGAGAAAGAAACATGGTGGTGTGTGACCTCTATAGGCACCTGGTGGAGAGCAACAGGGAGCCCATTCCAGGTTCTAGGGCCATGCAGCCAATGAGAAAGAGCGTCGCTGCATTACAGCAGTTCGAGAACGAGGGGTCAAGAGTTCGGAGGTTTATGTTTCCTACATTGGAAGTACTGACTACACTGTTACGAGACGCGTCTAGAAAATTGTTGCCGAGCAGCTGTCCAATGAATAGAGACCTTAGGGATTGGGGCTTAACCCCAAAGTCCGTAGGCTATATACTGTATATATAGGCAACTTGAAGATCGATTCTCAAGGCTAATTTGTTCTGTTAGGAGGCTATAAGAAACGTTTGATTTCGCGATAGTGGAACCAAAAACGGTTGCTTTGCTTCCTGTGATCTAAAATTCTCGATTAACCTTCAGTTCTAGGGTAACCAGCACTTGGTACTCCGAGGGTTAAACTGCCAAGTGTCTTAGTTGTTTGACATATCGGACAGGAAAAATGGGTGTTGTGGAGCAACATCTTAGCAAGACTGTAAAAAAGCATTATACTCTGCAGGTGGATATTGAACCGTTATATATTCTGCTCTGGCCTAGTCCGCTGTCCAATCCTATACTATCCACCCTGTCCGTCCTAACCGATTCATTTCTTGCCTATCCATTCCTATTCTATCCATGCACTTCTATCCATTACTATCCCATCATATCAATCCCTATCTTATCCTAGCCTATCATATCAGTCCTATCCTATTCCATCCCATCATATATCCTATCCCATTCCCATTCTATCCTATCCTATCCTAACTAATCCTATCCTGTTCTAGCTTTATCTTCGTCATTCCATTTTCTCCTCTCTATCCTTCTCGTTTAATTCTCACATTATATATTCTCCATTTTTCTCAATAGTTTTCTTCTATGATTATCTGCAACCCTCACCTCTCACAATTTCTGGCTACAGATATCTATAAGCTCATTAATTATGTAGATGTTTTGTGTCGGGCTCTACTGTATTATATAGGATGATGATAATAGGCCCTAGACTGTATTATATAGCATGGTAATAATATGGAGGGCGTGCTTGCATGCAGAAGCGGCGCTAGGGGTGTCTAGGGGGGGCTAAGCCCCCTAAAAAGGCCATCCATTTTTACCATGTAAAAATTAAATATTTAGACGATTAACCTTCTTTTGCCTCCCCAAAAAATGAAAGCAAAGGTACGCGCGAGATTTGTCAGACAGTTTGGCGGCTACGAAAAAGGACCTTTTAGACCAAATGACTAAAAAAATTAGGCGGCGAAAACGGAAAATTTTCTTCAGATTTTGGTCGATGACTAAAAAAAAGGTCGTCAGAAATTTTGGCGACTGAAAACGGAAAATTTATCCGAAAATCCAGCCCCCCCCCAAAACAAAATCCTGGTGCCGCCACTGCTTGCATGCCATGCAGCAGATTCTCGTCTTAGAATAATATTGATCTGTCGGAATACTCGATCGAGAAACGCAGCGAGTCTATTCATTGCATTCAGTCTTTATCTGACGTATACTTTCTTTTCATTCGGACCAGATTCTCTGGTTGTACAACAATGTATAGCCTACATATTGCTACTGAAAACATGCACGCAGAGTTTTTGCATTGCTGCAGACATTATTTGGCACGAAATATAATTATAGTCTGTGCTTTGCAGCAAAGATACATAATGATTTTTCTGTTTTCGTTTAGTCGCCATCATAATTGTCGTCGTTGTTGTCATCATCATCAGCAGCATCACCATCATCATCGCCACTACCATCATTGTCATCATCATCATCAGCGTCATCATCGCCATCGTCATCATCATCATCATCGCCATCGCTATCATCACCATCATCATCATCATCATCATCATCATTATCATCATCATCATCGCTATCGTTATCATCGTCGTCATCGTCATCGTCATCATCATCATCATCATCATCGTCATCGTCATCGTCATCATCATCATCATCATCATCATCATCATCATCGCTATCGTTATCATCGTCGTCATCGTCATCATCATCATCATCACACTCATTATCATCATCATCATCGTCATCGTCATCGTCATCGTTACTATTCATTCTTTCATACTTTGAACTTATATAGCGCACCTTCAAGAAACCTGTTCAGGAACGCTTGCCACGGCAAAAGAAAAAGACTTGAAAGATTTATGAAATAAAGTTTGATTGATAAGATGCAATAAACGCAGCTTTGAAGGGAGATCATTCTAGTGGACAGAATTATTGTCATCATCTTCATCTTCATCATCATCGACGTCATCACCGTCATCGTCATCGTCTTCGTCATAATAATAATAATAATAGTGATGATGATGATGATGATGATGATGATGATGATGATGATGATGATGATGATGATGATGATGATGATGATAATGATAATAATAATAATAATAATAATAATAATAATAACAAAAATAATAATAATAATATAAAAAAATAATAATAATAAAAATAATAATAATAATAATAATAACAATGATAATAATCATAATCATAATCATAATCATCATCATCATGGACATCGTTGTGAGTTTCCTCTTTTGCTCACGGTCATAGAATTCGTCGTCGTTCTGTCAAAAGAAGAACATAACAAAGCATCAGATTTCTTTCATTCCAGAAGTCACGTCCTCCTCCTCTTTCTCTTTCTCCCATCTTCCTCTTCCTTCTCCTCTCCCCTCCTTCTCCTACTCTGCCTCCTCCTCCTCCTCTTTCTCTCATCTTCCTCTTCCTTCTCCTCTCCCCTCCTTCTCCTACTACTCCTCCTCCTCCTCTTTCTCCCATCGCCCTCTTCCTTCTCCTCCCCCCTCCTCCGCCTCCTCTCATATTGAAGCAATCAATCAGACAGAATGAGGTAAAGCGCAGATGTTAATTGTGCTACATCATCTTCTTTCGGATGACGTTTCACTAATTAAAAGTAGACAATGCGCCAATATGCTATTATATATATAACTATATATATAGAGGAATGCAGCGATATATATATATATACATATATAGAGGAATGCAGCGATATATATATAATCATATATTATATACATGTATATACATATATTGCAGCATCCGTCTGCATATTTATCAGCATCCTCATCTGCAGCAGCCGCAGCAGCAGCAGCAGCAGCAGCAGCAGCCTCGCTCAGACATGATATACAAAGCGAAATAGTCCGAACTGCAAAGAAACAGCGTTGGACACAGCAGCAGCAGCGGCACTGAATCAGCGATAATATGGCGCCTGTGTTGGACGTTCAGCCGTACGTCCGGTTTCTAGAGAGTTACGCAATGCCAGAAGAATTACAGAGGGAGGTGTGTATTACAAAGGGAAAGCAACATGGAAGAGAGGATGAAAACGAGGAGAGAGAGAACGAAGAGAAACGAAAAAGAGAGGAAGAAAAAAGAAAAATAAGAGAAAATGCGAAGAAGATGAAGTAGAAGTAGGATATAGAAGAAGAGAAAGAAACTTCGGTCGCGATGATATAGGAATGCAATAACGAAATTGGTAACGCTAGAAAAAGAAGAAAGCCAAGCTATACAGTATAATGTATACCGGGAGAGAAAGACTTTGAGCATAGCACTAAAGAAAAACCGTCAAAGAGGATTAAGAAGCTTACATGTAGTTACGCGGATGAGATGGGGGGAGGATGTAGGGAATCAGGAAAAGAATTGTCGTGCACACGAAAGGAAAGGAAAATTAATCTGGAGCTGTCTGAATGTCTGGCGACTGCGTGGAGCGATGGCCCGTCCTGATCTCGTGAGCAATGACCGATTGACTGCCCCTCCACCCCACCCCACTCCACCCCACCCCACCCCGTCTAAGTCCGATAGCAGACAGGGCAGATGATGGCTGAGGAGGGAAAGGAACAAGAGGAAGGGAAGAACAATCATCGGGAAGAACACGAGAAGAGGAAGAGATGGGCACACGTACACGGAATGAGGCTTCCCTCTTGTGTCGTATCGGTGGATTCTTCTAAACTGTGGGACTTGAGCGATAATTTGTAAGACGTTTGGACGCTGTATTCGCTGTTGCTGTGATGTCATGCTGGAATCAATCTTTGCTGCATGTCGATGTGGATTTCGAACGCTTCTCGATAGTATTATTTTTTATTCGTAGATCATTTTGATGTGGAGGTTGGGGCCTCGTGACGTACGATCGAGTGCATTATCTATTGGAATTGCGTTTACGCACCGTTTACTACAACACAGATTAATGAGCAGAAAAAATAACCTGGGTCAGACGAGGAGTAACAAGGTGTGCAAAGAAGACTTTAGTGTTGAGTTCTATGCAAATAAAATGACTTATAATTTTATATCATGCAATACAGAAAAGGTGATGAACATAATAATTCTTCGATGACCCGGTGGTTCTAATCTAATCTGATCTATAATGAATTATTATATAGCGCTTTTATCAAGACGCTTAAATAAAACACGACTTCCTATAGTCGCCTCAATTCAGATTATATCCACAGCCAAATTGCGTTAGGCATGTCGATATCCGGTTATCTCCGGTCATTGGGATTGACAAATCCTGCTATAGAGGCATGCACGGGGTAGGAAAGGGAGGAGAAGGCATGAAGTCCGGGTAAGAGAAACAGACAGACAAACAGACAGAGGCAGAGACAGAGACAGAGGCAGAAACAGAGGCAGAGACAGAGACAAAGGCAGAAACAGAGGCAGAGACAGACAGACAGAGACAGACAGACAAAGACAGAGGCAGGCAGATAGAGACAGAGACATATGGAGATAAAGACAGAGACAGATATAGATAGACAGAGAGACAGCTAGACACAGAGAGACAGAGGGGAAGAGAGAGACAGAGATATATAGAGAGGCAGAGAGAGACAGATAGACACACAGAGAGACAGAGGGGGAAGAGAGGAAGAAAGGGCGAAGAATATCGATAGAGAAATACGACTGCAGTGCTAAAGACACCGTAGGCTCAAAGCCTCAAACCATACTGGACACAGCTATACTGAGCTTAGACGTCTTATATGCAATACAGAAAAGAAACGGTTCGTTATTTATTTATTTATAGAGCGAAGCACAGGCATCATAATAACTACATAGAAGATATATCCGCCATGGGATAATACAAAACACAGACCCATTCGGGATGACTGCTGCGGCAGCCGCGCTTAATGGCGCAGTCCGTATAAAACGACACCGGATACGGGCAAGAATGACGAACGAGGCAACGGTGTCTCAAGATCAGCGGTTCTCAACCTTTTTAGTGCGGCGACCCCTTGGTAAGATTTCGAAAGTTGTGGCGACCCCTAGCAAATTTTTTTATCGATTTAGGCTAGTAACTCCCGTCACTGCATTTTTTCCAGTGTCCATTGTTATGCATTTTCACTTCATAATTCGAACTGCTGTTGGCAGTTGTTTGAGGTTTCCTGGCACTTAATAGCGATTCTGCATGAGAGCTACCTATTCGGCAGTTTGAAATTGAAGTTTCGTAAGTCTATATTCATTTTGTGACACTTCAGCAACTGCCACGTCTTGCTGCTGGATCTCCCCATACCCTCACACCATCTCCACTCTCCAGTGTGCCTTCTTGGCGTCATCAGCTGTTCTTAAAAATTACGGTATGTTTTCAGTTGTGATGTTTAGTATCTGAATGACGATTCAGTTTATTAGGTTGCATCGATTCGACCGACAAAATGTCATTAGGCCTACAAATAAAACGTTGCAGTTTCTCGATTCATGCTGCATCCATTAAACAGTAGGCTACTGTGCAAATGGGTCATGATTCTTCTGTTCTTAACACTTTTAGCCTAGCTGATTCGTTTGTTGAAACTATCAATTTCATAAACGTTAGGACCTACCGACGTAGGCCTACTTGTGTTCTATATGAATGCAAGGAGCAGGGAAGGGTTTGATGAGGGGATGTACCCTATCGACATAAAGTTATTGAATTGCCACACTGCACTGGTGGCATTTTAGACTGTCATTTTAGCGAAATTGCGGATAAAATGGTACAAATTTATAATGATATCTATGAAATATTTCTGCAATGTTGTGGAGATTATGTATAAGCAGCTCGGTCCCCCTACAATTTTCGGGAGACCGTCCTCAAAATTCTCTGCCCATATATAGGTTCTATAAACTTAGGTCTGGCTAGCTGACAGCGTAGATTCTTTGAGTAAAACGGATATTGCTTTATTTGTTTAGAAGAATGGTAAAGTGAAATTTGCATTTTAGAACTAAAATGGCAAAAATTAAATCAGCTGCTGCAATTTATATAATGGTTCATTGCCAAAGTATAAGTAAAATTTTATGTAGTTGCTATAGTGAAATTGCTACAACATGTCTACATCTTTTGCCGATTTCTGAAGGGCTCAGGCGACCCCTGGCAAATCGTCAGGCGACCCCCGTGGGGGTCGCGACCCACAGGTTGAGAACCGCTGCTCAAGATAGTCCAAACGAAATCAGATAATTATTCAGAACATTTTCCATTACTAACAGGTCTAAAACTGAAATATCATATTCCAAAGCGCAGTAATGCAGACTTATGGGCTTAAACGAGTAGCCTACGCTCGTATGTTTCAAATATGTTTTACCATAAATATATATATATATATATACAATGTATATATCGTGTGGTAATCGTAAACTTCAAATTTATGAAACGAAAGTCAAGCGCAGCCAACCAGTTTTATTCAAGCGCGCTATTATAGGCATTGAAAGCATGTTGCTAGCATCGACTGAGGTTAAAAACAAGGTCAGAAATTTCGTGTTTGATCACGATAGACTCACTTTCAGCTTGTTGACATGGCATATAGCGGCATAACTCTATATTAGGCCTGCAAATTTCAGGGGCCTTAAGAATGAATGAGGTGTAATTCCATTGTGTATAATTATATACAACCGCTGAACCATAGTGATACTATCAGACGATTTATTCAAATAGAAATAAGTGCTCGGATATATTATCACTACTGGCCTAGTTAGCTACACCGGTAAGCGAGAGCGGCATACGTCTGTTGGTTGCAACGGACTGCGGTTCAAGCCCCGGGCTGGGAGTTGACATTCAGAGATTTAGATATCTCGGGCTAGCACGTGTGGGACGCAGGGGCGCAAGCTCCTGCGGATCGACCTTGGGCAAGTTGCTTGCCCATCGTTGTCTGTGAGGAAGGCAACGGGAAACCACCTCACTCATCTCATCCGCAGGGGCGTAAAGCCAATGAACCTGCCTTCGGGCAGAGAACCATCATCATCATCTTATCACTATAGTATGATTAGAGGCCGATGTTGCATTTAAAGCAAGACGCATTAATTTTCATAACATAGCGCAACACTTTTGCATACTTATTAATTCACTCTCTGGTTACTTCATTCTCACGCGTAATGAAACGCACATGATGAGTGTGAGCTAATTTTGTATAGTCTATTTAGTCAGTTGATGTTTAGGCGTACGACTAGACCAGCTCAAGGTCAGCGTCTAGACAGTTAGGCCTGCAGGTGCCAGACTGGCGGGAAAGTTAGCGCGGCTCGGCCGACCGTCGCCGAAGCGCGCGAGAGAGCGAGAGAGACAGACAGACAGACGGACAGATACACGAAGAGAGGCAGAGAGAAGGACAGAGCGGCCAGGGGAAGAGTGTACGCCCAGACAGTGTAAGAAGTAGTAGAAGAAGGCGTTGATAGTAGAGAGAGAGTAGAAGACGTTTTAGAGAACAGTGGAGTTTAGATAATAATAGTTGCGTTGCTGTCGTAGAATTCAAGCGTTTGTCGTCGTTGATCTATTGTTGTGTTATCTGCGTGTGTTATGAACGAAGAAGAAGAAAATACAAGAAACAGAGCTTTGTTGTAATTGAACAAGTTAAGAACTTTAGAGATTTATACCCTAGCTTTAGATAACGAAATACAGTGACTAGGCTAGGTGTAGGCTACGCTACTGAACACAAGGGAAAAAACGGGAGAAAACTTTGAAGGTCAATTGGGTGTTGACATTTTTGGTGGCAGCGGTGGGATACTGAATTCAAGCAACGGACGTTGGGATAGTGAACTCAGTCGGAGGAATATTTTCAATCGGAGCAACATTTTCAATTGAAGGAATATTTTCATTTGGAGGAATATTTTCAATCGGAGGAATATTTTCAATTGGAGCAACATTTTCAATCGGAGGAATATTTTCAATTGGAGCAACATTTTCAATCGGAGGAATATTTTCAATTGGAGGAATATTTTCAATTGGAGGAATATTTTCATTTGGAGGAATATTTTCAATTGGAGGAATATTTTCAATTGGAGGAATATCTACGGTGGATTTTGCTTACGAAGCATTTTCGACGTTAATTTTCGGAATATTCACCGTCCGTAAATTGAAGGTGAATATCGAATCAATCTGAGGAGCTGACCAAACGGGAGAAGGAAACTGAGCATCCGAACAACTGGTGAGAAGATACAACGGGTATACGAATAACATTACGACAACGCCAGAGAGAGGTATACAAAACTCGCTCCTTGTATAAACAAGCCATAAGAAGTAAAGTCAGCCAATTGCAGAAAGCATAGTCACTCCCTCGATTTCTTCACGCAAATCAGTTGAAGTAAGAAAGTAAGATGGAGAAACTTACGGAACAAAAGCAAGCGAGTATAAAGAAGATGTCGTCTGCTCGATTAATAAAGTTATTAATTGAAGAGGGTCTCGACATAGAAGAAGTCGAAGAGATGTCAAGGGAAAATTTGATGAGAGCCCTAGCAGAGGTGTGGCTAAAGGAAGCTGAAGAGAAAGGCGCTGTAGGTGGCGTTGAGGAGAAACCACAGGTTATGTCTATGGAGGCGTTGATGCAATTTATGATGATGAAGGAGGAGCAACGCAGACAAGAAGAGAAAGAACGGAAACAAGAAGAGAAAGAAAAAGAGGAGCAACGGAGACGAGAGGAGAAAGAACAAAAACAAGAAGAGAAAGAGAAAGAGGAGCAACGGAGACGAGAGGAGAAAGAACAAAAACAAGAAGAGAAAGAGAAAGAAGAGAAACGGAGACAGGAGGAGAAAGAGAAAGAAGAGAAACGGAGACAGGAGGAGAAAGAGAAAGAGGAACAAAGGAAACAAGAAGAGAAAGAACGGAGACAAGAGGAAAAAGTAAGAACAGAACAAGCAGAAAGGATGAGACAAGAAGAGATACAGATGCAGAAGCAGCAGTTCCAGCTTCAGCTAGAACAAATGAAAAAAGATCGTGACGAAGCAGAACGAAGAAGAATGGAATTGATGATAGAATACGAGAGGGCAAGGAAAAGTGATGAAGAAATACGAAAACAACAGATCGAAGAGCAAAAGATGCGTGAGGAAGACAAAGAAGCCATGCGTTTGGCAGAATTACAAAGAGCCGAAGAGATTCGACAGGAAGAATTGAAAATGGAGAAAGAAAATTTGGAAAAAGCGGAAAGAGAAAGGGAAGAACAATTAGAATTAGAACAAAAGAAACTCGCTCTTAAGGAAGCTCAGCTCCGAGAAATGGCTATAGAAAAGGAGGAACGCAGAAGACAGTTAGAATTGTTGCAGCAAAAGATAGAACAAGAAGAACTGCGTAGGGTAGAAGATCAAAATAGACTGAGGGAACGAAATGAAGACGAAAGAAGAAGCCGTGAAGAGTCAGAACGAAACAGGATCAGAGAAAGTGAGACAATGGTGTCCAAGATTAAAAGGATAGGTGATGCAATGAAACACGTATTACCTAAGATGCCATATGATATGATGGAGGTGCCATTATATTTTGAGACAGTTGAGAATGCATTCAACAGTTTTACGGTGGAAAAGCAGTTTTGGGTCAAATTGCTGTTGCCACTAATGACGCCAAGAGCAAGAACGGTGTTGAACCGATTGTCTTTCGATGATCTAGACGATTACGACATAGTGAAAGAACATTTACTGAAAGAATTCAAATTGACAGCGAGAGAATATCGATCACGATTTGGAGATGCGAGGAAAACGGCAGAAGAAACATACACGATGTTTACAGCAAGATTGAAGAATCTGTTGAACTATTATGTCAGAAGTAGGCGAGTGGGCAAAAGCTACGAGAAGTTATTTGATCTGTTGGTGGCGGATAAATTGAAAGAATGTCTACCACCGGGTCCACTACAGTTCGTACTAGCAAAGGAGGGTACTGAATGTTTTGAAGCTAGTAATGTTGCAGAACTCGCAGACGTACACGTGAACAATCGAATTGGTCTAATGTTTCAAGACAAACCGAAATATGAAGCATGGGGAAATAGTTCGAAGCAACCCAGGTGGAATAGTAATAACAAAGAAACAGGAAACCAAGCCAGAAATAACGAAGCAAGGAATGATGGTGCTCCTGGAAGACAGTTTGGTCAAGATAGAAGAGAAGCAACGGGTGACAGACAAATGTACAGTCGAATTCCAGTGATGGGACGCCAAAGAGAAAACAATGCAGCGTACAATTACAGGCGGGAGAGCACTGAACCGAGAGGGATTGTTAAGAAACGTTGCCATAATTGTCAGTCAGACCGACATCTGATAAAGGATTGCAAAGTACCATCAAGAATGACAAATCTGAGAAATAGATTTACTCGAAGTGCAGAAAATCTCAGAGTAAATCAGATACAAGTAAGGAATGCACCGAATCAGTATGAAGAACAAGACAACCGCGAAACGGAAGTGAAGTCAGTGATGAAGTGCACGCCTCAATTTGCTATACAGAGAGAAATAGTAAATTCTGCTCCAATTAAAGATGCTGGTCGAGAAACAGAAAGCAAAGATGAGTGTCAACGTACAAAGAAGTCTTTACTACAGCATGTCAATGTAGAGATACGTGGAAATGATGACAGTTGTCATCCCGTGCAAGTCAGAGCGCTGATCGACTCTGGTACTGAGATTCCAGTAATCAATGAGGAATTGTTGAAAGGAGCGACAGTGGAAGAAATTGGCAGAGTACATTTGCAATGTGTGGCTGGAGAACCCATTCCAGCTAAGTTGGTGAAAATCGAAGTGCGGATGAGTTGTCATAACGAAGGAAGAGATTTGAAAGACAAGGGAGTAAATATCGCGCCATATTTAACCTTGGTGTGTGCCAGCATTCCGGCAGTCTTGTGCAAAGATAACAAAGAAAAGTTCTTGCTGCATCCAGAGATAATCGCAGAACTGAAAGAGGTTCCACCAGTGAGTGTATTACAAGGAGAATTACAAGCGAATGTGACTACAAGAGCACAGAGTCGGAGAAGAGAAGTGGAAGAAGGAGAAGAGGAAAAGTCAAATGAAAGTTTGCTAGATGAGGACACAGAAAGCGATGATGAACAAAGCGTTCAAGAAGAAGAAGGAATAACATCCGGAAACAATGAAATTGAAGAAGAGATGGTTGCATGTGAACGTAATAATGATGATGATTCTGAGAGTGATGGTGAAATAGACACGAGTATGAGGGATTTGTTTGCCGAGAATACGAGTGATGAAAGACAATTGGCAGACGCAAAGAAATTTGAAGAGCAGCAGAGAAATGACGAGTCACTGAGGTCGTGGTGGAAGACAGCTGAAGACAAAGGATCAGAGTTTAGTGTGGTGAATGGGTTGATGTATAAGAAGCATCAAATGTTGGACCAGTTGGTGTATCAGTTGGTGTTGCCGAAGGAAAGAAGAATTCAGGTGATGGAATTGGCACATGAGTCAGTATTTGGCGGACACTTGGGAGAAGAGAAGACAAGGGAACGTATCAAGTTGTCCTTTGTGTGGCCAAGAATGCGTAGAGATGTGGTGAAGTTCTGCAAGTCCTGTGAGAAGTGCCAGTTGAAAGCACGAAGTTTGGTGATGGATCGAGTGCCGATTACACCAATACCAAGAGAGGATGTACCATTCAGAAGAATGACCATGGACGTCGTAGGACCAATCGAACCGACTTCAGCAGCAGGGCATAAGTATTGTTTGTGCATCGTGGACTCATGTACAAGATGGCCGACAATATTCTTGATGAAGTCATTGACCGCTAAGGCTGTATGCGAAGCTTTGATGAAGCTGTTCATGGATGTGGGAGTTCCGTCAGTAATAACGAGCGATAGAGGGACGAATTTTACAGCCAGTTTAACAAGAGAATTTCTGAAACTGATGGGGTGTTGTCCTCGATTCGATTCGCCAGGACATCCAGAAGCGGCAGGATTGGTGGAGAGATGGAATCAAACGTTCAAGAAAATGATTCATCATGTCGTTGTGGAAAATCCGAGACAGTGGCATAAAATTATTCCATTTACAGTCTGGGCATTGAGAGAAGTGCCTAATGCAACTACAGGAGTGGCACCGTATTTGCTGGTCTATGGAAAGTTGCCGAGAGGGCCACTCACCATCCTTAAAGAAAGCTGGACCAAAGAAATAAATCTACCACCGAACATTGGAGTGCAACCGGCAAAATACCTGAAAAATTTAAGAGCCGACATGGAAAAGGCCTTGACATTCGCCGAGAGTTGTGCTGGAGAAAAGCAAAAACAGTACGCCAGTCAATACAACAAAAGAGCAAAAGATAAAGAATTCGAGCCAGGAGAGAACGTCATCGTGCTGTATCCTACGTCAACCAATAAATTGATCTCACGATGGCATGGTCCATGCAAGGTCCTGCAAAGAAGATCCAAATATTCGTATCTGGTGGACATGAACGAAAACGGTCGACGGATTATTCATGCTAACAAGATGAGGAAGTTCATTACGAGAACATTGTCTTGTGGTCTGATTGTGGAAGAGGATGAAGAATTTGGATCAGTGGTAGAAATACCACTGAAGGAAGACTATTCAGAGACAAAACAGAAGTCACTTCAATTGGATTACGAACAAATTGGACATCTGACCAGCGAACAACAGAAACAATTACTTGATGTACTGAATCGATATGCAGACAGATTCTCAGACAAACCTGGATTATGTACATTGGTAGAACACGAAGTGGTGCTGAGACCAGACTTTCGCGAAAAAGAATTCATGGCATATCGAATACCATTAATATACCGAGCAGAAGTGGAAAAACAAATACAAGAGATGCTGAAAGAAAACATTATTCAACCATCGTCAAGCAGAATGGCAAGTCCACTTGTCATCGTCAAAAAGAAGAATGGATCCTTGAGATTGGCTTGTGACTACAGGTACATTAACTCTTTTACTGAAAATTGTCGATATCCTATGCCAATCGTCAACGATGTCTTGAGCAAAGTTGGAAAATCCAAGTTCATTTCTGTTCTGGACTGTCGCAGTGCATATTGGACTTGTCCTGTGAAAAAGAGTGACCAATGGAAGACTGCGTTCGTTACACATAATGGACTGTATGAATTTACGCGTGTCCCTTTTGGAATGATTAACTCAGGACGGACTTTTGTAAAAGCGATAAATATGATTTTGCAACCGATTCATGATTTTACTGAACCTTATGTTGATGACATTGCAGTGCATTCTAATGATTGGGACATTCATTTGAAACATTTGGAATTATTTTTGAAACAAATAAGACTGCATAATGTAACATTGAACTTGAAGAAATGTGTGTTTGGTAAGAGTGAGGTGAAGTTCATCGGTCACCTCATAGGATCAGGGAAGAAGATGATGAATCCAGACAGGATTGACAGTTTAATTAATTTGAAGAAACCTGAAACCAGAAAGGAAGTGAAGCAAGTCTTAGGATTTTTTGGATTTTACAGACAGTTTATTTGTAATTTTGCTGAAATTGCTAAACCATTAACAGACTTGACTAGCAAGAAAGTACCTGATAACATTGTTTGGACTGATGTACATCAGAAAGCCTTTGATTCCCTTAAGCAGATTGTCTTGTCAAATGTGATTCTATATATGTTTGAGGTTGGGAAACCATTTAATTTGTACTGTGATAGCAGTGATTTTGCTGTGGGAGCGGTCCTGTCTCAGGTGGACGAGGAAGGGATAGAACGTCCCGTTTCATTTATCAGTCAGAAGCTGACAGATACTCAGAGGAGGTGGGCGACGATTGAGAAGGAAGCCTATGCGATCATATGGGCTTTAAACAAGTTGAAAGAAATTCTTATTGGTTCTAAAATCAATGTGTTTACGGACCATAACCCTTTAGTTTATTTGACTGAATCAATGTCGAAATCTGCTAAATTAGTCAGATGGTCTTTATCATTGCAAAATTTTGACATTCTATTGAACTATAAGAAAGGTAAATTGAATGTAGTAGCTGATTGTCTGTCTAGATTGTAGTATAAGATATTTTATGATGTATTATGTTATGGACTATTTGCATTATTTAGTTAAGGTACGTTCGCTAATTTTTATAGATAATTAGCTCTCTTTAAAAGAAAGGAAGGAGGTAATGTGAGCTAATTTTGTATAGTCTATTTAGTCAGTTGATGTTTAGGCGTACGACTAGACCAGCTCAAGGTCAGCGTCTAGACAGTTAGGCCTGCAGGTGCCAGACTGGCGGGAAAGTTAGCGCGGCTCGGCCGACCGTCGCCGAAGCGCGCGAGAGAGCGAGAGAGACAGACAGACAGACGGACAGATACACGAAGAGAGGCAGAGAGAAGGACAGAGCGGCCAGGGGAAGAGTGTACGCCCAGACAGTGTAAGAAGTAGTAGAAGAAGGCGTTGATAGTAGAGAGAGAGTAGAAGACGTTTTAGAGAACAGTGGAGTTTAGATAATAATAGTTGCGTTGCTGTCGTAGAATTCAAGCGTTTGTCGTCGTTGATCCATTGTTGTGTTATCTGCGTGTGTTATGAACGAAGAAGAAGAAAATACAAGAAACAGAGCTTTGTTGTAATTGAACAAGTTAAGAACTTTAGAGATTTATACCCTAGCTTTAGATAACGAAATACAGTGACTAGGCTAGGTGTAGGCTACGCTACTGAACACAAGGGAAAAAACGGGAGAAAACTTTGAAGGTCAATTGGGTGTTGACAATGAGTGAGTGAGTGAGTGAGCGAGCGAGCGAGACCGAGTGAGTGAGTGAGTGAGTGAGCGAGCGAGGGTGTGAGTGAGTGAGTGAGTGAGTGAGTGAGTGAGCGAGCGAGGGTGTGAGTGAGTGAGTGAGTGAGCGAGGGAGTGAGTGAATGAGTGAGTCAGCGAGAGAGCGAGCGAGTGAGTGAGTGAGCGAGTGAGCGAGCGAGCGTTCGAGTGAGCGAGCGAGTATTGCTATAGGTGTTAGATTATGCATATTAGAGCCGTTCTGCCTCGTATTCCAATCGTATACGATTCGAATGCATCTTGCAGTCTTTATTATAGAGTCGTCTGCATTCCTGTCGCGTTCTTCCCTATAGTCTGTGTGTCTTGTTGATACCGTCGATCCATCAGAATTCCAACCTTTCTGTCAGTCCTATAGGCTCTTGGTCGGTACAGTCCGCACGAAACTCATCTGACCGCTTGTCTTCGATGGCGATATATCAATGGAACGCTGCATACACATGCAGTCATCATGTGGCACTCGTACACAGCGCAGATGAATCATATGCCGGGACAGATAAATAATTTGCAAAGCTGACATTTTTATGCAAGATTGACTGAATACACCGCGTGTGTGTCCTGCGTAGATTCATCAAGAGAATAGTAATGGCGAACGGTGGGTTGGTCTGTTTTCTTGGGAATGGACGGATACGATTGCTTCAATTGCTTGCATTCACGCATGACATATTATATATTGCATTATTGTTGTCTTAGTCACAGATGGCCGATAGACATCTTGTGGCAATTATACTGCGCCATAAGATTTTATTGTATAGGGGTTTTGATGATTTGATCATCGTAAATTAATTTCGAAATTAATATGAATACATGCGCGTGCACTTCAGTGCATAATAAAGGTCCCTTTTATATGCTTGTGGGAGATGATACAAGTAGCCTAGACTACATTAATCATATATATTGTAATTGTAATTGTAATTGAACACTTATACAGCGCCGCTCACAGATTCAGTAGCGCTCCCGACCCAAAGTTAGCACTGTCGCTAACGAATAGTATAGTCTTCAGGCGCTTCCTAAACAGAGGGGGAGAGAGGCTGAGAAGCTCAAGACGTAGTTTATGTGGAAGACGGTTCCAGCAGGAGGGGCCAACATAGGCAAAGCTCCTGGACTGGGCAGTAGCCCCACGCATGCGAGGAACAACAAGTAGGCCATTTGCTGCCGAACGAAGGGCAGAGCGACCGGGGAGAGAGGAGACCTGAATACAGAAAGAACGGAGGTAGGATGGAGCAACCCCAAGAAGAGAATTGCGCATGAGTGTCAAAATTTTGAACTCAATGCGTTGTGGTACAGGAAGCCAATGAAGAGTGTCCCGAATAAAGACTGAAATGTGGGAGAACTTGGGAAGACCAGCAATTAGGCGATATATATATACAATTATACATGTATATATAAGTTATATATGATATAATATTTGCTTCAATTTGATATTTGGGCGAACCTCACTCTATTCTTGGCCATTCCTTTTGTATCCAAAGAAATATTGTCATTTCTTGTTCTTGTAAAATTGATTCGCCACAATAAAACCATTGATCAATTGATCAATTGATTTATTGATCAATTGATTTATTGATCAATTGATGGATTGATTGATTGATCGATCAATTGATGGATTGCTTGATTGACTGATTAGCTGATTGATCGGTTGATTGATTTATTGATTGATTGATCAATTGATTGATTTATCGATTTATCGATTGTGCATAAATATGAATGAATTAATATAATTATCGGTCGTTGTGTCCTGGTCTCAGTTCAGCATGCAATGATCAAAGAGGACTTCTGTTGGTCGGTGGGACGGTGGGTCGGTCGTTCGTTTGGTGGGTCGGTCGGTCGGTGGGTGGGTGGGTGGGTGTCTATGTTCCATAACTCGATTTAGATGGAAAATTGCCGCATTTATCACTGGCACCGACGACCACCGAGTCTGTTGTCAGCGACGCCTCGACGACAAGCAGCCATTGATGCTGGAACGAATAATCACGACTACAGCAGCAGCTGCAGCAGCTGCAGCAGCAGCAGCATGTATGCCGCGGACGACGCATGCGAATGCTGCAGAGGCAGGAGCAGGCAGCGACTTCAGTCTGCAGCGATGGGCAAAGAAAAACTGAGTAGAATTGCTCACAGGAAACTCTACTGAATCATTGACGAACAGAATAAGAAGAAGAAGAAGAAGTAGAAGACGAAGAAGAAGAAGAAGAAGAAGAAGAAGACACGTCTAAGACGAAGGTAATGTAAACTGTATACTCAATACTGTAAAGTAGCGCTATGTGAATCGATCGTTTATTTAGCTCCTTTGTCAACAGTTATCCTCGATCATCGACGTTGATGTTTGTGCATTATCTGAAGAAGAAGAAGAAGAAGAAGAAGAAGAAGAAGAAGAAGAAGAAGAAGACGAAGACAATGGTGGATGCTACAGGGTGAGGGCAAGGGCAATACCCCGGCGTCCCTTATTTTGAGCTTGTTGCTGTTTAACGAAACTGCCATTTCAAAGATGATTGGTGTCGTCCTCCTCCTCCTTTATACAGGCTTGGGACTGGCACTGGCAGAGTTCAACCAAGGGGGAAACGCCATTTATATTCGCTGCTCCAAAAACTGGAATCGGCGATGTTTACTTGAGTAGGATTGACCGAGGCTGGTTGTTACGGGGCAGATTGTAGCGTCCTATAAATAACGGGAACTGAAATTTTTATCGACGGCAACGGCTTTTGATGTCATAAACGGTCGCTAAACTAAACTATATACATACATCCATCGATCCATCCATCCTTCCATCAATCCAACAATCCAACAATCCATCCATCCATCCATCAATCCATCTATCCATCCATCAATCCATCCATCCATCCATCCATCCATCCATCCATCCATCCATCCATCCATCCATCCATCCATCAATCCATCCATCCATCAATCCATCCATCCATCCATCAATCCATCCATCTATCAATCCATCCATCCATCCATCCATCCATCAATCCATCCATCAATCTACCCATCCGTCCATACATCCATCAATCAATCCATCTATCAATCCATCCATCCATCCATCAATCCATCCATTCATCAATCCATCCATTCATCAATCCATCCATCCATCAATCCATCCATTCATCAATCCATCCATCCATCCATCCATCTATCCATCCATCCAGCCATCTATCCATCCAGCCATCTATCCATCAATCAATCAATCCATCAATCTATCCATCCATCCATACATCCATCAATCAATCCATCTATCAATCCTTCCATCCATACATCCGAGAATCATCGAATGCATATAGATCAAAGACATTTGCGTTTGCTAATATTATACTTATCTGAAGACATCTATGAGCATGCGAACAGGCTACAGAGAATTAGAAGCGTCGGGAGATTGCAAGGTTTTTAATAGAGACGAAAGTGTGTGAAAGTAGATAGAAAAACTACTGAAAAGACGGTATACGCCTGTAATATGAAACTCTTCAATCGACCAAAAGGCGAGGACTACTGTAACAGGCAATAACATCGTTAAAAACATGAAGAGTCTAGAAAACGTGGGCGTTGCGCTGATTGGAGAGAACTACGGTGCTGGCAATTTCCTGGTATTCGCGTCGCTATGAGTAATTATAGGCAGATTTTTAACGAAGGTCATTAAATAGATGGATATCTGCCGGACCGATTTGAAGTACCCGTCATCCGGTTCTTTAGGAGTATTTTGTCTGTAAGCAAGGTTTCGTGATGGAGTTCACAATCGAGTAGGATATAAACAAGGCCGTATACCTAGGGGGTATTTTGGGTGTTTGAACACACACCTCCCCCAGATGCAATAATGCTATACCATGAAATAATACATTTTACTAACACAGTAATCATGTATGAACTATGACGATTTCATTTGAGGCTCCTATTTCTATGTGGAATTTTACAATAGATAAAATCATCCTTCAAACACTTAGTCCGTTGATTTGCTTGCCGATGCTCGAGTAAACACCCCCCGAAATAAAATCCTGGCTACGGGCTTGGATATAAACTCTCGCTGGCGCTTGAGTTGCAATGTCGCTTAGTACCGTAGTCTATCAATTTCGTAATGCCATGCCCGTGCACACAACATCTTAGTCTTGTATCTGGTCACCGTCAGCCGTTCTAATGCATATAAATTAATTAACAGATGGTCTATGGAGGTCATATAATGCTTTATAGGATTGGAAAGGCTCCCATTAGCCTATACACGTCGTACAGACACACAGACTGATAGATAACACTCCGAACGGATTAGGCGTTGGAAGATGCACACTAAGACCAGTTATAACCTACATATATATATATATAAATATAATATATATATATATATATAAATATAATATATATATATATATTGCAGATGAGATATTTCTCTGCATGTAGGCTATATATATAGGCCTACATAAACATGGTATAAGCATGGTAGGCTATATATATATACGAACCGATCGATGTAATCTTTCATCAAATGCCCCGGGCACGACACGGCAATGTGATGTTGAACTGAGTCCTGTAGATGTAGAGTTCTTCGAACTGCAGCTGTGGTTTGTGGCTCAGACACATCTGTAGTCGCCATCCAATTCCATCTACAATCAGAGATGCGCTCTGCATGATAATCCTTGGTTTGATGTTGAACATACATGCGTAATCTAACTGCAATGTCGATTGCGTTATTTCACACACACACACACACACACACACACACACACACACACACACACACACACACACACACACACAATTATATATATATATATATGTATATATATATATATATAGGCCTATATGTCTATGGTGTGCGCTACTTTCTATGGAGCGTGACCATTGACCAAGAAGCGAGAATTTGTTATCAGTTAAGCAGATCCTTGTGGTTCACATGAATAAACCGTTTCGACATCTCGTTGATATGTCGCGTGTGCAAGCGCTGTGTGTTGACTCAATTCTGATTTAAGTAGACGTCTAACATTTTCTGAACCTAGTAGAATTTATTGTAAACACGCAACATGTGCGTGGCTCAAGTTTACGAAGTTTTAGGAGTAAAAATTGATAAACGGCTTAAAACTTCGCAAAACTTGAGCCACGCGTGTTGTTTGTTTTATATGTATATGTGTGTGTGTCTATGGTGTGCGCCGCTAGTAAAATGGCTACTTTCTATGGAGGCGTAACCATAGAGGCGAGAATTTGTTATCAGTTAAGCAGATCCTTGAGGTTCCCACGAATAAACCGTTTCGACATCTCGCTAATATGTCGCGTGCGCAAGCGCTGTGGGTTGACCCAATTCTGGCCTAGACGTCTTACATTTTCTGAGTATAGCAGAATTGTAGGCATAAGCTTACAACACGCGTGGCTCAAGTTTACGAAGTTTTAGCAGTAAAAATTAATAAACGGCTTAAAACTTCGCAAACTTAAGCCACGCGTGTTGTCTGCTAGACTCAGAAAATGTAAGATGTCTAGGGCAGAATTGAGTCGACCCACTGCGCTTGCGCACGCGAAATATTAGCGAGATGTCGAAACGGCTTATAAGCGGAATCGAAATGTCCAGTTCGCATGCGCAGGGGATCGGTTCGAGATTACCATAGCTGACTTATACATTTTATTGAGCATTCTATATAACTGTAAACACACAACACGCGTGCATGGCTCAGCCTAAGTTTATGAAGTTTTAAGAGCAAAAATTAAAAGACAGCGTAATAGGCTGCTTCGTAAACTTAAGCCACGCGTGTTGTAGGCCTATGTTGTCAGTGACAGGATGCTCAATAAAATGCAAAGCATCTACGGTAGCCTCGAGCCGATCCTCTGCGCATGTGCACACGACATATAATTGAGATGTCGAACCCGCTTACACATAGGCGTCGTTTATAGTCCGAACTTTTCGCCTTGTCTCACTCAATTACTTACTTACTTACTGTTTCATTCTCCTTGCTAACTCGATCACTCAATCACTTAATTCGCCGCCAGCGCCCTTGCTGTAGCCGGACGTTTTATCTTCCAAATCTGCAGAATGAGAAGCTCTCAGACTAATTAATTGATAACTTGCCGCTGGGAACAACTCTAGACTCTTTCATTAATGGAGAAATAGTCCATGGAGCGGTTTCTTAACTCTTCTCATTAGAGCGGCGATAATCATCAGCGCGAATGGTTCATCCCCTCACCCTTTCTAACTCTCACTCATTCAATCACACACTTACTCACTCCCTCTCCCTCTTTTCTCTCCCATCCCTCTATCCATCCATCCATTCATCCATCCATCCATTCATCTGTCTATCCACCCATCCATTCATCTGTCTATCCATCCATTCATCCATCCGTCCATCGATCCATCTATCCATCCATCCATCTATCCATCTATCCATCCATCCATCCATTCATCTGTCTATCCATCCATTCATCCATCCGTCCATCGATCCATCTATCCATCCATCCATCTATCCATCCATCCATCTATCCATCCATCCATCCATTCATCTGCCTATCCATCCATTCATCTATCGTTCCATCGATCCATCTATCCATCCATCCATTCATCCATCCATTCATCTGTCTATCCATCCATCCATCGATCCATCTATCCATCCACCCATCCTCCATCTATATATCCATCTATTTCTTTACCACTTTACTTTTTATCCCTCTCAATCACAACATTCTAACTGTTAGCTGAACTGGCAAGACAATAATTAAACTGAGGTCAACAATTCAAACACACGTCAGCAGACTGAGCAGAGAGACGAGTGGAAGACTACTATTTCAGTGACACCCTCTCTTCTATACAGTGTATAGTCGCGACTGGTCACTGGCAGCTGCACATCGAAGAGGAGGGAGCTGGCCGTTCACCCCTCCCCCCCCCCATCCCCACCCCCATCATAAGTCGAGGCCAAATAAATGACATCGGTCACAACCTTACAATTCCAGGATTCCTATATACCGACTGCTGATTCTTTGCGTCAGACTAAATCTAAAGGGACTGATCTTATCTTCTCGTTTCGTTGCGTATATACTCCATACGAATTAGGCTATATGCACTATGTACTTGCAAATATGCTATACTAGCTGAACTACCCGGCGTTGCCCGGGAAATTTCGGCTTTTAATCCCCAACCACGCTGACCCCGTTCCCACTCCGCCTGTCTCATCCCGCCTTCTTCTATCGGCCCCAACCCGGTCCCAGCCTGGGGTGCCTGGCGTTCTCCTTGAAATGTAGGTTTTTCGCCCCAGCCCATCTCCCAGCCGCACCTGCGGGGCGGATTCGCTCGGCATTTGCCGGTGAATCTTTGTTCTTTTGCCTAAACCCGTCCCCCTAAATAATGTACAGATGGCCTACATACGACGAAAAGGTATAATATTAATTACCGGTGTCCATTGTCATTATCTTGCTATCAACCGTTCATAATTATTATCAGCGTTTTAGTATTATTTTGCGAAAGCGCGCGCTATAAAATCGGCCGTTTAAAGTGAGGTGAAGAAGTGATGACGTCATAAATCTATGGATTCTTTTAAAAGGGTTCCGGAACTTCCGGCGACCAATCTTAAATATTGTGTTAACTTTCGGACAGAAAATTAAATGTTTCAAACTCGGGAAAAGGTAAGATTTTAGGATCGCGAACCCCGGTAGTGTTTTCCGAAAGTGCTAAGAAGTTGTTTTGTAATTGTTTGAAAAAATCGGTCGCGTGGATGAGGAGATTTTTTTATCAACCACTCCGTTACAATTTGTCTTTTATAGGTTTAGATAGTATAATATTATACACGCACAACACAGATACATAGGCTTATATATATGTATATATATATGTATATATATGTATATATATGTATATATATACTGTGTATCATGCGCGTGTCATATATATACGACATTGTAAGTTTTTATATAATTTATAAGCATTGTGTGTAATGTGTAGGCCTATGCATCATGTGCATGCACGTGTTTCGTTGTTTGGTCCTATGGTTTGCGCATCATGTGTGTACATAATATTAGCATATATGCGTATGTATGTATGTTTGTATGTATGTGACTACGGAAAGAACTGTATGATTTTTGTTGCGCCTATTGTTGCAACTGTTTTCAAAATCACTTCCGTGCTAGTCTCTGCAGTCAACATCATGAGCTGCACTCGTAGTATATGTCCATTGTCCATACATCAATGGCTTCATTCTCATTCCACCTCTTCCTCGTCATAGTCGTCGTCGTCGTCATCACCATCATCATCCTTCGCTCATTTCAATCCTATTCCTCTTTCCGTCTACTTTTCATATGGCTTGTCTGCGAGCTCTGCTGTCCCTCTCCTTCTCCTCCTGCTCCTCCTCCTCCTCTTCCTCCCCATTCTCCTCCTCTTACTCCTTTTGCTCCTACTATATTCTCTCTCTCTTTGTCTCTCCTTATCTCTTTCTCTGTCTCTCTGTGGGGAGAAAATTTTCCCGAAAAACCAAATTTTACGGGTGGCGTGCCGGTGGATATCGGAGTGTGGTGAGAGTGGGGGTGTGGGACTGTGGGTGGGGGTGGCGGTGCAGGGTGGGAAAGAAATTTTCCGGAAAACCAGATTTCACGAGTGGCGTGCCGGTTATATATATATATATATACATATATATATATACATATATATATCGTACCGTCTTCCATCTTTGCTGTATATATATATATATATATATATATATATATACACAGCACATGGTTCCAACCATACGGGAGATCATTTGAAGTCCACAGGGAGTTGCAATCATTTTCATGTGGGATTTATTGGCCGTACGTACTTGCATGACGTTGCAAACTGGGTACAAAAACATTCATAATATAATATCTTTCTTCGTTTGTTTCTTCGCGTTGCTATTCATATCCTTCGTATAGTAGTCCTTTCCTTAACACATTCTTCCTATATACTCGACCACCCCCCACTCTTTCTCTTCTTCTTCTTCTCTGCTTTCTTCTCTTTTCCATTTCGTATCGTCTTCCATCTTTGCGTCTTCACTCACATCTTTTTTTTATTCCTTCTTCGTCTTTCTCTTGTCTCCTCTTGTTTGCCTATATTTAACACCCGTCTGTGTTTCCCTTCCCTCCTTCTACCATCTCTCTTTCGTCGTATACTTCTCATGGCCTTTATTGTCCTCTCCAATCTTCTCTTCTGCCTTGCCTTCTATTCTCTGTCCTGCAGTTGGCTTCTCTTATCCTCTGCATCTTCTTCTCTTCATATTCTCCTCTTTCACTTGCCTTATTTCTCTCTGTTTTGTTTGTATGTATGCGCACTTTTTATAGCGCCCCTTCAAGCTCCCTACTCAGAGCCGCTCCTGACTACAGAGCGGACACTGCATCGGAGTTTCACGCCGAAGCGCTGAGCAATTGCGAGTGAAGGACTTGCCCAAGGTCCCTACGTGGCAACTTGAGGTGGATTCGAACCTGCAACCCTTCGGCTGGTAGGCGACGAACATATATCCCCTATGTATACACCACCGCGCCCCACTCTCTATTCCTTTTCCCCTTATCCTCTCCGTCTTGTAGGCCTACTCTTTATCTAGTTCTCTTTCACTTGTCCTCTTCCTCTTGCCTTCTTTCCCTTGTCCTCTTCATCTTGTCCTCTCCATCCTGTCATCTTTATCTAGTCTTCTTCCACTTGTCCTCCTCCTCTTGTCCTCTTTCTCTCTTGTCCTCTTTCTTTTGTCCTCTTTCTCTGTCGTCCTCTTCTTCCAAGTCCTCCAAATAATTCATCGCGATATCATTCATCTTCAAACAACATCCATTCGTCGTTTTCTTCAATCGGTCCTGTGTGGGAGGGTTCTGGGGGCCGAGGGGACCCACCGTCGTCCCACGAGGCTCTCCGTCTGCCCACAACCCCCCACCCCCCAACCCTCTCCTCTTTGACCATCCGCACCCTGGCCTACCCTGGGTTAAGACAATCGGTTGAGGCACCACCACCACCATCTTACCCCCACTCTCTCTTCACTCTTTGTCTATCTCTGTATCTGTGTGTGTCAGTCTTCATGTCTCTGTCTGTCTCTGTCTTTTTTTATTCCATCTGTTTATCTCTGTCTGTCCATCTCCGCCTGTCTCTGCCCCCTCTCCGTTTGTCTCTGTCTCTCTTGTTCTGCCTCTTTCTGTCTCCAGAATTGATTTGAAATGCAAGACAGATCTCTCCGGAATTTCTATTAATGTCCTCCTTCTAATCTATCGCCAGATTGATTTTTGTAGCACTAGTTTTAGTGCTGGCCTTATTGTTAGTGTCGTCGTTGCTGACTTCAGTGACAACGCGAATACGATGAACTGTAAAGCCACTGTTAATGCCGCACGCATAGCACTCTCATCATCATCACCATCATCATCATCATCAGCAGCAGCAGCAGCAGCAGCAGCCACCTTGACGTCATCACCATCTTTAATGATGGAGTTGATGCTGGTCTTCATACATGCCGGTGTTATTAGAGTGCGAATTATTGCCTGCAGTGCTATTGTTAAGTCTTATCTTCAACACCTACATCACCTTATCTTTAACACCTGCATCAATGTTATTTCCATTCGTTGATGCACTGAGCAATTATGCGCGCCCACACATAGGGGCAAGAGGGGCACTTTCCGCCTCCTGGAAATTTGACACTCATTTTAACTATAGTGCTTTGTGGTTTACAGCAAATTCCTTCTCGCTAGAGCAATAATGATATCCTAGGCGGCTAGGCCTACTAATGATTCTACACGAGTGACACGAATGACACGAGTGACCAATTTGGTCACTGAAAAGGATTCTACACGAAAGGAAACGGAGAGGTTTGCAGTTAGAAACCTGTGTAAAAAACCATGTAATTAATTTCGTGCTTTGCATTTTTCGAACTTATGCTTACATTTTTACCGTCTATTGCGCTTGCCCCTAGAACAAAACTATCCGCGCTTCGATTCTGGCAATGAATAGTTGTCATCGGAAGAAGCTTTCCACAGATTTCTTGTGTTCAGTGAGAGGCCTATTATAATAGAAGGCCTATTTATTTCTGCATGATTATGGACACGCGTCTTTTCATTGTCTCAAGAACACTTTTTGCTATCTCTCTTGGTCGAACGCACAGAGAGCGCCTCTGATTGGTGAGCAGTGTGAGGGCGCTATATAAATTTATAGATCCAATACAATACAATACATGTACAATGTTTTGTATATTGTTTCTAATGCATGCAGTCGTTCATCGTTTACTCTGATCTGCGTCGGGTGTCCCAATTTGGTCGCTGATAAGAACAAGATTTAGCTTAAGGAAAACCGCTCTATAACTGCGCAGCGTGCGATTCTCTTCTTGCATAGGATTGCTCCGATCGCTGGCGTGTATAACTTGCACGCGTAATCCACGACGTACGGTTTTCTTTGCGTTTCGACTTGCGCCCAGAATCACTGGCATCAATCGTCTTCTCTTTCCAAATTGGGACTCTCCAGAGTCTAGACGCAGATCACAGCAAACGATAAACGATTTGATGTATACGCATCGAATTACAGGCACCGCTCTGTTCTGTTGCTATGGGGGGAATTATTGTATACGGCTTTTCGGAAATCCAGACCTTTAATTTTTCTTCTTGAGTGGCATCAGTAGCCAGAGCTTTAAAAGTTGAAACCTTGAAGAGACGATACCCAGAAAATGTAATCTCTGACAAATAAATTTATACACAATGTATGTATGTATGTATGTATGTATGTATGTATGTATGTATGTATGTATGTATGCATGCATGCATGCATGCATGCATGCATGCATGCATGTATGTATGTATGTATGTATGTATGTATGTATGTATGTATGTATGTATGTATGTATGTATGTATGTGTGTGTGTATGTATGTATGTATGTATGTATGTATGCATGCATGCATGCATGTATGTATGTATGTATGTATGTATGTATGTATGTATGTATGTATGTATGTATGTATGTATGTATGTATGTATGTATGTATGATGCATGTATGTATGTATGTATATATACGTATGCAACAATGTATGCATGAACACTTGTCATAGCGCCCCTTCAAGATTTATACTCAGAGTCGCTCCCGACTAAGATTTGCTCATAATATTATGTACGTGTTTGTATGTGGCGTCGTGTCTCTGGGTGTGGGCGTGTGAGTGTACGTGTGTTTGTGTGTGCGTGTGTGTTGGTGTGTGCGTGTTGACGTGTGTCGGTGTGTGTGTCGGTGTGTGTGTGTGTGTGCTTCTTGGCTTTTCAGTTCAATTATTCATTGCTTGTGATTTTGATTAGATATTTTTGTTGCTTAACTCCTCTACTGTTGCTGCTGCTGCTGGTGTGCTTGCAATCATCGCATCCACATCAAGTGCAGTCGCATAAACCTTTCTGCGGCTCAACGACCGACAGACACTAAAGTACGATACGTGTCTGGAAATTGCAACAAGTGCGTCGTGTATAATATCATGTATTCGTTGATAGACAGCTTAAATGGACATAGAGACCAAATTAGTGTCATATAGAGACAGAGAAAGATTTGAAGGAGGCAGATAAAGACAGCGAGAGAAACTGAGACAGAGACAGAGGAAGAGACAGAGACAGGGGAAGAGACAGAGACAGAGACAGAGGAAGAGACAGAGATGCATAGACGGAGACGGAGACAGAGAGAGCAACTTGCCTGCACTGATACAGAATCACTGTCTTGAAGAGGAATACAGATATATATATATATATATATATATATGTATGTATATATATATCGAGAGAGAGAGAGAGTGAGAGTGAGTGAGAGAGAGAGAGAGAGAGACAAAGACGGAGACATAGAGAGCGACTCGTCATCATGGTTATCAATCATTTCACATCTGCAGCGATTTGAACCAAATTTCCGCCTCTTTATCAACTCCGTCCTCACACTTCAGATCTTATAGTATTATAATACTCGGTCTCCCTCTCTCCACATCTTATCCTCGTCCTCTGCAACTAAGCTGCTCTGCAGGTTTCATCGCTAAACGGACGGATGTCTTTGACGGCCTAATGGAACTTTCGTTTCGCTCTCCTCCTCCATCCATCCATTCACCCATCCTCTCCCATCCCACCATCCTCCAAGTCCTGCGGCAGCAGTTGCTTCAGCGACAGGCGACGACGATGCTCATTTCACGCATCAGAATTGCATCTATTCGACATCTTCTCGGAGGCAAATGCTGCCACTGCTGCTGCTGCTGCTGCTGGTGCCACAGCTGCTGCTGCTGGGGAAGAAAAGAAGATGAAACAGTTCCATGGCCATTTCAACGAAAATGCAATCAGGAAGGCGCCTTCGTTGGTCTCACGTCTGGCGTCGCCTAACAGGCGGGACTAATACAGAGAAAGCTGAGGGTGATCGCGGGGTTAAACACGGGACAAGACAGCTCTTAACCCGATGTAGGCGACGGTTGAATGAGAACGATGAAGGAAAGATGGAGGATTTAAAGAAGCCAGCGATGTTCATTATCGCGAGTCCATCTTACAATCTGCAGTGGTATAGTTGATGCAGTTGAGAACTCTGATAGAACTCTTCTCTCTGTGGTTTTTAGAGTGGCGCAAAACAGATGCTTAGAATAATTGGTTTTATTTGAAGAACGTTTGGGAGGCTTTGCTATGGAGACGAGATTCAATAGCAGGTTCAAAATTGAGTGCGATGCATTGTAATATAACGCACGTCTTCTATAATTTATCAAAGAATATTTATACATGTTTCTGTAGACAAGTGTGGTTTAACAGTTGCTATGATTGGTCATTGATCTGGGTTGTGCTCCACATCACGCATCCGAACCACGGCAAAGCCAGACTCAGTGTCTGAAATGCAGAGACATGCAGTGCAGTGTTGTTGCAAAAACGTAAATAAATTGTCTGGTCAAACAGCACAGTGGTACATGTAGTAGTACGGTACCATCAGGGCCCTGTCTTATAACCGGACTTAATAGTCTTAGAACAATATGTCAAGTATTTTGATCTTTAGGTCTACAATCTGTCGAAGTCTTAGAGGGCTCAGGCATTACGATGTTAAGCATAATAATTTTTTTATATATCTACAACTGTGCCTTGGCCATCGTTGTTACTATCTGTGTGGTCTTGTATAACTAGGCAGTTTGTGCGACACGTCACCTCTATTTGCCACAATGAATGACATCATTGGCATGTGGCAGAGTGTACGGATAACTCGATGCAAGACAATTGCTTTTGTCGTCTTTTAATCATGGTGCAGCAAAAGGTGCACTTGCCATTATCGTGCACTCTTCTGCGCGACTTATCCTATCTACAAATGATCAAGCTCTAAACTACAAACATGTTTTTACTCCTATATATACTTGTTTCCTTATATTCATGGCTCCCAGTGATTCTTGCGTTTCAACGAGCTCTTCGGAACTTTGTTTTAAAAAACATATTAAAATTACAGTTGTATTTCAAATTTACCGAACTGCCTTGGTCTTCACTTTGAGAAACCATCTTTATCTAATTTATTGCAACAGTGACCATAAGCGAGGTCGTTACTTACTGAAAGTTACCGTGGCCCTTTTGTGGTTGCCTACTGGGTCCTAACCAGCCCAGATCCTCCGCACTTAGCGCTGAGCAGTAGGCCTACCCTAACGATGGGCATTGCGTTAGCTATAAAGCGGTGTAACCAATGTCGATTCCAATAAACAACATTTGGAGGCAGCATCTTCCAGCTGGAAAACAGCACCAGCATCTTCCAGCTGGAAAACAACACCAGTCGTCTTCCAGGAGGGAATTGATTCCTGCCTTTTACCATAGGATATCCTTTCTCAACAGGAAGATTTATTCTGGCAGCTTTTAAAGAGCGCATTCTTCCACGATTTCTGCTATTAAGATAAACTGCATTATATATTATAATGTCCGACCTTTTGGTTACACTATCTTAAATTACATATCGATTGCCAAAGTTGCGTGTTGCGTGAGTGGCTTGTGAATCCGAATAGCTTATTCTGCTGACTTTCATCCACGACATATTATCTCCCTTCTGCACTTCTGGCAACCAGGAGCTTAGCACACCCCCACCACCACCACCACCACCACCACCCCACCCCACATCCCCCCACCCCACATTCCCGCAGCACAATCCTGGCGCAGTCATGGGCAATGACGCACAGTTTTGGCATTTGATTTCATTAAAATATATGCGTGTATTCTGATCACATTTGGAGATATACCCGCGGGCAGCGACGAAAGAAAAAGGTTGATCAAGCATGGCTTTCGAAAAAAATAGACTGTAATTATATGGAGATACAGTCCTGTCGGTCGACCAAAGATAACCCGAGTATGAGCAAAAATGGTGGAAATAAACGAGTGAAACAACAGAACCAAAAGCTACCTGATAAATTAGAGTAGAGATAAGAATGCCGATTCCATTAAGAACATAACTCATTTAGATAGGAACTCCGAGTGCATGCAGTAAGAACGATATGCATAGGAATGGACATGTGTAGAATCATTCAAATGCGACAAGCTGGGAAGAAATCTAGAAATGAAGTAAGATATTCACTGTTCCGCAGCGAAATAACATGGCGCACTATAAATCTTTGCAACATCATGCTCGTAAAATTTTATCGGCTTTTGTATTGTGCAACTCTCGACCTGTTCTTCTTGCTCTTCTCGGTTTTTTACAGCGACATTAAGTCGACCTGAACGTTCGTAAAGAACAGCAATCACTGTCGAACACAGAACATATTCTCAGGATTATAGTCTTCAGCGAGATACTCTCTGACAAATAGACACTTCATTACAGGCCATACCTATGTCTGCTTGAAGGCCACAATGACTGCCATTCATTGTCATGTATTTTCTGGGCTTCCTTATATATAATATATATTATAATATTATATAATATATATACAATATATAATATGTATGGTGGATAAAATATTTATATGTTTCAAGATCCGTCTCTTCTGCATTTATTCGATGCTCTGCTTTGCCTAATTGCACAGGACTATAATCTTATTAGGCTTCTTTTCACTTAGGTCTTCTTCGCCTATAATCTAGTTTCGTTCTATTCTCAGTTCTTTCTTCACTTTCATACAAAACGCGGAAGAGATTCATTTTCAAGGCTTTCACTGAGGTAAAACGATCCTCTCTGCCGTTCCATCTTCTTCCTCTCTCTATCTCCCTCCCTTATCCTCTCCAGCTCTGTCTCCCTTTATCCATCTGCCTCTCCCTCTGCCTCTCTCTCTTCCTCTCCCCATCTCTCACTCCTTCTTACTCTTCAAATAAACGCATAGATTCATGTATGAATATTTACATGCATTCATATATCTATACATGCAATGTCATACAGCATAGGCTATACATGTATATAGGCCTAATACATTCATGCATTCATTCATACATTCACAATGTTTATTTTACAGGGACAGGTATAAGCTAATATACTTAACATGTGCGTCATCAGACCTGATATAAATTTCCTGGAAGCGGAGATCATCCAATTTACCTGGAATACGCTCGAAAATTATTAGGTAGTAGATATCTGCCAACAGCCTCTAATAAAAACTAAGCTTCCTTGTTTATCCTAATAGAGACCCTGAAGCAACCGGAAGCTGCCGGGAACAAAGCGTTGTCGAAGAGAGCACTGAACCCAAAGACAGATAAATGCATGTCACCCTCAAGCATGAAAATGTGGCAGCCAAGATGGCCTCCAAGATGACATCCAAGATGGCCGCCAAGATGGCCAACAAGATGGTAGTCAAGATGGCCGCCAAGATGGCCAACAAGATGGTAGTAAAGATGGCCGCCAAGATGGCCGCCAAGATGGTAGTCAAGATGGCCGCCAAGATGACCTCCGAGATGGCCGCCTAGATGGCCAACAAGATGGTAGTCAAGATGGCCGCCAAGATGGCCGCAAAGATGGTAGTCAAGATGGCCGCCAAGATGGCCGCCATGATATAGTGCCAAGATGGACGAATTCCTGCAACAAATCAGCGGACCTTTAGTATAATAGTGTGCTCGAGTCTCTATTTAAACGATCGCTTCGCACGAAAGCAGGTTGCATTCACCTTGTCACCTTGTGCCGTCGATTCTTTTAACCTTAGCGACCGCCATGATAGACCTTCTCCACGTACTACGATCTTCCGTCGCGTCTCTCAGTTCCTCCAAGTTCATCTTCGTTCTCTCGTGTATTTCTTCCATCCACCTCCTTCTTGTGTGTCCTCTCCTCCTTCCTCCCTCTCCGCAGGCCAGCATAATCTCCTTTTCCAAGCCGTTTGCTCGCATCACATGTCCGAAGAATGTCAACTTCTGCCTCATAATGGTTGCATTAGAGAGTCTGTAATGAGAGACGGAGTGAAGAAACTGTTGTTAAAAATAGATGCGAAGGAGTCGGCAATGTATGTATGTATGTAAATGACCATTTATATAGCACCTTACAATAACCTCACGAAGGCGCTCAGCATTGAATAGGTGATGGCTACGAAGTTGGGCAGAAGATGAGGCGAACCGCTGTGAAGAATAATTGTTGTCTTTGGTTTCCCAAGGTATACTGGGAAGTTGGGGGAATTGATTGAGAGAACGTGAAAGATGGATAACGATTCTCGGCAGACAATCAATATAAAATTATGTGGCTGCAACTTTTAGTCTACAAAGGACAGCAAGACCATTGGAGCATTTAAGCAATGTCATCAGAACATTTTCATCAAAGTTAGGCCTACCAGAGCAGGTGCAGAGGTTTTTGGGGGTTCAATCCAATCTCATTTAGGAGCACGCAGTGAATTCTTCATTGCATACCCCAGCTCCCCATAAATCAACTTCTGACACCGAATGTTTTTGTATGCAATTCTCATACCGCATCAGAGCAGCTGCCACTTTGTTCCAGACTATAATAAAACGACATCATTAAGGTCATTTAAGAAATAAGTTTTCATGCATTTTCAATCTAGATTTGCAAATGAAATAGATTGAATTCCAGATAAATTAAACTAGGTCATCGTCTAGTTTATTTGTTTGCTAACATACATAAAGATCGTCTAGACGTACTTATGATGTGCTTTACATTTGGCCTTGGCCGAGTTCTGCATTCTTTAAGCTCGCGTTGACTGAACAGTTTTAACGAACAGTTTTAACGAGCTGTCTGCTTATACGAACGAATGAACACCCATTAGCAGTTTCAACAGAATGACGATGATAGCCAAAAGACTGTCTGAGCCGGGTTTAATCGACCCAGTAGGTCACATTCGCCGGAGGAAAAGAATACCAGTGTATAATGTATGTCAACACTTTCTTCAGCTTCCTCCTCTGGGCATTTTGAGCTACTGTTTCCTGCCATTGTAGACTAATTATGTAGTAATGACAGCTAAGGGAAAAGCATACACGGTAGCATAAGTCAGAGGTTGTGGAAGGGACTATAGTGCAGAACGACAATTATTCTACGTTCAGGTATACATACACGGCAGGGTAAAAATTCTGACATGCAAGCGACCATGGCAATGGCTTTTCCATCGTCGCAATTCTTCGCTTATATTATCCTCTTTGCATTCTTCTCATATAGTCACGCTTATCATGCTTCTGATATAAGCATGGCTCTGTTACTCTGTATATATATAAATAAATATATATATATATGTACATTTATATTATGTGCAAATGCTTCTAAAATTTCTATACATGTATGTATTCATGTTCCGTTCTTCCGTCCCTCCTTCCGTCTGTCCGTCCGTCCTTGTAGTTGATGCAGTCTAATGTTCCTGTTACATATCCGACAGCTACCATGTATCCGTTCATTCATCAACGCTTTTGTCGCCCCAGGGAAGTAAGTGGTCGCGTACATAGTGACGGTGGGGATGAGAAGGAAGATAGTCAATGAGAAAGGAAGATGGTCGGTGAGAAGGGAAGATGGTCGGTGAGAAGGAAAGATGGTCGGTGAGAATTGAAAATGGTCGGTGAGAATTGAAAATGGTCGGTGAGAAGGGAAGGTGGTCGGTGAGAAAAATTATGATTGGAGAGAAGGGGAGATGGTCGGTGAGAAGGGCAGATGATCGGTGAGAAGGGCAGATCGGTGAGAAGAAAGATGATCGGTGAGAAGGGAAGATGATCGGGGAGAAGAAAGATGATCGGTGAGAAAGGAAGATGGTCGGTGAGAAGGAAGGTGGTCGGTGAGAAAAAAAATGATTGGAGAGAAGGGAAGATGTTAGGTGAGAAGGGAAGATGGTCGGTGAGAAGGGAAGATGGTCGTTGGGAAGCGAAGATGATAAGTGAGAATGGAAGATGATCGGTGAGAAGGGAAGATGATCGATGAGAATGGAAGATGATCGGTGAGAAGGGAAGATGGTCGGTGAGAAGGGAAGAAGGTCGGTGAGAAGGGAAAATGGTCGGTGAGAAGGGAAGATGGTCGTTGGGAGGCGAAGATGGTCGGTGAGAATGGAAGATGATCGGTGAGAAGGGAAGATGGTCGATGAGAAGAAAGATGGTCGGTGAGAAGGAAAGATGGTCGGTGAGAAGGAAAGATGATCGGTGAGAAGAGAAGATGGTCGGTGAGAAGGGAAGATGGTCGGTGAAAAGGGAAGATGATCAGTGTGCGTTGTGGTCAGAAAGTCCTGTTCGCTTCCTTGCCAAACGAGGCAGAGGTGAAATTAATTCTGTTTCCCGCCCAAAGGGACACGCTTTTAACAGGTTCTCCACTGACGCGACTAGGTCCTGATCAAAGACGTTCGCATTATGGCTGCGGGGTGGTGATGTCCGTTATGGATACACAGCGCTATATGAATGCGTCTGAGCATAACAGGGACAGGGAACTAGCATAGCGGATTCAGGTCTGAGTTGAGTATTAGTGAATCAGTTGCGGTATCATGACGATGGCGCTGTGGCAGAAGGGCGGTATATAATAATATAATTATAGTCTCCATGTCTATTTCGGTTTGATATGTACACGTAGTCTACACGTGTACATGTATACGACTATAGGCCTACGTGTATAGGCCTATGTTCTTGCCTATAGCATACTTTGCATGCATCTGCGTTGTCTCTGTCAGTGTCTCTGTCTGTGTCTCTGTCTGTTCATCTGTCTGTTCATCTGTCTGTGTTTGTGTCTTTCTGTTTGTCTGTCTGTCCGTCCGCCTCTCTGTTTGTCCTTCCGTTCGTCTGTTTGCTGCGCTTATCTTAATTTGTACGTCATTATCTATGTTTGCCTTGTTAATGTTTAACGACACTGCCATTTCAAAGATGATCAATGTCACCCTCCTCCTTTATCCAAGATTGGGACTGGCACCTTTGAAGTACGAACTGTGGCAGAGTTCCTATATGCCTGCCTTGGTCAGTATATTACATGCACTGCATTCAAACACCCTATAGGGCTCATGTTACCGTGCGCGCCTACGCATAGACATCTAGATACATGTTAGCGCTTGTAACTGTGTACACTGTACACTGTAAATCATCCGTGTTGGTTTCTGCGTTGATGTCTCCTTCCTCTGCTTGTGCGTGCGCGAAGTGGCTGATTACTGACCTCAATTGGTCATTACAACGAGAAGGATGAATCGTCGAGGTGGTGATCTGCAAAAGTAAGAAATGAACGACTAAGATCAGGCGATGATGATGGTGGTGGTGAAAGACTTCAAAGAGGAAGGCAGCACACTGACCCAGAAGAAGAAGAAATCACGTCTCTTGTTAATATCACTCGTCGCTTCATTCATTCATTTCTCGGTTAATCTATTCAGTCATTCTTTCTGTCTTCGTTCATTCCTTTGTTGACAACCTTGTAGAGCGCTGACTATAATATTATAGCACTCGTGTACGGACTATACCAAGGAGGCATACATAATTATAGTCTATAATTATATGACGATGTATTGCATTTGCATGCTGTCTATTCTGTCAGTTGTTAAGATTGATGTTAATTAAGATGGCTGCATAGCTCTATTCTGTTACCGGCCACTAGATTTTTCGATAAAACTAATGTTTTATTATTATAACTATTTTTAAATAATTGCCCGAGGTATCTAGGGTATTTAGTCCCGCAGGGACTTCAATGCTGACTACTGTTTAAAAACTAGTCCTGAATCGTCAGGTCTCGTCTTATTATTATTATTATTATTATTATTATTATTATTATTTTTTATTTTTTATTTATTTTTATTTTTTATTTTTTTGCCCCGAGGTACATATGATCCCTCAGGGACTTACACCCTATTACTAATATAAAAACATCTGGAACGGCACCTAGTCGTCGTATTATTATTATTATTATTATTATTATTATTATTATTATTATAATAATAATAATAATATAATGCCATATAATATATAATGGTCTTTTGCAGCGGATTTCGAATGTTTTGTTTAATCTCAAATATTTAAATCGTAGGATGAGACGATTCGTGGAGCGAGAAACGATGATGACTGTGTTCTATCCAATATCATACGTGATGACGCATCAGTTCCTGTACGACTCTTGACGCTATTCACTGCCATCCTCCACTCATTCGATTCATATTTCGAGGGAGAAGACTTCGCACTCAATGCGTCCAACGCAAATCATGCAGAGACGAGCGCATAGTATATTTACAACATCAATCACCACAGAACCAATTGCCGCTACACGAAGATTCTCGTGGATGATGATGTTCTTGACGAACGGAATGAGAGTTATGGGACAAGGACAGCTGAGGGACAGCAGCTGCTGTTGGCAAATGGATCGCATTGCAAGAGAAACAGTTGTCAGCCGAAAGAAAGGAAAGCAACGCATCAACCACCTGTCTGTCACGATCGTCAATTTCATCAAGTCTATTCTGCTCGTCTCTCTTTTCAGATTCATCGTTGCATCGTTTATCGTCGTCGTCGGCGGAAAAGGTAAGAAAGACATTAAGAGATCAGATAATAATGAAGATAATAATAATAACTGCTCGAAGATTCATGATTATCGTCGTCCAACTAAGTGTGCGAAAGCAATAATCATTGCAGGCGCGTGGCAATGCTATCATTTCATTAGCAGTAAATTTATGCATTAAAATAATAATATTATATATCAAACAGACGATGATTATTCTCAAATGATGCCATTGTGTACGAGGATCAGTGAATACGTGACCAACGACGATGACGACGACAACGACGACGACGACGATGGTGGTGGTGATGATGATGATGATGATGATGATGATGATGATGATGATGATGATGATGATGATGATGATGATGACGATGACGATGACGATGACGATGACGATGACGATGACGATGACGATGACGATGACGATGACGATGACGATGACGATGACGATGACGATGACGATGACGATGACGATGACGATGACGATGACGATGACGATGACGATGACGATGACGATGACGATGACGATGACGATGACGATGACGATGATGATGATGATGATGATGATGATGATGATGATGATGGCGATGATGATGATGTCGACGACGACAACGATGACAATGATGACGATGATGACGATGACGATAATGACGACGACGACGATGATGACGATGATGATGATGACTTGGGCTGCAATGAGGACCACAACAACAATGGACCCAATGATCATAATCATAATACCGTACGCAATATAAAATTGTATTAATTTATATTAAGCTTAGTATTTATAATAGTATAGTATTAGTAAAGATAACAATAGTCTATGTAGACAAAATTCAAATCCATCTGAAGTAGAAGAGATGAATTACAACGATTCACATAAGGATTCGGATAGTTAAGCCTCCTTCATAGATTGATGCTGGAACATTGAGTCTGATATATAGTTAGAGATTTATAGAATGAGTTTAATACAATGAGTTAGATACAATGAGTTTGATACAATGAGTTTGATAGAATGAGTTTGATAGAATGAGTTTTATACAATGAGTTTGATAGAATCATAGGCATAGGAGGCGGGAGTCCGGGGGGGGCAAATGCCCCTCTGACGATGGCGATGATAATGATGACGAATTTTTTGGGCAAATGTGTTTTTCGGGTAAAACAGGCATGGGCGGACAAACCTTTTTTCGGGCAAACAGGCATGGGAGGATTTTTTCGGGCAAACGGAGCTATAGACTCTATTTCTGAAGATTTGTACGAAATGACTAAAAAAAGGTCATCAGAAAATTTGGTCGATGACAATTTTCGGTGACTCGCGATCCGCCAAAAATGTAAAATATACTTTTCGGGCAAAAGTGAAATCTTTGCCCACCCCTTCTCCCCACAGTCGATATGTCCTCTTCGCCTATGGATGGAATGAGTTTGAAAGTTTGAGTTTGATAGAGTTCGTTGAATCAGATGCGGTATTGTTTCCAATTAGTAATGAACGGAGATGTACATGTATGCTGACTGAAATGCAGCAGCACATGCAGCAGATGATATTATGACAAAGTTTAAACAAAAGCCAGACTAATGAGTGTCTGAAATGGATTTAAACGTGTCGTTGTTGGCCATATAATTATGGTAGTGTGCGCCAATTTGATGATGGAATTATCCCTCGGGATCATTGGCATTTCTCATCCTTATTACAGTTTTATTCCCATGTTGTGTTCGTGACATTTTGACTGTATATGGACTTTGAACCGTGTATGTGCCTTTTTCCCTTATGACCGAAGGATATTCGCAATCATATTGCATTAAAATAGCGATGATGGGCACACAGACAGAGACTATTCTCTGTTGAGGCCACCGTGTACACGAGGATCAGTAAGCACGCAATCGTGAAGAGAGGGAGACAGACAGAGACAGGTGGACAGAGAGGCAGATAGCGAGGCAGAGACAGACAGATTGTGGAATCTTTTATTCCTAATCTCCAACAACTAATTGTGCAGTTCGTCACGTGAGAGAGGCAGCCAGATACAGAGGCAGACAAATATAGACAGAGACAGACACATAGACTGTCACAGAGACAGACATGCAGAGGCAGTCAGACACAAAAATGGACACAGAGAGAAGTAGAGGGCAAGGACGAAATAACAGGCCACAGACTGACACGCAAGTGGACAAAGACGTAGAGAGAGAGAGACAGAGAGAGACACAGAGAGAGACACAGAGAGAGAGAGAGAAAAAAAAAGAGAAAGAGAAAGAGAGAGAGATAGTAAGGTTGGAAGAGGGTGAAAGAGAGAGACACACAGAGACACATAGAGAGAGAGACAGAGAGAGAAACACAAACAGAGAGACAGACAGATAGACAGACAGACAGAGATAGATACATAGATAGTTAGATAGATAGATAGATAGATAGATAGACAGACAGACGGACGGACGGACGGACGGACGGACGGATGGATCCTATTTTCCTTCCCTCCTTCCTTCCTTCCTTCCTATTTTTCTTCCCTCCTTCCTTCTTTCCTTCCTACTTTCCTTCTTACATTTCCTCTCTCTTTCCTTCCTTCCATCCTTCCTTCCTTCCCTCCCTCCCTCCCTGCTTCCTTTCTTCCTTTCTTCCTTCCTCCTTCCTTTCCTCCCTCCTTCCTTCCTTCCTTTCTTCCTTCCTTCCTTCCTTCCTTCCTTCCTTCTATCCATCCATCCATCCTTCCAACTATCCGCATATCTGTTCATCCCACCGTCAGTCCATCCTCGTGGCCGATATGCTGTTTCTACCTGTCGTAGCTGGTGATGATGATGATGACGATGACGACGATGATGATGATGATGATGATGATGACGATGATGATGATGATGATGATGATGATGATGATGATGATGACGACGATGATGATAACGACGACGACGATGATGATGATGATAAGACAACAGCCTCTGCCTCTGCCTCTGTCTCATCAACCGAAGATGATGCAGCCCCGTCTCATGTCACGTGATCAGGTTCCATGTGACACGCGCCAGTAATGATATTCTGTCATCGTCGTCCATACAAGACAGGCTGCAGAGTGATGGGGGAAAGGGGTCTAATTGGGAGCCCGGCTATTTTGAGACGCTAGATCCGGAACTTGAAACGGGACACGGGAGAAAGAACAGTCATCAGGGTCTATGATATAAGCAGATAGATGCTCATACTGTAATCGTCATCCGTAGCTTATTTTGCAACTCCCCGACCCCAATGCGTATCCGGATTTGCTTTTCTATTTCTTCGCACCGCCACGCTGTAGTAAGTCTTTCTATAGATCTATAACTCACAACGCCATTTACATCTCTATAAATCTTTATACATCTCTATAAGTCGCTGAGTTGCCGACCCGTATGTTGTAATCCAACATTTTTTGCACTACATAAAACCAAAGCCAAGATGGCGACTATTTATGTCTCAACGACATGTAATATAATTAGGCTATCCTCTCATCTATTTGCCTAATTATATTCGATTATTGCAACGAAGAACACAGTACCGGCTTTCTTCCCACTTCTTTATCTGCTTTTCACAGCTACGCACAGTGGGACTATAGACCATTGAACGAGACACATCGTCAATCACTGACTTATGGTTGGATCGCTCACTTTAGACGGTTGGACCTCCTCGCTCGTGCTGCGGATATCTGAGATCCATCGGGATTTTTATTCTTATCGTATATAGATTCAATTAAGCATTGTGATCTCTATATATTTCGCTAAGACCTATAAGGCTTTACTTGCCGCTGTGTCAATTGACACTCGGTTATATATATATATATATATATATATATATATATATAACATTATGCAATAAGAATCCTCCTGAGTCAATACCTGCTAGCGCATAGGGAGGACCTCACTGTTGTCAACGGGCGATTATAAAAATCCTTGACCAAAATTGGTCATTATCCTCCTTCCCCTCAACTTCAAGGCCAAATGCTACCACTTGAAGCCAGAACTGGTTTGTAATCATACAGTGGCGTCTACATCCACGGCCGTGTGTCCGTGAACAAGGGGAACATTTTGAACACCAGAATGGTGTAGCTGAACTTCACTTCGTTTCAGTTTTCGTATGTTGGAAATCTTTTTCGGCGCTGCATCTCAAACGTTCATAAACTTGACAAACTCACGAATATTTCTAATCGGCGTTAGTGTTAGGTGACTATATGGCTAATGTTGTTGTTTTAAAACTTTCAGTCAAATGCTTAAAGTTTTGACCGAATTATGACACTTTTGCTGGGGTCTACTTTTCGGGACATCGTGTATGTTATCTTGTAGCGTAAATGATAAAACCATTGTCAACACGCCAAAAACTTTTCTCAGTTTCATCAACTGTTGAAGACTGTTTTGGTAGCTTGGCCTGGGCCAGGAGCGCCTCTGAGTAGAGACTTTTAAGGGGTGCTATATAAATTCTGATTGATTGATTTATTGATTTATTTATTTGTTGATTTATTGATTGATTGATTGATTGATTGATTTATTTATTTATTTATTGACTGCTTGACTGCTTGATTGATTTACTGATTGATTGATCGATTTCACGAAAACTGTTTCTTCGCACAACGCAGGTGATGACGTACCGCCTGTTCCAAGTCCTGGCACCGCTTACTGCGATACGGAGATATTCCGTGCCAGCTGTTCCGAGACGGAGGTCATCATGGTTGATCGAGCCCTTTACGGTCGGATGCGCTTGGGCAAGTGTGTCGAGATCGACATGGGTTACATCGGGTGCTACAAGAACGTCCTGGCAACGGCCGACCGACGCTGTTCCGGGCGTAGGTCCTGCGAGATACGGGTCCCGGACGCTGAGCTGGAAAACACGAGACCGTGTCTCAAGGAGTTAAAGACTTACCTGGAAGTCAGCTTCAGGTGCCTCACAGGTACATGGATATAATGCTAGAAATCGGACTATATCATGGGGGGGGGCCGGTAGAGTAATGGATAACACGCTGGCCAAGAGTGCGAGAGGTAGCAGGTTCGAGCCCCCATTGGGCGGATATGCTTTGTAGAGTAATGGATAACACGCTGGCCAAGAGTGCGAGAGGTAGCGCCGTTGTAATTGCAAAGCTGTCTGTTCAGTTAGGCTAGTAGTTAAGTTTGATTAAGATTACTGCCTAACCTGTAAATGTAAAGCGCAGTGCGTCTTGCAGGCGCTCAATTAAAGAAAAGATTATTATATACAGGGTGGCTCAAAAAAAAACGTACCACCGGGGAAAATGCGATATCTTCGCAGCCGATTGAACTTTTTCTGCGAAAATTTCCCAATTTGTAGGGGAATGAATTTCCAACAATCCCTGAAAGTTTCATTTGAAACTTTTCATATTTGCAAAAGTTACAGCTGTTCAAACTTAAAGTTTCGTTTTTTCAAATATCCGCGGAAAATTGACGTCACTTGTAGATTTCCATGTCAAATGATATCACTTTTCACTACGACCTCAGAATTCCGTTTTGCAGTTTATTGTAAGGTATAATGAGAGTGTCCACTCCCTGCCTTAACACAAGCTCAAATTCTTTTTGTGAAGTTCAGTATGGCCTTGCTGGTCGGGTCCTGCGGCAACTGACCCCACATTAGCAGCAAGACTTGCTTCAGCTGGCCAATGTTCTCCAACTTGGGATTAAATGTCTAGCAGCGTTCCAGCATAGCTCCCCAGACATGATAAGCAAGAGGGCTAAGGTCTGGCGAGTTTGTTAGTCATCTTTGCCAATGCATTTACTTCAGTTGATGGCAATAAGGTAGCGCCATCATAATCAGCCTTGCCGTGCGAACAAGCAGACGCACCATCCTGCTGGAAAATAAAACCAGATGTTAGAGCACACCTGGTCTTCAATGAGTCTGGGTAAGAGAGTTCATAGATGAGTTTGACATCTAACCAACTGAGTGGGATTAAATGCAGTCTTTTCTTGCAGCCGTAACACACGCCAGCATATCTGAAGTCGAAACCACGATGTGCTTTGCAAACTTGACCCTTTCGATTACCAAGCGAATTTCTTGAAAATCGTGTTTTTTTCATCAGGCCATGCGACCACTTCCTGCCTTTCTTCCGACATCTGATCTTCGTTACATAAACATGTTTGCAGATAGCCTTCAAAGTGCTCAGGCTCCATTTTTCACTGGGTATTTTGCTATGATCACGCGATGCCCCAGTCTCTGTTCATGCAAAGTCCGAGTTCCCATTTTATCTTTCGCAGAAACTTTGCCCGTGACGTTCAGTTATGGGTTCAGGAATTGAGACCTTAATCTATAAAATATCACCAAATACCAGCAGATTGCTTCAAAAACAGCTTCTTTAAAGCTCATAGTGAGGTCGTATGACATCATCATCAATTTGTGTGTTGTAATTTGCCAAAATATATTAATGAAATCACATGTATTGGAGCATGATTCTCCGAATAATTGAAAAAACAAAATTTTAAGTTTGAACAGCTGTAACTTTTGCAAACATGAAAAGTTTCAAATGAAACTTTCAGGGATTGTTGGATATTCATTCCTCTTCAAATTGGAAAATTTTCGCAGAAAAAACGCAATCGGCTGCGAAGATATCGCATTTTCCCCGGTGGTACGTTTTTTTTTGAGCCACCCTGTATACAGGGTGGGCCAGCATAAATGTCCCGACTTTGCAGGCGTATAACTTCGCCAATTTTTAACATTTATTTATACTTTATGCTTCAAATTAAAGGTATTTCACTCTAGTATTAACTCTAAAAAAGTCGAACTGATACTAGTTTAGGTTTTAATTATATACTTGGATCAGCGCTAGCTACCGTTTTTTGTCATTACTGACGCATTATGACGCCGTTTCCCGGGAAAATTCTATCGTTTTTTGCTAAAACGCGCGTAGACACAATCATTTTGAGTGTTTGTAGGGTCCCTACCATGAATATATTCTAATCGCAAAACCGCGTCCTTTCAATTTTGCCAACAGCCGTGCACTGCCATGCGCTACTTCAGACGCTTGCACGCTGCCAGTCGTTTCTTTGCGTAAGAGCTGGAGAGTTCGTGGGACTTCTCGTCGACAAATTACTTTAACTTTAGGTCTATAATCTTTTCCAATACGCTATTCAGTGCTTCTAAGACGGCCTGTTTTGCGCTGAATTTGCATGCAGGGCCTGCCCTGGTCATTGTCTTGACTGCAAATGTACGCGGACACACGAGCAATGTTAGCGAATGTGAGCGCCGTGCGCTCCGATTCCCATGGTTTGCAAGTAGAAAGTCCTGTTTTATTAATTTTCCGTAGCAGATAATACAAGGTATTGTTTATTCCATCCTCTGTTAGAATATTCGTTAATCATTTCAAACGAATTAAATCCCTTACCAGTTCGTAAAATTAAGATCGAAACGCGATCATCGTCTGTCAACGGCGCCAGGTTGCGTCACAAATGACAGCAAAATATGGTAGCTAGCGCTGTTCCGGGCATATAATTAAAACCGAGACTAGTATCAGTTCGACCTTTTTAGAGATAATACTAGAGTGAAATACCTTTAATTTGATGCATAAAGTATAAATAAATGTTAAAAATTGGCGAAGTTATACGCGTGCAAAGTCGGGACATTTATGCTGGCCCACCCTGTATATATGTGTGTGTATGTGTGTGTGTGTTTAGATGTGCGTGTATACTGTGTAAAACGGTGAACGCGTGTTGATGCATGTATGCACGTTCGTGTGTGTATAATCATGGATGCATGTTTGTGTGTTTGTGCTAAACGACTTTTTTTAAATACTAATTTTACGTGAATCTCCCAACGATTTATGCGTTGGTTCTTGTTAAAATGGCGCCACAAAAGTCAACGTAGTCAATCGCTTTTTAACCTGTCGTCGTTTTCCTGTGTGTGCGTGTAAGTTCAGAGAGTGACCAGCGAGTACTGCCTGACCAGTGACGAGCTTCCTGTCCACTCCACATCCGGTTTCATCGCCAGCATCATGACGTCAGACATCCCCCACTGCGACGGCCTACGTCACCCGTGGGTCATATCGGGCTCCCTCGGCCAGATGATCAACCTCACCCTCTACGACTTCGCCATGGAAACCCACCCTACGTCCCACTCGAACGCCTTCAAGGCCGAGCTGGATCGAACGAAGACAGAGACCTTGAGGAGGTGTCGCAGATACGGAAGAATCGAAGACAATGGTGTCGCCGATCAGCAGATTCCGATCTGTGGCAGCGACACCTTGCGAGTCAGTCGCCTCTATCTGTCGACCGGAAATGTCGTCAGACTGTGGGTGACGGCGGGAATGGCACCACGTGACCTTCAACGATTCGTCATACATTACGCAGGTGAGCGTCGCTTCCTGCAGCCATGTAAATTGGTAAATTATTGATGTCAGGCTTCCTTTCGTAGTATCCCGGCTTTTCAAGGTCAGTTCAAACCCAATTAAATCGGGTCAGGTCAGAGCAGGTTGTTAAGATGTAAAGGTTGGGCTGCAGTGTAGATCTAAGAAATATAAAGACTGAGCAAGCATACTTCTCTTGTAAGTATGTATGCGAGATGCTATAGCGCTCGTGAATAAGCCGGTGCCCCGCGCTTGGCTTTCAAGTGGCGCTTTAGAAATTAGGAGATTACGACAGAATGACTTGCATGTGATGGGGCGCTGAGTAAAGGTAGGGGTCCGTAAAGCTTGGCGCTTGGGGGTGGGGGACATTTGATCCGATTCCGGAGAAGAGATCTTAGTTGCGTCGTTCGTTATGTGTTGCTTTTTATCGGCTGTTCGCATTCGACTCGCGATCTGAGAAACCGCTATAGTGGATTGCCTGAATTCTGTTGGTCTAACTCTTTCTCTCTATGTCTCTGTGTATCTGTATCTGCCTTTGTCTCTGTATCTCCCTCTGTTTCTGTTTGTGTTTGTGTTTCTGTCTTTCTCTGTCTCTCTGCCTCTGCCTATGCCTCTGCCTCTGTCTGCTGTCTGTTTCTGCATGTCTGTCGGAGTCTGTTTTTCTGTTTATGTCTGTCTGTCTGTCTATCTGTCTGTCTATCTGTCTGTCAATCCGTCTGTCTGTCTGTCTGTCTCTCTCTCCCCAATCTTTTTTTGGTCTATAAATAACGTAGAGACCTTGTTCACAACTGAGGTGAAGCTGTCACAGCAAATTCTTGAAGTCTCTGTTGATTTTGTTTCTTGCCATGGACATAATATTATAGGCCCTATACAATATACATGTTCACATATAAAAAATATGTGTGTAACGTGCATATATATATATATATGTGTGTGTAATATGCATGCATATATATATATGAATATAGGTTCTATTATCCGGATGCTGGCTTAGACAAAAATTATTTGCATTGATACATGTTTTTACGGATAATAATAGGGCGAATCAGAGCTCTAGCTTCTGCAATGTTAATTTCGTCTTGTATATGCAACATGTGAACGTCAGAAAATTTGACCACTGTAGAGCAGACTTCCTGCGTGCATATATATATATATATATATATATATATATATATATATATGCGTATATGTTTATTATCTATAATATATTTGCTCAATATCTGACACGGCGCATAATAATAATTATGTCCACTTTGCCTTACAGTCCATGATGTGCGTGAAATTGCTTCAATGCCTTTGTCCGTTGTCTCAATCGATTGCTTTTTTGTGCGTTGAAGTGGTGGGGTGTGCTGACTTGACGGTGCCGAGCAACGCCTGGTTCCAGAGAACAATGGATGGACACGGAATTGTGGGATGCAGAGGTCACGAGGTCACGTGGCGGGTCGTCTGCCACCAGCTGACCTGGACCGGATCCGTTCAGAACTGCTCCACGCGTCAGTTCACCAATTTCCTATAATTAATTAGACTAGCTGGGCTACACGTTACCAGGGAATTTTTTCTCGCCCCACCGAGCCCCCACCCGCCTCTGCGGGGTGTATTGTATTGTATTGTATTGTATTGACCACGGACTACTCTCACGGACAACCCTTCTAACTCAGCGCAGCGCTCGTGAATAAGCTGGTGCCCCGCGCTTGGCTTTCAAGTGGCGCTTTAGAAATTTTGAGTTTACGATTACGATTATTGTATTGTATCTGACCATTTATAAAGCGCTTCTCGCAGCAAGAGTCTTTCAGAAGCGCTCCCAGTGCGTTCGGACCCGTAAGAAAATTCAGCATTTTAGACGATAGAAAGACGAGGAAAGGCTAGGTTATACCAGAGAGAACGACAGAGCGAGACAGAGTGCTGCAGTCCCACCCCTCTGGGATACCCGGCGTTGCCCGGAAAATTTCAGTGAATCTCTATGGGTATGGCATTGATTAGCGGGCGCCATAGATCATTTCCGGTTTATTTACTGGAATAGGTCGGCTTAAGGAGAATCGAGTGACATGACATATTGGACATTGCGCCCCCGCAGCGGCAGCTTGGAATGCGGAAATGCATTTATCTTTCACGGATGCTTCTGCGCCGATTTAAAATGTCGGACCGTCATCGAACGCATTTTTCCATTTGCGACTGAAGCTTTCACCCCATAATAGGCATTTATTATTTATATGTCGCCTCTACAGAGGTCAAATGATGCGGCCGAACAGATCGCGATTTAACAGAATATTTTTTGGGAAAAAATGATTTTTGTGATTTATCGCGCATTGAATTTGAGCCGCACTTTATAACTCAACTGCCTTACACTGTATGTAGTCTACACCGTGTCTCAAAAAAAACTGTGCAGAATTGTTTTTGTCAGAACTTCGTCAAATTTTCACAAATCTTCATAACTTTTGGTAGGTAGACGGAAATATGGCTAAAATTTTATGCTATATATAAATTTTCCACCTCACCTGACTTATATCACCGCACTACCTTGTTAAACCCAGATTACCAATTTTTCACATAACGGCGTCTCGAAGCTTGGCTGCACTGATATCCATTGCATCGAGCCGGATGTCAAAGTGAATGGGGCATAGGCCTACTATCGCGACAACCTTCTTGCCCAGAAGATACCGTCAGACATACGCCGGGTATCCCAGGGTGAGCTTATTGTCTTTTAGCATGATGGCGCCCCGGCGCATCAAGCGCACGACACTGTCTCTTTCCTGGAGCGAGAGACGCCCGACTTCATCCTTCCAACAATGTGGCCACCGAATTCACTGGGTCTTAACCCAGTCGACTATGGCATTTGGAGTGTGCTGCAGGAGGTTTACCGGTCCAGAATAGCCAACGTCGACGAACTCAAAACGCTCCTGCTTGACGAGTGGGCGCGCTTTGCCCAGTCGATCGTTGTTGCTGCTATCGGCCAGTTGCGTCGCCGTCTAAGAGCTTGTGTCCGTGTATTCGGGGCACATTTCGAGCACTAAGTCTAACGCTTTAAAGCAGATCTGTCATAGCTATTAAAACACTCTGCTAAGTAAACCATATTTTACATTACTGCGTGCTAATTCAGTCGTCAGATAGTTTGTTGCAAGTCATAAAATTTGAGCGTTATATGAAAAATTGATGCATCTGTGTTTAACAAGGTAGTACAGTGAAATGAGTCAGGTGAGGTGAAAAATGTATATATAACATGAAATTTCAGCCACTTTGCCGTCGACCTACCAAAAATTATTAAGATTGGTGGAAATTTGACGAAGTTCTGACAAAAACAATTTTGCACAGTTTTTATTGAGACACGGTGTATATATAATATATACAGATTAAATATATATATTATTATAAATGTATAACATATTTTTTATCTTTATATAATATATAATATATTTTATTTATAATATATAAGACTTATATATAATATAATTATATAATATATATAATATTATATATATATACATATACCAGTGGCGTAGCCAGGAATTTGTGATGGGGGAGTTGGGGGTTTTATGGCCTGGCCGGATGTCCTTTCCTGACACCAACCCAACAGTATTACAGCAAATAAAAAGAGAATAAAGTAACAAAGAGAATAAAGTAAGAAAAACAATTGTCACTACAAACTATTCTTTTGTTTTTTCTTATTTAAATGGATAAATAACCTTTAAAAAAACTTTTCCCCTGAGCCAATGGGGGTTTTAACCTCCGAATCCCTTGTCTACGCCACTGACATATGCTGCTGATCTGGCATGATCTAATAACAAACTGCGTTTGTGGTCTATCTATTTATTCTGCACAGCTGAAGCATTGGAAAGGTCAAACATTAAACTGGATGGATTAAAATCATCGTTAAACATCGGTAAGCATTGTATACTCGAGTTGATCCATTAGGAAGAGAATACTTGCTGTTTGGGTGGTGGTGGCGGTGGTATGGTGGTGGTGGTGTCAGTGGTCGTACTGGAAGAGGTAGGTGGTAGTGGTGGTGGTCGTGCTGGGTAGGGGTGATGGTGGTTGTGGTGGTCGCTGTCGTTGTTAGTGGTCCATGGTGATGTGATGGAATAACAGCCTCGGAATAACAATGGTTGGAAGTTAGAACAATGCATAAAACACCGTAAAAAGTTCAATACTCTACGTTCGCGTGTGTCGGTCAAGTGTCAACATCGAACTAGTTAAACCGTTAAACGATGATGGTACGTGGTACTGGTTCTAGAGTGATGATGATGATGATGATGATGATGATGATGATGATGATGATGATGATGATGATGATGATGATGATGATGACGACGACGACGACGATATGGTGATGATGATGATGATGGTGGTGGTGGTGGTGGTGATGATGATGATGATGATGATGATGATGATGACGCCGACGACGACGACGATGATGATGATAATGATGACGACGACGACGATGATATGGTGATGATGATGGTGGTGGTGGTGGTGTGGTGGTGATGATGATGATGATGATGATGATGATGACGGCGACAACGACGACGATATGGTGATGATGGTGGTGGTGGTGGTGGTGGTGGGTGGTGGTGGTGATGATGATGATGATGATGATGATGATGATGATGATGATGACGACGACGACGACGGTGATATGGTGATGATGATGATGGTGGTGGTGGTGGTGGTGTGGTGGTGATGATGATGATGATGATGATGATGATGATGATGATGATGATGATGATGATGATGATGATGATGGTGGTGGTGGTGATGGTGGTGGTGGTGTGGTGGTGGTGATGATGATGATGATGATGATGATGATGATGATGATGATGATGATGATGATGATGATGATGATGATGATGATGTTGAGTAGGAGAGGAGGAGGAGGGCGACGAGGACGATGATGATGATGACAGCGACGACCACAGCGATCATGATTACGAAGGTAGCCTACTGTAGTGTAGGTTATGTTGTGTTAAGCCTATTTGTCACAAAAGCTTTTGTGACAAAAGGCTACCTTATAGTATAGGTCGATGTGTGTAGACCTATTCGTTGTCTCTGACGTTGATCTGAAAATATTTCTGTTGTCTAGTGTTGCCTGTTGTCGTGTTGTCTGGAGCGGCGGTGCTTGGATCCGGTGCGTTAATCATCGTCGCTCTCGTCCGCCAACGAAGGTAAAATGACAATACAGTTATAGACCTTTACACAGTGTCTACATCCACTGCCATACAGACACACGCACACACATGCACACACACACACACACGCACCAGACAAGCACGCACGCACACGCCCCCGCGCACTCACGCGCACATACACACGCAAGCACATGCACTCACGCACAATTTTTTATTAATTTATTTTTTAAACTCCCATATCGCCGGTTAGCTACATTGGTTAGAGCGCAAGTCCAGGTTTCTCGGACAATTCGGAAATCTGCATTCCGTGTGCCTGTGCATGCGAGAGAATCAATTCCAGGAGCTCAGATCTAGGGCTAGAACGGGGACTGTACATGGTGTGGCGACCATTCAAATGGATGAGAGCGGTGATGGATCTCTGACACTCGATCAATTCGATCAATATTTCATTGCAAATAAACAGAGTTGCTGAGGTCGTCTTAGGAACCACGCGGAACATTAACAGTAGCAAAGATGATTAGAGGAATAAAGTCGCCCTCCTCCTCCTTTTCCCAGGCTTTGGACTGAATATAGTGGTAAAGAATTAAAATCGTGGGGCTGCGAGTTCACTGCAACATTCCGAAACTAGTTTATTATAGGCCTAGTTATCAATTTAATGATCTTATAAATTCCTTTTCCACTTGCTTTTCCAGAGTCCCAGCGGGTAAACCGACGGTCGCTGGTTTTCCAGGTGAAGATCAGCTTCTAAGCAACGGCGGATCACCTCAGGTCGGACTCGATCCCATCTTCACCGTCCCCAGCATGACGACGGTTCCTGCAGTGCCGCCGCCACCACCGCCAGTCTCAAACGTCATTCGCCAGGCGGCGCCAGACTCGCAAAAATTCCGCTACGTTGAGTTAGGGTTAGTGTGCTGAGCCGACATTCACCAGGTGGCGCTACACTCGCAAAATTTCCATTCTCTGCATGGAGAAAATGATGGCGCTGGCCATGTCAATCAAGTTGCAGAGTTGAGCGGCGTAATGAGCATTGACGGTAACTGAGCACAGCATGTAACGATCCGCAGGCTTAGTTATGGCAGTTGATGTTCTTTTACTACTAGTGCTACCACTATTCCAACTCGTGGTTCAGAGATCGGAGATAGTAGGCCTATATATGTCTGTGCACTTGTTATAGCGCCCCTTCAAGAGTACTGCTCAGAAGCGCTCCCGACAACAGCGCATACACTGAATCAGAGTTTCATGCTAAAGCGCATGAGCAATTGCGAGTGTTGGACTTGCTCAAGGTCCCTACGAGGCGGATTGAGGTGGATTTTAACCTGCAACGCTCCGGCTACAAGGTAACACACCACCACCGCGTCCCACAAAGATAAGCTCCGATAGCCAGGCCTATCGCAATCTAGCTCAATTTTTCACAATTCCATGCACGAGATGTGCATTCTTGCTCTAGACCAGTGCTTATCAAACCGTGGTCTGAGTGGTTTTATAAAACAATTAATTATCATTTAACCAATCAACCACTCAATCAATAAACCAACTAACCAACCAATCAATCAGTCAATCAATCAATGCTCGTTTATTCACAACTCCAAGCTCACAATACGGCAGCTTGTTACATTCAGAATCATGGAATGAAAACTTTGATCTTTCTAAAAAATATTCAATAATTGTATCCAATTACAAACTTAAAAACACAGAGAACATGACACTGTTCATACACAGTACACAGTTTTGAACATGACACTGTTCATACACAGTACACAGTTTTGAACATGACACTGTTCATACACAGTACACAGTTTTGAACATGACACTGTTCATACACAGTACACGGTTTGAACATGACGCTGTTCATACACAGTACACGGTTTGAACATGACACTGTTCATACACAGTACACAGTCTTGAACATGTTTTTTGAAACACATTACATTGAAGTACAATCATCATACTCGCTACTTAGCAGGTCATTGAATAAATGCTAAGGTCTGCTGCTTAGGCAACTTAATTGTCATTAGAGAGAGAAAATGCAACGACCTGTTAACATTTACCGTGAAACGAACGTTGAAGTCCTCCGTTTCAATTTATGCAAGTTAAATGTATGCTGAAAAACTGTCAAAAGTAAAAGACAACTAATGGTTGAATACATTTAATGGCCTGTCAAACTCTTTAGTACTGCAAAATCAATAGCTCAACTATTTTAGCATTTGAGACAGCCTTCATGTAGCTTGCGGCTGAAGTGAAAATTAAACAATCATCAGGCCTATTCCAAACAAGCTTCGCAGTTCCTTAAACCTAAATGGTAAATAGTAACTAGTAAGAAGAAAGTTCTTATGATAATCACCACAAGGTCTACACAGAGAAGCACTAATGTAGCCCTTGAAGGAATGCCGGGGCTCTGAACTGACAAGATATTTATAGAATAATCACATTACACGTCGATAATGCAGTACAGCATAAATTGATGTATACCTGATTGCATGCTATTAAAAAACAAAATTACTATGTAGATGCCAATTTATTTTATTTCTTTATTGGATTGCTTTTAATCACATGATTTCAAGTTATTTAATCGTAATTATTTTTGCAGTAGCCACCAATTACAGATGCTTGTTCAAGTAACGCACAGCATAGCGATGATAAACACTTATCAAACAGCTTGGCGATAATAGCTATGTGTGTATTTGGGAGTGGGATCATGGTATCAAACCCCCAATATAAAACTGCAAATAAAATGTCAAAACTGACCCCGTACTCTATGAGCAATGAGCATGTTCATTGTTCAATTGAACCCCTCCCCGAAAGGAACCCTCCCAGAAGTGGAACCACTTCCAGAAATCGAAAACCATCCTCGAAATTGTTTTCTGGCTAAGAGCCCTTGATAACTGCCCCCACATCAATGTCGAAAAATGTAATGCAATCTGATAATTTATTAGCTTGGGTGAAAGCTTCAAATGAGCCCATAACTAAATCTGGACATATATCTACTAACAGAAAACAAAAAAGTTGCCGCTTTAAAGCCTGAACTTGACTGGATTTCATTTGTTTAAATCTGCTTCTTTCATCGAAAAGATGCAAAATACCCAGAGCATCTATAGTCGTTTGACAAAAACAAAACTAACAGGTTTAAAAATTACAGCTTAGTACTAACAACTGTAAATGTTTCTTTCTAATATACTTTCCTCTATGTCTCTACACTTGGATTTCTGAATTTAACTCTTAACAAAAGCGAAATTCAAATATAAAATAATTCTGCTCACAAATAACAAACACTGCTCTACTGAGAATTGGATTTACTAAGATCGAAAACAACGACGACAATGCATAGTGTTGATCACGTCATGAACTTAATTAATTTTAGCCTTCTGCATGCACAGCAAGGAAGACAGACGAACTGTGAAAGGAATCTCCAGACCATCGACTCCAAGCAGAATTTCAACATCTGTTGGCACATGGAATCTGTCGAGGAAGGAAGTCATTACCAAAGTTAACAACTTTCCAAATGACTGTTCTATTTTCATTTCATCAATTTCTCCTTGGTACACCTTTTCTTAAGAAAACTCTGCAATTTAAGCATGGATAGAATCCATTGTTGTGGTTTTATATTTCCTAACCTTCAGGTCCCATCCATCATATCTACACCGAGACCTGTCACACTCCAACAACTCCCGTCAATAATGCTCTTCCTCCTGTTCTTTCCAGTTTCATTCAGAGCACGCAAGCAAGCAGACTCATTCTGATTAGAATTGCAAAGATTCTTCTTCTCCGAACACTTCCTAAAATCACAGCCAAACAAGATAACTCTCTCCGTAAACTGCACTGGCTTCCTGTTTCGTCATCAAACGACGCTGACCAGTTTCAGGCTGTCCAGTTGCTCTGAGCTGCCAACCATGTCCTCCTGAATCAGCCTCTCTGCCATTTCCGGATGTTTCACAGCAATCAAGGCATTGCAGAGCACAGAGCGAAGGTCAGCCTTTGAGCCTGGAAACTGGTCCCTCCAGCCCCTCAGCATCGCGTACGTACACTTCTCTGCATCGCTTGAATGAGTCTTGACCAGCTTCGCCTGACGATCGGCCGGAACGTGAAGACTGGTCGCCAGCTGGCGCCACTCAGGGAAGACGCTGTGAGCCAACTCGTGTAGACCACTGTTGGAAAGGATACCTACGAGTCAACCAAACAACTTAAAGGCAACTTTAATTGATACCTACGAGTCAACCAAACAACTTAAAGGCAACTTTAATTGATACCTACGAGTCAACCAAACAACTTAAAGGCAACTTTAATTGATACCTACGAGTCAACCAAACAACTTAAAGGCAACTTTAATTGATACCTACGAGTCAACCAAACAACTTAAAGGCAACTTTAATTTTTCTCAATTCAATAAAACACATTCAGTTCACTAACCCAGCAACTCATTCTGATTAGAATTACAAAGATATTCCTCTTCATAGAACACTTCATAAAATCACAGCCAAACGAGATAACTTTCTCCGTAAACTGCACTGGCTTCCTGTTTTAAGCACGTTTCCAATTATAATTGCAATAATTTGATGAAATGTCCTTGCAACAGAAAACACTAAATTGTAAATTAAAGCAAATACTCGTACATGTATGGCTATGCAAAACGGATCTTAAATTCCACTTTAGCAACTGATAGCATTGTAAGCTTATTACACAGCAGCTCTTAATATGGTTCCCAGACAGAATTTTTTTTAAAGCAGCCGGTAAGTACTCAAATAATCCAACAGGTTTTTGCAGGCTTGAGAACAGCATGACTAGTACTGTACACACAGAAACAGGGCAATTGGGTAATTTCTGAATGCCTGATATTTCAGGGCAATTTGTCTCTGGTTTGGTGGGTTGCAGAAACAATTGCTAAGCTCTTAACTATGTCACATATTTCCTTACCATGAAACTGTTTATTTTGTGAGACAATAGCCAGCTGTGGTCTCTGCGTCAGGAACGTAGAAGTCGCAATACCTGCAAAAATATGAAGAATTGTAAATGGTCTGGTATTTACTTCTGTAATAATTAAATCATTTGTTGCACTTATTATGCATTTGCAGTCAGAAAATCTAACTCTCAAGTAATATGTGTGAAGAACTTGTCATTAGTCAGTTCTTAATATAACTCTCAAAGACAGCATTAAACACATTGCCAGTCAAGGTATGACCGAATTTTGCAAGTCTGAAGAACAACCAAGGATTATCAAATAGACTTGAACACAACCAAGTCAGCTTGTAGGGTAAACTTCAATTCATCACATACTCTCTTTGAATTGCAATTTCACTCTGGTAAAAATGGACAATCTGCAAGTAATCAGAATAATAATATAATCTTCGTTTATTGACATTCAATCTGACAAACCGCAGAACGATTACATGTACAAGTTATACGAAATACGGCCTGCTTCGCACGACACGCAGTTCGGCTACAACAGGTTCGGTAACTTAACACTAATGGCCTAAGTACTGGATCACTCCTGATTCGGCCAAGCCAGGAGTAGGAGGGGCTATCTTTATTTTCAGCAGAACCCGAGTCAAGCAACACAACAGCAAAGCGCCAATGGCAGCTAACAGAAAATTCAAATAAATTTTTGCCCCGTGTGAGGCTTGAACCCGGGTTGCGCGGATGACTCTCAGTTTAACGGCCAGCGCTCTCTCCACTGAGCTACGGGACCCCCCCAATAACAGAATTTTTGCAAGTCTCAAGATCAGCTATCATAGAGGTAGAATTAAAAACAATTTATCACATGCTCGAATGAACTTAAAACATTTTCAGTGAGTATATTACTCAAGTAAATCAGACTAAAAAATCCACGACTTTGGTCCAAAATGTATGCACTGTCTAGAGAAAATATCAACTATCTTTTGGTATCGCATCTGAGAACTTATAAAATGCATCTAGCAGTAAATACTATTCAGAGGTGCTCTCAGCATGACAACCCAGTGGAAATAAGAATGTATTCAAGCGACAGAGGTATCAGAGTGGGACTCTGACCAATCTGCTTTACTACAGATTGAGGTCATACTATAGAAACAACAATGGCCCGGTGCTTAGCCAGGGCAGTCCCTGCCCGGGGTACAAAGAGATCTAGATGATCTAAGAACAGAGGATGGGAGGAGTGAGCAGAGAGAGGCTTATGCATTGGGTCGCAAAGAAATTTAGAAGCAAGTTCCTGAGACCAGGAGCAGTATCTTGTGGGCAGCACATAAGTATATAAACTTTATTCAGCTTATCTCTACTTAATGCATTAACAGGTTATAGAGTATAGAGTACAGAAAAGTGTAGTTAATGGCATAGTACATTCAGCCACTCATAGAGATACATTAAACAGTCAAAACAAATACTCAAAGACTTGGGTGGAAAAGGCTGTTTCCAGCTTATCTAGAAAGCGAAAAATAGTTCCATTTCTCCAACATAGTAAAAAAACATTTGTGAGGTAATGACTGCTGAAGAAGAGGATGAAATACCTTTGGATGTGAGGGCTTCCCTTTGTTGCTCATCGTCATCATCGTCGTCTTCATCATCAACCGTGTCATGAGATAGAAGTGGTACGGAAGCTGGAGCAAAGGCAGACCTAGGTCGCATTGCTACAGAACAATAAACCCATGAAAATAAATACATAAAATCTATTCTGGTATCTTACAAAAGCACTAAAAATAATTATATATATTCAGCCACAATCACAAATAAATGCATAATGTGGCACAAGATTGGTAAACAACCATCTCTTAGAATACAACCTTAATGTCTGCTAAAAATGGCAACCATACAATTTACTTCATTCAGCAGGCATCTAAGCAATGCTGTACCAATGCACTGAATTGGCTCTCCATTGTTTTTAGTACAAAGTGTTAAGTACACTGCATGTGGCGGTAACGAATTCGTCAATCGTACATGGAAACGAGGAAGACTTCACGTTCACAGGTATGTCTCATTCATCAATGATATAATGAAGTGACAGGTCACTGGGAACCTACTCAGAATGGTTTTACACTCTATGAGTTATAACACAAATTCGACACCACTACACTTCACAGTAAATCTAGAAAATGACGTCTAGTGTATGAAAGCACTGAGATCCTCAGCTCTATCCCAATTTCACTGACCTGGAGTACTGGTTCCTTGTAATTCAGGTGCAAAGAAGAGAATGTCTGAACCGGCTGAAGCTCTTTTATTTTTAAAATCAAATGAAGGCGGTCGTTCTACAACAAGAAACAGTTACTTTCACAACATTAATTCTTTGCTCGCTCTTAATGAGTAAAAATCCTACAAAATGTGCCATCATGTTTTATAAAGTTTTCCTAAGATCTGGAACTATGGAAATACTTTTGTCTGGAAGTATATTTTTGGTAACTTATACTGGAAGATCTATAACACACAGCACTGGAAGTAGAAGAACTCACCACATGCTAATGGGAACTTCTGGTTCCCCATGTAAGCACCTCAACTAGGTAGCATCACACATTTTCAAAAGAATGACCCATCCACTTGGAATTGACTTCCATTGGTGATGAGTCTACTCCTTAGTAATAATGCTAAAACATTGTACAGGTTTATGAAATCTACGGTAATTTGCATTGCCGTGGTTCTGCCGAGAGCGCCTCTGAGTAGTTTTACTTTCAGGAGCATTATGCAAATTTTTAAAATGAATTAATGAATGCAAGAAGGCTCAAGATGTGCTTAAACCAATATATCTATATTTCTGATTGCCATGTAGGAATCTTTGAGCTGAGTGATCAGGCTGGTTCCCTTGATTAGCTTTTTAATCTAACATTTGAAGATGGGAAGAAGTGCTGAAAGAACTCCTTTAAGATCAATTAGAACATACCTTTAGATTTATCCTTTTTAGATGACTTCTGTCGTCTCTCGACCTCCCTGTGTTCATCCTTTTCCATCGCCTTTCTTCCAGGCTTCTCTTCCGCAACTTGCGAAACGACGGCTGCTGCAGTAGCCGCTTGTCTTTGACCCTTTGTTATCTGATGATGAGATGAGGCTGTAAGTGGAAGTAATCCAGGCGGTGGCGACACGCCATCCGCTGGCACCGGAACAATATTCAGCACAGAAGGCTTGGATTGGCGGGGTGCTCTACGAACAGACGTGGGTCTCAAAGGCGTCGGAGGCGTTGACTCAATCATTGAGGACTTAGTTGGTTGCACTGCTATCGTGACTTCTGGAGATTCATTTCGATCAGCGCCGGGAGAAAGAGAGCGCTTGACGCCTCTTTTCTGAGAGGATGGAAGCGCTTCTTTTGCCTCGGACATAGCGGGTCGATTTGAGGTTGTGAGAGGTGCTGGATCAACTGGCTCCTTGTCAGATTCCTCTTCAGTTTCCTCTTCGTCTTCTTCTTCTTCCTCTTCTTCTGTTTCTTCTTCTTCTTCTGATGTCACGTTTTTTCGTGCTTGACTTGGCGCGCTCTTAGTGTCTCCTTTATCTACAACTTCTGCTGCTTTATGAAATCGGTCTTTTCTATTTTCATTGGCAGAAAATGGATCTGGTTCATTTGGTGGTCGCTTAAACTCTAGCGCTTTTGTCTTTGCACCGGGTTGAGGCAATTCACCTCGTTTCTGAGCATCTCGCTGGTACTTTCGTACCCTGACTGGGGAATTCTTAAGTTCTCCGATTACCTCGGTCTTAAGAACTGACTGCTGAGATTTCAAAACTGGACCATTTGACGCAGTCTTTGACGGCATCATTTCATCATTTTGAGGTTCTTTTGAAACAGTTTTCACTTCTGTTACGGTACTGGCCATTTTCGGGGTCGATACTTGAAAATGTCTGCTATTTCTAAAAACAGTCTGCTTAACTTCAAGTTCACGTGCGCATGTATCGGAAACCAACTTCTGCCCAGCTGGCCTTTGTAGAGCAGTTTCTTTGCGAACGTCACAAGGCTGAAGTTCTTTTGGTGCTGCAGAACCGAGTGCAGAAGTTCTCTTGTTTACAGTGTCTTTGTTTCTGTCATTTCTAGTCAAATGTCGAGTGTCTGTGCTTGGAAGATCAAGACCAGCTGGATAGCGAATTAAATGATCTTCCCGTGTATTTGCGCTTGGAACCGGACTGTCACTGACGACGGTTTGAAGTGCGGCCACAACAGATTCACGCTTCGCTTGTTCTTCGCACCACTGCTCCACCCAGTCACCTGACAACAAAAAGGCCATGTGCAAAAGATCTTAATTAATATGAAACGCACACACAGACCAACTTTAAACCGGATTGCTGTCATTTTAAAGCTCAGAAGTGTTCAAAAGTGTTCAGGAGTGCTCAAGAGTGTTCAGAAGAGTTCAGGAGTGCACGCCTGACCATATGACAGAGCATCATCAATGGTGCTGAGCAATTGCGAGTGAATGAGCTGCTGAATGTTCTTACAAAGTGATCGCCTGAGTGGATACTCGAACCCACACGCTCCACACTAGCCAACTGGCCCCATTGTCCTTTTTGTCTTGCATTGTATTCACTGTTCAGTGACTTTTGTTCGAACCATCTGTCAACAATCTTTCTCCGAATGTTTCTACTTCTCTTGCTTTCTAACCCATTGCAAATTCTTCTCTGACCCATTGTAATTTCTGCATATATATTCCTATGACATCTTATTTCATTATGTGTACAATATGTGTATTGAAACTTTCACTCAACCAGTCAGCATCCAGGTTAACCTCAGGTTCAGAAACAAATGCCATACACTGAGTTAGATATGAATTCTGAAGTTGTTCAACTTAAATACTTTGAACGATCGAATGATTGAGACGATGAAAGATTGAAAGAATGAATGACTTAATAATGACTGATTAATTGAAAGAATGAGCAATTGTAAAACAAATGAATGATTGAAATGATGACTGAATGAACGAATGAATGAACGAATGAATGAACTTGCGTGGTTCATGTTCAGTCTTTCCTCTTCTCGTCTGGCTCTTCCTCCTGTTCTTTCCAGTGTCATTCTGAGCACGCAAGTAAGCAGACTGTTGGCTGACTGACAGCAGACCGGAGTTCATTTTATCATGGGATGTAGTAACGAGATGGTGCTGATCCAGAACAGCTGGACCCATACGCTGCCGTTCACCTTGAACAGCCTGCTCAATGTCATCTTCATCACCGTTTGAAGTCTTCACTAAGTATTAGTTGAAATAAACAATAAAGAAAGATTCCTGCAACGGAAACTGTGGATTAAATGATTATTTACTTTAATTGTGGTAAAAAATATGCTATCAATTCACGCTATAATCGTCGCCATAATAATAATAATAGTAATATGAAATGAAAAAATAATAATAATAATACTGGCCTGAATTTTCAGACATTCAGCAACAGCTCCTATCATAATTTTTTAGACTTTGAGGGATTACCTGGTATATGTACTTCGGGGAAAATAATAATGATTTAATTATATTCTTTATGAGAATTAATCTTTCACATACCATCTGTGCTGCGTTTCAGGCATCCTCTGATTCCGAAAGCCACCGCGATCAGTAAACAGGTGGTAGCGGTTGATAGAGCCCATGATATCCCAACTGCTCCCCAACTGATACCTGCATCCAACACCAACAGCCAAATTAAACAACGATTACTGTGCTTGATGCCAGACTACATCTCAGACTTCTGCATTTGGGTAGAAAACAACAAAACAACCGGATACAATACACATGGAAAAATCTGCTACTAGTTCCACAGTTTTCCATGAGGTTAGGCAACTGTTCCTAATCTGTTCCTGGACCAACTGCATGGAACAATCTTCCCAACCATGTGACGAATGAAACGTCTCCGTCTTAAATAGTCACAGACAATCACAGTCTGCAAACCATGTTACCATGACAACCACAATTTCTATCACTATGACAACGAGAAATGATTGAAAAACGAGTATCACCTCCTTACTCAGTTTGCCATAATTTTATAAAGAAATCTTGTAACAACTGACCTCCACTTTGAGCAACAACTGGATCTGAAGTAAAGAAACATAGAAAATCTTTAATTGAAACATTTGCACTTACAGCACTGAAAACTATAATAACCACACTTTTTGCCACAAATCTAAACTTTTACCAATTAATATTCTACTGCAATAACGTAATGAATGAATTCATTTATTGCATACAAAATTTGAGACACCAAGGACAGCGCGACAGGAGCCAGGAACAGCTAATTAATAGCATATACTATTACTAATTTTCCATTAGTCACTAGAGATCAAAGTGGGATTCTTGAATTGAACTGCACTGACATGTATGGCTATAAGAACAGACATCCATATATTTGTGTGTGTGATTAAGTGTGATTCCGTGTGTGTGTGAGTAACTATCTACATATGAAACTTAATATTTCTGCAAGCATGCATGCATACACCAAAACAAAGAAACAAACATTCATATAATTATATACACCTACATACAAACAACAATACATGAATTTCAAAAGACACACTTATTCATTGGAGTGTATTCTTAAATCTTCAATAAAAACTTTAGACTTCATTCAATAATGATGTGCTGAATAACTGTGAAAATTGAAGCAGAAGTGAGTGATTTGGTACGACACATGTGACCACTCACGGCCGCCTCATATTTTAAGAAACAAGGAATTGAAATTCTCTTAAGTCACTTGACAAATACTCTGTCACTTCAAACACAGCGCGTGTAACACATGCAAAGAGTTGCATATCTGTGACAACTGCATATTTAAATGAACATTGATAGATTTATTGACCATACTTCAAATAAGCCACACGTAACAGCATTAATATATTTGTCGGTTTCTACGTATACATGTATGCAATGTACAGTCTTCTGCATTTGTAATGTATATGTAACTCTTCTAAATTTCTGAGTGCCTCACAAAAACAGCATCAGGCAGACCAGATTAATTACGGACCTATAAGGGTATATACCATATCTAATCTGCATGCATAGGATGCAATACACAGCATAGGCAGACATTTATTCAATAATTTCCAGTAGGCCTATGTGTTTCTATAATTACAGCAATTGAAACGCATCGATCATACAGTAACGTAAGCCCCACTCTATGGATGGACTGAAGTGAAGTAGGCTAGTTTTCTCAAATAGGCCAACTTTCTTTTACTAGCGGAGTATTGAACGCTAGGCTAATAGTATTGCAATCACGAATGCACCATTCAGCCAAGTTCACTTAATCCTAAACTAATCCTCTGAATACGACTTTCAGTCACCGCGTGCATACTTACCGAAGCAGAGCGTGAAGGACAGAAGAACCGCTATGAGACGACAGGTATGTCGATACAGGTAGCTTGATGTCATTCCGAAACCAATACCCTCTACGTAGGACCGCAAGAACCGATCAAGGCATTGTAATTAATCCCTGTGTTAATAGACATTAATCCCTTTCGTAGGCTCGGATAATAATTATCCAGTTAAATTAGGTCACATTGCCGACTATTCACCGCTGATTAAATCGGTCCGTTTACTAACAAGACAGCGCCCTCTTTGGACTCCGGCGGGCGTTTGACAGCTGCGCTCACCTGCCTTCAACCTAATAACACGTGGTATAATTGTTGTCATAAACTAAGTCAAGGCTCCCGTCGTCCAGGCAGAGATGCAGCAGAGCCCCTTTCTGGTTTAGACCTGGCCTACTCCCACAGTCTCCACTCGGTTGTCTGTGGGACAGTACCGGACCCCATTGTTAGGGTTGTCACGCAGTTACCAGCAAATGATTGCAGAGGAATTATTTACTCCAGACAAAGCCAGGCTTTCGACGCAGAAAGAATGGCTCTTTTGTTGAGGCAACAGTAGGCTACATTGGGCCTTACAGCCAAAGTTCTCTCTCTCTCTCTCTCTCTCTCTCTCTCTCTCTCTCTCTCTCTCTCTCTCTCTCTCTCTCTCTCTCTCTCTCTCTCTCTCTCTCTCTCTCTCTCTCTCTCTCTCTCTCTCTCTCTCTCTCTCTCTCTATATATATATATATATATATATATATATGCAACGTCTCAGTCCCATATCAGGATGCGTAATCGTAATCGTAATCGTAATCTCCTAATTTCTAAAGCGCCACTGGAAAGCCAAGCGCGGGGCACCGGCTTATTCACGAGCGCTGCGTTGAGTTAGAAGGGTTGTCCGTGAGAGTAGTCCGTGGTGGTCCGGGTCGAGTTACCATAGGATCAGGATCAGATGCGTTGAGTTAGAAGGGTTGTCCGTAAGAGTAGTCCATGGTGGTCCGGGTCGAGGTACCGTAGGATCAGAGGGGTGGAACAGCTACTAAGGTGGGTGTCGTCTGAGCCGGGAATTGGAGGGTGGGGGATCAGATGAGACAGGATAAGAGTTAAGAGTTAGGCTGGACTATTAGACTAAACGATTTTTTCGCACTTTACAGTAGGCCTAAGACTACCTGTGACCTGTCTGCAGACCCAAGGCATAGTCTAGCCAATAGGCCTAGGCCTAGGCCGCCTAGATGTAGGCTAAGCTTTATTTTTTCTCACAAGCAGAAATTTTAATAACTAAGCAATCAGCCACATGCTGGCGCTACTTTTTTTTAGCTCAATTGTTGTAGATCTGTATGGTAGGCTAAAAGATTACTTTGACTGAAAATCAGGGTGAGAATTGCCGGGGGGGTTGGGGGGTTTCGACCCCCCCCCCAGTCTTTCTTAGAGCCCCATGTTAAAGTATGTTTTTTACACCCCGATTCCAAGTGGATAATGGTCCAACCCCCCCAGTTATTTTTCCACAATTCTCACACTGCTGAAAATCAAAGGAAAGCGCCCCTTAGCATATTTGTTTGAACAAATAATTCAAATATAGCCTAACTACTTCCTTAGTGCTTGTAACACATTTTCTTTGCAGAATAGTCTAGCAGGCCTAGCTAGTGCATTATTGCAGTGTCAAAATTATTGGTGAATGTACGATTAGGCTTTGCATGAATAGAATGTATAGTAGGCATTTAGGCTATCGAATAATTAGCCAATGTATGTTTATTCATCTGTGACCATGCATGGCCACTGGCCAGCTACGGCTCTCCAGGCCAGCTGTAGCGATCCAGAACTACGTTAAGGGTTGATTTCCATCGTTCAGTAGCACACGCAACTGCGTAACATTGAACGAGTAGGCCTAGCTATAGCCTCTTACCATGAATAGTAGGGCCTATGAGGCCTATATTTATATTTCGTTTATTCAAGAAAATTGAGTTGACACACCGCAACTTATTGCATGAAGAAAGTAAAAGAAAATGGACCAAACTGTCAGTTTCTGCAAAATTCAATTGGGAACAATTGTTTAGGCAAGGGCCACTGGTTCCTAGAGTCAATGCCTAAAGTGTGGAAAAATAAGTGCCTGGACGCCTCTAACCTCTCCAAAAGAAGTGCCATGGACGCCCCTTACCTTTCCAGTTTGTGCTTGCCAATATATTATAAGTGGCTGGACGGCGTTCAGATTTTAAAACAAGTGCATGGACGCCGTCCATTACCGTCCAGGCACACTTTAAGCCCTGCCTAGAGTTACATTGCGAACATTCCTAAAAGTAGCTTGAAAGAATAACTTGAATAGGCTTAATTGCATAATTTCTTGAAGCATCGTCGTAGGCCTACACATAGGACTGTATTAGTAAACATAGGCCTAGCCTACAGCTTTAGACAAAAAAAATTCGCTTGAATCTATAGCCTACCGCATCGAAAGTAGGTAGGCCTAATATCCACAAAACGAATGTAGGCCGCAAAAACGCACGGTCTAGGAAAATTTAATCTGCATGACAGATTACAGAAGATAATAAAAGATAATCAAAAATAATAGTATTAGTTTTGATTGCATGCCTATAAATTTTTATGTAGGCCTATCCTACGAACTTTTGGTTGAGGCAATGGAAAGTGTGCTTAATGCACGACAGCCACGCCTTAGTGTTGCGCTATAATACGCCCGCCGCTATCTGAGAAGCGTTTGTTGCGGGTGTGACGTGCAGAAAGTTGGAAAAGTTTGCAAGTTTATTAAAACAAAATAAGATTGCAAAATGGCTTCAAGTTTTCTGTGCGTGCCGGTAAAGAAGACGTTCGAAGTGGATATGATAAAGCCGTTGCGAAATTTCATTGCATCCGCTTACGCAAACACAAATCCCGACGAGTACAATTATGCGCTTAACGAACTCAACAAACTGCGGAACAATTTCATCGCCAAAGCCGGGGAGAAACACGAATCAGCGCTCGAAATCTGCTACAGGTTTGAAGCTTCGCTGTAGTTTGATCTGTTTTCAATTTGTTGGGATATTTTGCTAGATTTCTTTATCGCGGACGTATACATGTATACAGCTTTGAAAGCTTCGTCATGCATGGATGGATCAGATATATGTATTTATTTTTAGCGTCGTGTATGGCCCCTTGACATAACCTACAAATTATCTCCACAGTCGCGGCAGCCTGAACTCACCTCAAAAGTTCTGAGTACACCCCTGCCACCCCTGCCCTCTGAGTAAAAATCTTGGAAGGGGCACTATAACTAAAACTATAGCAAGTGCTCATACACACACATGCACTTGCGCACAAAAGCCGCACATATTAATGTTAGTTACCATAAGTTGAACCGACGCCTCAACAATTTTGCGATTAAAGACTGTCAAATTTGTTCAGATTTTGGATAAAGATGTAAAATTGCTGTTTCAGTGTGCGAACATTTATTGTGTTCATATACTTGATATTTTTGTGTGCAGGTACTATGATCAGCTATCAGCAATTGACTGCAAATTTCCAATAACCGAGAATCAGGTGAGATGAGATGATCCACATGTACCGTAGCCCATAAACAAATCTGTAAAACCTAATGTATAATCTGATGGCACGATCTTGTTTGAGCATCTTTTTATGAGTGTATAGAGCTCCTTGAGCTGTATTCATTCAAACGTTTAAGATTCTGAAAAATTTAGTCTTAAATTTCAGTTACTTGAGAATGGTTTTTAGTTTGATTGTAGTGTCATTAATTGTTTGTGTTTTGTCACAAGTGCTTGTTGACAAATGCTTTCTGATTTAGGTAATGCTTTCTGATTTAGGTCCGAATAAATTTCAATTGGCAAGATGCGTTCGTGAAGGACTCTCGTGTGACATCGAAGAAGCACTTGAGTAAGTAGCAGCAGCTGGTCATTTGGTGCACTGTGTGGTCTTCGGTTGTTATATGGGTCCAAGATAATCAACATTCAGCAGTTTATCAATAGTCATAATAATCTTCATTTAATTTCAAATTGATACAGCGTAGTATGATTACAATTCATAGTATGAACGAATGATCATAAGTTACTACAGGCAGCCATGCAAGGCACTCGTCACATCCTACTGTTCAATTTACCTATGTCATCTGCCGAATGTAAAGTTGAGTGAACCTTTGTGAGGGTATATTGGGAAGTGATCCTGCATCTTTATAGTGGTTTGGTGTCAGGTCGGGAGCGCCTCTGAGGAGTTTTCTTGAAGGGGTGCTATATAAATGTACGATTACAATTACAATAGCGTGCTCTTTGTGCCAGAGTGTTTACCGTTACCCTACACCCTCCCCCCAATATTCATTAGTAGTTTGATCAGATGTCGCAATGTATATTGCTTGATCAGAATGCTTGATTGCTATACTGTTTAATGTAGGTCACCTGAATGTTTATAGTATGTATTGCAGTCCAGACATATATAAGTACTGCAACCTTTAGATTTGTGTTGTCAGCATGATTTGCTGAAATATCACATAAAGTAGAATGGAATAAATGTCATTATCTATCCACTATCGCCCATCTAATAATGTGATGCTGTAAATGGTTGAGGATTGCCTGGGGTTAAAACCCTGCCTCTTCTAGTCTTTCTTATATAGGACCCCAGAGTAAAATCCTAATTACCCGTTCCAACCCAACATAAATCAACATATGACTCCCCAGTTATTTTCTACAATTTTGATAAGTAAATCAAAATGCCTGGAAATATGTCGCATTACCACATGTGACCATTTAGATTAATTCTTATAATCATTTGTAATAAATAGTAGCAGTGTAGCACTGTAGGATTTGTTATTAATTTGTCATGTTTGCATTAGTGTAGACTAGTGATGCTGTTTTCTGGCGATTGTGACAGCTATTGCGTCTGGTGCTTATGAGAAAGCCTGTGTACTTTTCAACGTTGCCGCTATGCAGTCAGCGGTTGTTGATCCACAGAATCTTGCAAACGATGATGGACTTAAAATGGCCGCCAAACTGTTCCAGGTATTGTAGCATGTTGTGCAAAATCTATAAAAAATGCAGTCAAAACTGACGCATTTCTTTTCATGCTAAGTGAACGAGAATTACCCCTGCAGCATAACATTGCACAATGTTTTTCTATGCTCATTGTGCCCTTAACTGGCCTGCATTGTCTTAGAATTTTTTTTAAATTGTGTATTTGATTTGATCCACCATTATTTTTTTACCCCACGTGTTCAATCAATCAATCACATAAATTTATATAGCGCCCCTTCAAGATCTCTACTCAGAGGCGTGTTGTAGCGCTGCATGCAGTCATGACCAACAAAAAGGAAGATTTTATTAAGTAGATCGTGAAAATAAAGGAGCTAGGAGGTGAAAGGGTGAGAGAGAGAAAAGAGAAAATAGAAATGCAATACTGAGGGCATGCACACATTGCACAGGTTCCACAATTGAAAGATGGAAATTTGCTCCACATGACAAAGGCATTATTGGTATAATGTATGTCCTTTGGAATTTACATGGTGATAAAAAGTAAATAATAAACTAGTAATTTTTTTTAAATCGATGTATAATAATATAGTGATACATCAGATTAAGTGAGTGAATGATGCTTTGTGATATGATTACTTCTTCTCATACTGATTATCCAAATCAAAATGACCAGATTTTTTAACTTAGGTGGTAGGTAAGTTACCGTACTAAGTTATCAGAATTTCTACAGGACGCGTTCAAAATTTATCTAATGTTTTTGTGCATGCAAACCGGACTGTATCTTTTTCAAAGCAAACATGGTTAATTTTTTTGGCTATTGTAATTTCAATTTTTACTGCGGCGTTACTCTGTTTCAGCAATCAAGTGGGATCTTTTCTCATCTGTCTTCAACAATTTCATCTGTAATTCCCAGCAATGATGCGACTCCTGATCTTCATCCGGACGCACTCAATGCCCTCAGTGCACTGATGCTCGCTCAGGCTCAGGACTGCTTTGTTAGGAAAGCCATTGGCGGTAGGTAGATCCGTTATTTTACATTGTTTCAACCGTAAATTAAAAAACTAAATAGACCGAGAAGTCATCATTAATATGAACGCCATTTTTTGGTGTTACGTTGCTACAATTTTGTTGTCGCCATCATCGTTGTTGCTGGCTTCTTTGGTAACAGAACTATCGCAAATCATTGGAAGTATATCAGGCGCAGGTTTATGCTGATTTGATTATATTTCTAATAGAAAACCTTGATAAACTTATTTCTGCGTGCGACTGTGTGTGTGTGTATTGAAATGCTGTTAATGAACTTTTTTGATTGTGATAATTAATTTGAATTCCATGTTTATTTTCTGCAGATAACATGAAGCCTGGCATGACAGCGAAGTTGTCCGAACAATGCTCCCATCTGTATGGAGAGGCCATGAAGCTGATGCAGCTAGAAGCAGTGAAAGGCATTTGGCCAAAAGTACGTATATTTAACAGTAACTCGTTTAAGGGAATTCGGATAGTAGCAGAGAAGGACTCCTCTGCCTGAGAACAACTTAGAATACTGGTAACCATTCTGTTCGTTTTAGGTGAATAAAAACATTTTAAGTGAATGAAAAACAGTGTTTAATTTGAAGTTCTGAGACATTCGATTGGTAATAGGTGTGAGTTTTACACTAATGCATTCAAGTTGGTTTTGTATAGGCCATACAACTGATGCCACAACTGATACAACATGCCCATTGCCCAAGCATATGTCTGCCCCATTTGCTAATTGGTCTGATTGCCTCAATAGCCCTCCCTTATATCATGATCGAGTTAAGTCTGTCAAATATACATTGTAAATACTGAATAATGCAACATGACTTTTGCATAAATCCAGTTTTAAGTAATTGTTTTGTTTTTACGAAGGAATGGTCGACTGCCATCGCATGTCGCCAGGAAGTGTTCCACGCGCTCGCTCTGTATTACGCGAGCGTGGTTGCCAAGGAAACGAAGGAGTTTGGAGAAGAAGTGGCCAGGCTCAAGGTGAAGTTTAGATCAGACTAAAATATATAAGGTTATATGGTCTTCAGTTACCAGTATAATATTACATCTTACATTATGCGTGTGAATAAATTAGCGCAATTATATTGCAATGTGTCGGAGTAAATTTCTGTCTGCGATGTTTGGTCTGAAATGTTCACGATATCTTTTCCCTTTGCTGTTGAGTTTACTCTTATTATTGTTTCAGTAATAATGCGAAATGTTTCGATTTTCATTTGATATTTGCTTGTTTTAAATTCAGTTTGTTAGTGCAGTAGGTTGGTTGATTAATTGGTTGGTTGATTGATTGATTGATCAATTGGATGGTTGATTCATTGGTTTGTTTACTGATTGATTGACTCATTGGTTGATTGATTGATCCATTGGATGGATGATTGGTTGGTTTATTGATTGATTGATTGGTTGATTGATTGATTGATTTGATTGATTCTCAGCTTGCTCTGAATGCAATGACAAAAGCTGCCAAGCAGAGTGGTAGCAGTTTCGTCTACCAGTCATATCAGAAGACCATCACGGAGGCGCACCAGAAGGCGGAGAAAGACAATAACTTTGTCTATCATGCGAAGGTCCCGGATGCATCTTCCCTGAAACCTATTGAGAAGGGAGCGGTTGCGAAACCCACTCCGATTGCCAATCCGATGTCCCAGAACTTCAAAGGCAAACTACGTTTTTTTAAATTGTAATATGAGATGAAATTAATTGATAAAAAGGACATTTGCATGTTTTATTTATATTTGTATTTATTTATATTTTATTATCAGTTTATCAGAAGTCCCAGTTTAATGTCTTAACAGAAGTAATTATGAGAACTAATTGCTATTAAGAGACTTGCGTGATGTCATTACCCATTCCAAGGAACCTTTTCAGCAAGCTCAAACATGTAGTCGTTGGATGACTGACAGGAAATAAACTCACCATGCCGCTAAATTAGCAGTTGTTGTACCTCCGTACCTCTTAATTGACTGCTATATACCATAAAATGAAAAGTTTTTAGTTGTTTAGAAGACACATAGTCTGTGTTAGAACTGCTGCAAGGTTTTGTCCACTAACCACTAGACTACAGCTCTAATATTAAGTGAGTTTTGTGACTGATGCATAATTCATTAGTGCTGTGAGTGATGCATAATTCATTAGTGCTGTGAGTGATGCATATTCATTAGTGCTGTGAGTGATGCATATTCATTAGTGCTGTGAGTGATGCATATTCATTAGTGCTGTGATTGATGCATATTCATTAGTGCTGTGAGTGATGCATATTCATTAGTGTTGTTTTTCTTGCGAACAGATCTGTTTGAAAGAATTGTGCCGATGGCCGTGCAGATTGCACTGTCGACTTTTGAAGAACGAAAATCCGAAATCACTCACCGAGAAATCAGTCGACTGCGAGAGGCAACGCAGATTCTAAATGGGTTAATGAAATGCTTTTGTCTTTGAATTAAGACATTATGACCAGTTGAGCACCCTTATAAGAGTGGCATAGGTTCAGGTTAATTATTGCGCGAAAAACTACTGTGGAAGTTAGTCTGTAGCTTGCAACTGATCGTAATTGTAATCTACGAACTTCCAGAGCACCAGTTGATAGGTTATTGCAGGGTGAGCAGCGAGCACGCTGTTTTCCGAGGTTCATTCTGCTCCTTTATCTTGATGTTATGCTTGTGTTTATTTTTTAATTGATGTGTTTGTATTTTCTAATTTAGAAAATAGTTGTGAAAATAATGGTTTAAATAATTATGCTGACTTTGTCTTAGGTTGTTGGTGTCTCTCAACCTTCCAGCTGCTATTGAGGATCTTGCAGGTGATAGAATTCCATCTTCCCTTCAAGAGAAGGCAGCCAAAGTGCGAAGAATGGGAGGCATTGAACATCTTACGGCTCTCACCAACGATCTCCCAGCCCTTTTGCAGCGGAATAAAGAGATTCTTGATGAGGTAAGAGCAAGAGAAGTACCCAAGAAACTTGTTGCAAAGCTACCTTTATAAAGCTGAGGAGCTGAACAAGTGCAAGAGGAAACAGAGCGGCACAGCTCCCGCAGGCAACAAGGTGTTTAATCCAAGAGACATTGTCATACCAAGGCAGGGCTGTTTTTAAGGAATTTTTAGAACTGCACAACCTCTTTTCCTTCCCATTCTCCAGGGTAAATTACTTCCAATCGGAGGGCAATGGTCATTTTTTGCTAGTTTTAACTGTACATAAGTGCTTCTACAGCTGCACAAATCCATTTAGAACTGCACATTGTTGTGTACAACTGCACGTTAAAAAACGCCGCCCTGTACCAAGGACACACTCGTGAATGAGATGTGCTGTGGAAGCTAGTGCAGCACATTATGCATGTATTGGGATCAATGTTCCTGGCTGTATTTTGTCAATGCTAGAAGGCGATTCATTTGTTTAAAATAGTCTGAGTGAATTCACATTACCTATCACTTATGTTTCTCTTAAATTTGACGTGACTTGATCAGATTTTCTTTCAATATTGTTGATGCAACTATTTGTATCTGGTATTATTTACACGACAGCTCTGTTACGGGAGTTTTGGCATATAATAATTGCCCAGGTTATTACATGCTGTTTTGTACGGTGCCCTATGTTATGGCGCCATATAAATTGTCGTAGTTATTACTGTTATTATTATTATTTATTATTATTATTGTGGTGTAAATCGTTGTAGCATATGATTGGTCTTAACACCTTGACCGCTGATTTGCTGTGTTAAATGACTCAATGGGGGACGTGTTAACATGTCCCTCACGGTCAACGTGTTAAAGGTTGTTGGACAAATTTAAAATAGCATTGCAACAGCTGGAAAAGTTTGCTCTGTGTTTCATGGTTTGGCTGTCAATTCCCGATTTCACATGATGTCTTGAGATTCGATCTGTACGTAAAAACGCAAAATAAGTTAGTGTAGTTTTATCACCATAATTTAGTACATTGATCGTTGTTGTGTTTGCAGTCTGAGAGAGCGTTGAACGAAGAGGAGGTCTCCGATCGACAGTTGAGGGCCCAATTTCGACAGAACTGGACGCGGTCTCCGTCAGAGATCCTGAACCAACCGATCCGTGCGGAATGCACGAAATATCGTCAGATCATCAACAGCGCTCTGCACGCCGACAGCCTCGTCAGACAACGCTATTTCAAGAATAGAGACGCCATAGCATTGCTCAGCCAACCAGATGTAAGTAGGTCAAGTTAATAATTAGGTCATGCAATGTGCTCAACCAACCTAATCTAAGTAGGTCAACATTGCTCAGCCAATCAGTTGTAAGTAGGTCAAGTTAATAATTAGGTCATGCAGCATCACTCAACCAACCTGGATTGAGTAGGTTAACAATGCTCAGCCAACCAGATGTAAGTAGGTTTAGACGAGGCACACTGACTAGCCATCAAATTGATTTAAATAATTTTTAAATGCTCTTGTGCTGTGCATCAACCAGCTTTAAATAGGTCAAGTTAAAAATTATTTGCCTGTAGGTGATGTAGCATTTCTCTGCCAACCGAATGAGTTGTAGAAATTCATGTGCAATAATTTGACAACTTTGCCAATAATATTTTACTATAATTATTGTTGAGGTTTTTTTAAATGTAACAGTGTAAAACTGATGAGTAAGTTTGAATACCATAATTATGCTGACTGACTTTAATATTGGAAATTTCTTGGATCATTGTTTATTTTCATTGGAGTAAACCTGTTGCAGTCTTTTGGTGCTGCATAAAAGTACTAGACACTTCGAATTCGCACCAGAGGTCATGAAGCTTATTTGCAAAATTTAGGCGTCACTAAGTACATGTATGCTGTTCAAGTTCTGGCATTTTTTTACGGAGTGTTGTACATTTTAAGTGAAGACAGAACTTATGTGTTGCAACACAGTTGGGTTTGACAAGTTCTTTAGACATAGTTTGTTTTGTCAAGTTCTTTAGACAGATTTAGACACATTAACTGAACATTTCTGTAGACAGGTTTGTGATTAACTGTTCCTTAGACAGGTTTGTGTTTTGGCAAGTCCCTTAGACAGGTTTGTGGTTGACAGGTTACTAGACAGGTTTGTATTTGGCAAGTTCTCTACCCAGTATAGTTGATTAAATTTTTGTGTCTTAATTCAATTGTTGTGTGAACTGGTGTTATTTGAAGACGGACATCGAACGAACGCTGCCTTCGGGCAATTCGCTGGTGCAGCTGCAGACATCTCCGGTGGTGATGACGTTGCGCCAACTGATGGACCAAGTGCAGGAAATTAAGGAAGAACGTGACGTGATTGAAGGTCAATTGAAGGAGGCCAAGTGTGACATGAGTCAGTATTATTATTAGTTTATTATATAAGATAAAATATTCATTTATTAATTATAAAATATTCATTTATTAATTCAGACTGACAAGTACAAAGTAAGATTACATGGTATAGTAGTAACAAAGGATAACAAGTTTAAGAGTGGAATTTGACTGAATTGCAGCAGCCTGCAAGGTAATCATCTCTCCTACTTCTCATTTACTCCTGGTTAGTCAAAGGCTGAGTCAACCTCATGGGCCTAACAGGTATGTAACCCAGGTCCTTCTGTTCTGCGTGCCAGCATGCTACCATTCAACCATCACTAAGTACATGTATTTACTGAATGGTGACTGGTTGAAGCAATACATCTGGAGTTTAGATCTCAGTAATGTTTGTTTTAGTTACGTTAGTGGCAATCGCCCATTTTATATTCGACATTGCCTTGATATTGCTACAGTTATGCCCTCTTGGTCATTTTAGCCAGGAAATCTATCTCTGTTTCATGTGCATCCCTTATTGCGCTTGATCAGTGGAAAATGTAGCTCTTGTATCCACTCCTGGAAAGTGGTCGGCTTTCAGACTTTCTTGGTCGTTGGTCCAAATAATTTCTGTTGACTGGTATAATTATATGCTGAATGAAAGTTTTTGTCGTTTTTTATTTTTCTTCAAGGTTCAAAGTTTCTCACTGCCTTGGCGCAAGATGGAGCTATTTATGAGCAGACTTTGTCTCTAGAACAGCTCGACAGAATCTATGGACCCCTGAAGGAACGAGTGGCCCAAAGCCTTAAAAAACAGGATACTGTCATAATCCAAGTCCAGGTCAGAAAAATGTCTCACATACTATCTTAGGCAGAAAGTTATTTGTGGAAACATACTCGTCTGATCTTAGTGACATTTTAGCCATAGCCCTTACTGTGTCATTCTTAAAAGAAAACGGTTCACCTGTCATTGAGTTTGTCACGGTTCATCTGCAGTTGTTGTTACCCAATTTTGGTGTAATACTCCGTTATAGTCTCCGAATAAATAAAGATGTTTTTTGCCACCATGAATGAGCCTCTTCATTACTGGCTGTGTTTGGTCTGCTGTGTAAGTGTTTTTCAAAGTTTTAAGGCTGGTGAAATAAAACATATAAAATAGTAGCCTACATGGATGAATTCACAGAATATATGCTTTTATAGGTTCAAATCCTATAAAATATCTTAAGTAAATTCTGACCAGATATAATTTCAAGATTTTGTTTGACCATGGCTCCATATCAAAAGCTCCAGAGCATTTACGTGTTTTGCGTATGAAATCAAGACCATGACAAAAAAACTATTGAGTTAGTTGTTGGATGAAAAAGCGGAAAGTTTTTAATAGTTATTCCTGTATTGTTTTTTAAAATGGTCGGACAGAAAAATCATGCAGAATTTGCTCGCTCCAAAGTCCAGTCACAGACCGGGGTCAGCAGAGATTACAAGATGAAGGAGTTGGCATCAGCCTACGACAGCTTCATCGAACTGAAGGGGAATATTGACGAAGGCAAACAGGTCAGTCAGTCCGTCGTTGCTGAAGTTAAGCTCTAAATAGATTTAATTAGTTGGATTAGCTGCTGATATGAATTTATAGCTTTTAAACTGAACTGAAGGAAATATCGATTAAGTGTTTTATTATCATGTTATGCTCTTAAATCGTACTAGTTTATAACTCGGAACTTCTACAGCGCCCACAAAACTAAGTCGCGGCAACGAGCTTATTCACAGGCGTTCAATCAAAGCAAAGTTGATAGGTAAGGGGTCAAGATCCGGAGAGAGGCGAGGAGTTAGACAGACGGCTATGGTGGATGATGTTTTAAGTTTAAATAGTGTAGAAGGTTGAGGGAATTGAAGAATCAGGATAGGATCTATGGAAAGCAACGTTTTCAGTTTCGAGGGAAAAACCTGTGGGAATATAGTGAGAGCTGGAGTAAATAAATGCAATGCTTTATATTCTATTATTACCGGTAAGTTGATTGATTGTTTGTAATTAGGACAGTATATCACATTCCCTTGTTGTAATGTGAGTACATTGTTCTGTTCCAGTTCTACAATGACCTGACACAGTTACTGGTCAGATTCCAGGGTAAGGTCAATGATTTCTGCTTTGCTCGTAAGGCTGAGAAGGATGAACTTCTGAAAGATATTTCAACGAGCCTTGCAAACCAGGCTGCTGCGTCACCGCCCCCTCAGCCATACGGTTAGTACTTCACTTATTATTGCAGCATATGTGCCTGCTGTGACAATCAGAATTGAACCTCCCTCTGATTACCGTTTGGACATACCCTCTGATTTTATGCAGTCCTTGTAAATATGCTGGAGCCCTGCGCTTGACTTTCGAGGGGCGCTTTAGAATTTTGGAGTTTTTAATTACGATTACAATTGTGCATATTCTAGTTTATTACACGTGCTTCAAGTTTTTAATTCTGTTCGATATTATTATTATTTTTTCTTTTTTCTATAAAATTAATTATCTGCACCAGTTGGCATTAGTTATAAAAGGAACAACATGAAGATCCTTTTGAAGTATAATAAAGCAATGTACAAAAGTTAAGGTTTGAAATAGATGCAGGAATTCATAACTGACAATGACAATAAAAATTAAGACTTAGCCTTATTTGATTGTGTGCTAAAATACTCAACCATTTAAAGTTTGCTGGGAACCCTCCCAGAGTCCTGCTTTTCTTGCTCAGGAATCTTCATGGTTCGTAATCTTTGATGACTTTGTTGTGCACTTATGAGCTTTGCACAGTTGGCACTGTTCAATTACAATCATAAATGTTCATAAGTACATTTGAATGATACCTATGAGAATTGGTTTTGGAATGCTATGAAAATACTTCCTCAAACTGTTGTAGATCGAATATCTCATTTAAAAGAGGTGTGCTATTGTTTTCAAAATGTGTTCTGGTTATAAAAAAATAATTAATTACTAATTAATAATAATAAGGTGCTTAATCAGAAATTGACCATATTATACAATCAGGTAATTTCAACTGTCTTCTAATTTCAACTAAGTTTTGTTGGGGTCTAGGACTTTACCCCCGGCCCATTACCCCCTGCCATTTCCCCCCTGCCATTACCCCCGCCCATTACCCCCCGTAGGACATTACCCCCTGTCATTACCCCCCGGTCTGCTTACATTTGGAGCTAGTTTATGTACGTATGTTTGTATGTATATATGTATGTATGTATGTATGTATGTATGTATGTATGTATGTATGTATGTATGATTGTATGTATGTATGTATGTATGTATGTATGATTGTATGTATGTATGTATGTATGTATGTATGTATGTATGTATGCAATCCAGATTCTATTTCATATATAAAAATACCCTCATCCAGCTTCCATTTCTCATGCTTTATTTTCGTCAATCCAGCTTCTATTTCATATACAAAAATACATACATGCATACATACATACATACATACTTACATACATACATACATACATACATACATACATACATACATACATACATACATACATACATACATACAAAACATACGTACATAAACTTACCCCAAATGTAAGCAGACCGGGGGGTAATGACAGGGGGTAATGTCCTACGGGGGGTAATGGGCGGGGGGTAATGGCAGGGGGAAATGGCAGGGGGGGTAATGGGCCGGGGGGTAAAGTCCGGATACCATTTGAATGATACCTATGAGAATTGGTTTTGGAATGCTATGAAAATACTTCCTCAAACTGTTGTAGATCGAATATCTCATTTAAAAGAGGTGTGCTATTGTTTTCAAAATGTGTTCTGGTTATAAAAAAATAATTAATTACTAATTAATAATAATAAGGTGCTTAATCAGAAATTGACCATATTATACAATCAGGTAATTTCAACTGTCTTCTAATTTCAACTAAGTTTTGTTGGTTTCAAATTTAGTTGCAGGACCACAGCTGTATTCGAATATTTCTGTGGCACGTACACCTACCAGCTATGGTATGTTTCACTCAAAACCAGTTTGATAAAAGTAGAACTTTCTACAGTATGAGTCTAAACTTTAAAATCCAGCCGCCTCTCTCTCTTAAGGGACTGCTGGCACCAAACTGTGACCAAAGCTTCTCTGTATTCATATTTATAACCAGCATGGTTCGAGAAACGTGTGTTGCCAATCAGTACCACAGTGGCAGGTATTCCAGCAGTGCCATGAAACAGGACACAATTCAAGTAAAGGCACAAATTATAGATGGGATGATTAAATTATTAAACTATATACCGGTACCTTATTTTGAAATATGAAATATCCATCATAAGTTAAATGAATGTAATTAAGTTAAATATAACACACAAAGGTGCAACCGTGTATGTATATAATATTAATAATCATTTAATAGATGACTGAGCAGATTTTGTTTAAGCCAATGCTTCATGATCGATGTCAATTACATTCAGCAATGTCTATTAATGATTGTGAATAATGCAAGTAATGTCAGTTGTGCAGATCAAGTGTATCATGGTCAATGTACCATCTAAATGATCATAGTTGGATATATTCCTTTGATCAATAAGTTCATCCTGAGATTTAAATAAATTATGGCTTATGGCAGTCAAAAACTCATTCAAACGTGACAGGACAAGCTTTCCTTACGATTACATGGCTCACAAAGGAAATTTTAAATCTTCTGTCGCACTGTAATCGCATAATTATATCCTATGATTTGTAAAAGACTCTTGAATGGTCAATGACAGTCAGGTTACATTCTGTTCTATGAATTTTGCGTCCAGGTCCAGCAGCGTCACCCGCACCGGTGTTTTTCTCGCCAGCGTTGCCACGGTCGTTCAATCCCTACTCTCACTTCAGTGTCGGATCACAGCCATCCGGTGCATTTCAGTGGCGCTAGGTGCCAACGATTCACTGATGCGATGAAAGAATATTTCCTCTAAAAGCTAATCACAGTTCATTTGAGCTGCTGAACATTTTTCTGCCTTGTTCTTGTGAAATTTAGACAATTACTCTTATGTATTGGATTGAATTCGAATATCTTTTCAATGTTGCTTCTCAAGTTCATCGCCAGGGTTTTTAACTATGAAAAGGTTATATCAGTTTTGTAGCTATAGATTTAGGATATTAAAAGTAAATCAATCAATCAAACTCAATATTCGTTTATTCAAAATATCTCACTGACGTAAATGCAACTAGTACCATATTCACGGCAGGGAGACTTCATAATTACGTTTAGAGTTGTTGAATTAAGTGTATTTTAGAAAGCATCTTTGAATAGACCTTGTGATTATATAGTTTTGGTTATCTTTACTCGGCAGGGCATATTTGTGCAACTGACGATCATGGTCAGATTTACTTTGTGAGGAGCGGAAAATAAATTACGTTGAACTGGTTTCGTAACTTAAAATGTGGTACCTTATGTCTCATCCTTAACTGTAAAAAGGTACTTGTTCCAACATCTCTGAAGACAGGAACTGTTTATAGCATATATTATTGCATTATAACTGCCTTTCTTCACTGCATCCATTTCTTGATTTGTAACAAACCTACATGTAAATGTTTTTCACTGATACTAAGCAGAGCTTAGGAACTTACAAACAATCAGCAGAATTATATGCTAACACCAATAATTATTCTATGCTATTTATTGTGTTGGAATTCTCAGCTCTGTTCTGTAGTACATATTATCAACATCTCGATTCATGAATATTTATGATTATTTTAAATTAACTTACATTATGAACATTCCATCTTGAAAATATTGACAGAATCCTGTTGCATTGTTAAAAGTATCGGAAAGTGCAGAGTGATCTCTGAGATTGCTGAATTCTTTTAATTTTGACGAAGAATTGTAATTTATTGTTAAAGTTTTCATTATGTTCTTAAAGTACAATATTTTAGTGACTAAAGTTTTAAGTACTAACTTGTGAATTGTGATTGCTATAAACTGTTTGTCTGATTATTTTGTGTGTATGGAATATTTTATACATTTTCTGACATTATCTGACCTAAGGATGTAAATACAAACTTGTAGGAACCTGTATCGAGGCATTGAATTACTAATTTATGTTCAAAATGGTTGAATAGCTTCCGTAACACATGGTTACTCATTTTCAGATGAAAAATTAATGACATTACTTGGTAAATGCAAGTTTTGCCACTGAATTGGCATGAACGTTTAGACTGATTTATTTCAGATTGTTATGTATTTGCATATTAAGGCATCTAATTTCTGTTACTTGAGCTTTAATCAATTATATGAAGGAATTGTTGTATTTATGTTTGCTTATAAAATTTCTTGTGTACCATTGCTATGGTCTTTTGCTTCAATTTTCTATATTAGCCAATCTTGTTGTAAAGACCTGAAACGTCAAGACCAAGATCAAGCTGTGTGCGTGTGTGTGCATGCATGTGTGTATGTAGGTTGTGATTGTGTGCAGCTTTAACATACTCGAGCATAGCACATACAGCATTATTTTCATGGTAGACCGTAAGACTGCTCACATTTCATAGAAAGTTCAGGTTTTGGGAAACGATGCCAAAATCCTTGGATCCATGGTCCATAGATCCGTTACCACTGGTATGGTAATCTCTCTGTTTTTCCATTCAACCTTGTTGCTTTTACTGCATCACACGTTTCATACCAAAATAATTTATTGGTTACGGTACGGTTTAAAATTTCTTAGGCACTGAGCAGAGAAAATTTGGGCTTTCTATTGGTTTCGTTCTATTCTAATGTGGGCTTCATGTGGTCGTATTGACACGTATATACATACAATAGGTTGTTTCCTGTACCTTTTGCCACCTTTGTCTGGTCACTGTAGAAATCTCCAGATTGGTTTGCTGTTCAGTGGTCTGAAGGAAGGAATTATAAATGAATCTGTAGTGGGATTGTACACATTATTATTAACCTCTGTAGACCATTGTTAAAAAATCATTAAGTTTCAACTGGCATCAATGTGGTTAAGACTAGGCCTAATCAGTCCACGTCTGCCTGTTTTCCATCAAGCAGATCTTATAAGTCACACTATCCTGATTGCTGACAAACATCTTTTTGATTTTATGGCACTCTCGCTATGTAACGCTTGCAAAGAAAAAAAGAGATGCCCAAATCTTGATACGAGTGTTGCTCCTGAAATTTCATGTGTATGGTTACGAACTAAAATATGAAGGAATTGTAAAATGAACCTATAGTGGGATTGTACACGCTTAATTAACCTCTGTAGACCTTGTACCATGTTACATTTTTTTTAAATCGTTAAGTATTTGCATGAGTTATTTGTAGGCCTAAGTCTTTGTGCTTAGAACTTATGTTTAAGCTGGCCAATTTCCCATAAGGGCAGTTCCATTGTCTTTTTGCCAGCAGAGGCTGGTTGGATTGAGGTTCCTAATTCCTATTGCTTTCCTTGCAGACAGTTGTTGGTGAGCAACTTGTTCAGTGTCAATTTCACGTAACACTGAAATTCGAACCTTTGCTTGTAATTATAACGAATGAATAAATTAAATACTGATAATTAAACACCGATCGATACACATTTCCTTGCTACTGGCTCGTTTAGTTACCGTACATCGGTAAAAGCGCTGGCCGCGCGTCTGTACGCAACTCTGTGAAAGAGAGCATGCGGGTCGCGGCTAACTTCCTGAAGGCGGCTATTTAAGAGATTTAAAACATCTCGGGCTAGCACGGTTCGTCCACGGGGACCTAAATGGCGTGTCGACACTAATCATCTTTGGCAGTGTCGTTAAACATATAACAACACACATTTCCTAGCTGACAAGAGTCAAGTACTTTAAAACTGACGTTTACAGTTTTCATTTTCCCCGCGCAATGATAAAATGAATAATGCGCTATATGAGTACAAGCATAAGCGCTACAGGATGTGCTAAGTTAGCGCATTGTAGGCCTAAATTGTAGAATTGTTTTGCTAAAAATATTTTTAAAAATTACATATAAATGATAATCATTACATCTACTGGAGCCTGTAATTTTTCAACTAAGGTATTTGATATAGTTGTTTTCAAAAGAGTCGGCCTCGCATAAAATCGCCAGCCTTTTGTTTTTGTTGTTTTATTGGTTGCGAAGTTATTTATAGGCGCACTACCCTTTAGCCTTTGCCGCCTTTGAACCCAAACACCAACACCTATGTCAAACACTGCTCGCACTTTTATTTCGCAGTGCCAGTCCCGAACTTAGAGAAAGGAGGAGTGCAACACTAACCATTCTTTATAATTATGCAGTGTTTGTTAAGCAACAACCTTGTCGCTTGGTTGAAACAAGCTGGAACTATTCTGTAAATAATCCTAGGTTGAAATACGATTGAAAGTAGGGCACAACTTTTTCCAAATGGCAAGGCGGAATTATCACAGTTTGCCAGACACCGAAATGAAAATGAGCGTTTGGCTTTCAGTATCTAGGACTTAGGTAAACAAGGAGATCAACGGTACTAATTCCAATTTAATGAGAGTTATAAAAAAGAAAGTCTTGAGACAAGCCTCTTGTGAAAAAGTTATTGCGCCATATAATAATATCTTTATAATGTGATTTTCTTTATTCAATCTGACAGACACAGTATGATTACATGAAACAATCTTAATTAACACCTATCTTAACTACTAACAGAACAGACAGTCTGCAATACAACGGCACCAATAGCAGCCTACACAGCGCATCTATCCTATGGGGGCTTCGGGAATCGAACTCAGCTTCGCTAATCTCCATGCCAGTGTGAGGTGTGTTATCCAATGTGCCACAACATCCCAGGATCTGACCAGGCACCCAAACTGACTAAGCAACCTCGGTTTTTACAGACATGATTTGATATTGTGTGAGCACGGTAATAATGTAACGTAAATGTAAATCTTCCAGAATTTCTCAGCGCCCACAAAAGCCACGTCAGGGAGACCAGCTTATTCACCGGTGCTGATAATAAGCCGATCTGCTCATAGCCTATGGCCTTTGGTTCTGAGAGATGTTAGAGATTTACATTATTTAAATGTGAGTCATCTATAGACAATGTGTTGTAGACTTGACTTTTCTTGTCTGAGCAAAAAACCACGAAGTCAAATCTAAGAGATCTATGTGACTAGACTTTACTTGAATTAAGTCTTTATTGACACTGACACCTCGTTTCTAAGGCTTGTTATTAAGAAACAATTTCATTTGCTTTGATGTTTGTATTCCTACTGCCTAGCTATATTTTATAACACTGTCGAGGCTTCAACCTCTTTAATGTATTGGAGATACAATACCTGTCATATGAAAACCGTAGACAGAGGTTTAAAGTTTGCTTTGCCAATGAATGAAGCTTCATAGAGCAAGCACTGGGCTGACCAGATTCTGGAAGAAAAAACTTAAAGTGAACTGATTGTTGACTTTGCTAACTTTGGGGTTTGTGGCACATACAGGTCTGCAATGGTAAAGTGGAGATACTGCGGTTTAATCTCGGTAGACGTCCAATCACAAATTCCACCGAGCTTCCTTTGGACGTGCCTGCACTGTTCCTGTCAGCTTCACAGCATAGATGGCTTCACTGAGCACCTGGACAAGCATCGTATGGATGGCATTTATCTGGCCGTGCCTGCCGATCAGAGTCAGCTCGAAGACGAACTTGAAAGTAAGGTCCAACTGTACGAGGTAGATGAGCAAGGCGTTCTGGCGACGGTCAGTTCCAGCGCCGAAACTAAGCGCGAACTTTTGTCCGACTCGTTGATTTACGAAGAGTTGACTTTTGATGACGCTTCGTCTGCTGTTTGTGATGAATTGTCATCGTTTGAAGCTTTTGTCTCAAAAGAACAAATTGAAAGCTTTGCTGGTGCAGCCGAGGTTCACCGTTTGAAACGGGAAAGGAAAGATGTGATGCCGGAGATCATGGAACTCGGATCAAATAAATCTAATCAGTAAACATTCTTTTGGTATTTAATTCAAGGCAGCCTAGAGCTGTATATAGGAAACACATGTCAGGCTTGAGGTTAAGAATTCAGGTGGAAATTTAGTTTTAAATCATTAGCCATAGACTATGCGCTCTGCTGAACTAGCGTTTCCATGCTGGATCTATTCGATTCAATTATTTAAAATAATGTAATCGCTAAGTAACCAATTAAAAATATTGAAAAACTGAATCGAAGACTATTTTTGTAGACCTCATATTTCATACATTCGCACATATTTTCACTCGTTGCTTTTTTGCAAATTTTATCCTCTGTTTAGAGCATCACAAGATCTGCCTACTTCGCGGTCATCTTGTGAGGAAAAATGCATGGAAGTGAATGTGGATACTTCAGGAGAGGATGGACGTAAAAACACTTCCTCCCACAAGAGAGGGCGTCGATCTTCAGTGCCTCTGTCTCTTCGGTTATACATCTGTCAGATTTCCGACTGTCAGTGGAAATCCAAGAACCATTTCAACTACCATCGCCACGTTTTCTCGCACCTCAAGCTACAGGCCAGGTTCCAGTGCGAGTACTGTCACAAGGAGATCAGTAGCAACTCCGGAAAGTGCGGTTATGGACAGAAGCGATTCCGGTGTTCTGAGTGTGATATAGAGCCAATGACAAAGTTAGTCCAGCACCATTTAACTATTGCTTATTGGGTCTGCTTCTTAGTTATTAATGATGCGATCTTTTGCCTTCTTGTCTTGCTGTCTCAGTATGGCATTTTACAGCCTGATGATAGAATGGTGTGTTAAGACCTTTGCATGAATTTTCCTAAATTTTTTGTCACTTGCATGGATTTTATGTCGACAGTAATATTGGAATTAAGTGGGAAGTGTCCTGACCTGTGCTTAAAAACCTTGAATAACTCAGTGCTTAAGGTGTGAGAAAAGAAGAAAAGAAGTGCCTAGATGCTCCTTGCCTTTCCAGCTGTGCTGGCCTAATAAGTGACATGACAACATTCAGATTTGAAAATAAGAGTCTGGACGCCATCCATTGCCATCTAGATTTGAGCCTTGGATTTACCCATTGACAACCAGAAGAGTGAAGTATTATACTAGCGTTATGTTATAAATAATTATTATTTAACTGTTTGAATTGTAGAATTTTTTACACTTAGGTATGCAGTTAAACCACACATACTTGTGTTCAAATATTTCTTCATGTAATATTAATTCTATGACCACCAGATCTAGTGGTCAATTGCTCCGAGTGCTTTTCTCGTGGAGCATAGAGTATGGGATCGAATCTTCTCAGAGACGTCTGCTGTGTAGGGACCTTGGGCAAGTCCTTCACTCACAATTGCTTGATGCCATCAATTCATGCTTGGTCGTTAAATAATAAAATGATAAAGGATAGCCTAATAATAAATTGTGAATGCTCGTTGTCAAGGTTCTGATATAATGTAGTGAACCGCTTTTTCATCTGCTTCAGGAGCCTGTGTGAAAGTCATATGCTGCAAGTTCATCACAAAGCAAAGGCCGTTAAGCGTAAGAAATGCGGAAATGATTTAGCTTGCACGTACTTGCATAATAAATTGCAACTGAGCAAGCACAGTTACTAGTTTTTTAACAATGAAATGTTTATTTATTCCAGATATTTTATTTAGTGCCCCTGTTTTATATTTATAGGGGACATTTTGCACATTTTATGAACACTGACAAGTGTAATGGGATTGATGCAAACTTGAATTATTTTGTAAGATAAAAATAACTGGCATTGTTGATCCCTTAAAGAAAAACTTGGGAGGTTCTTGCAAATTTATGCAGATAAGTCTGTCCATTGCGAATGCCCAAAGATATTTTGATGAATGAAGAAATGAGCGTTGTTCACAAAATTGAATTTTATTTTAATGATAGTGTATAATATTATACGACAAAAGTTGCAATTGTTTTGACTGAAGTCTGCTTTTGTGTTCAGGTCACTTGGGTAGAAGTAAACGTGATGCAGGAGAATCTCAGGAAAGTGATTATGGCTGTGATAAGTGTGCATTTTCAACAAAGAGAAAGTCGGCTCTGACTCTGCACCAAGCCTCCCATGAAAGCTTACCAGGTTCAGGTTCACTTCTTGCTGTTTAATTTTTATTTTTGTATGTAAATTCCCATTTGTACCATTCAGTATTCATATATTTAAAAATCTTACATGCCACATTTTTATGCCATTTATACTGGTCTTTCATAGCAAAATAATATGAGTCATTTTTTATAACGTTTGTACGGTTCATTTCTTTAAAACATTGTATACATGTGACATATCATTTAAACCGTTTACACTGTTCTACCCCAATTTTACCTAATTTTACCACAGTTTGCCCCTATTTAATACAGTTGTCCTCAGTTCCCCCTATTTGCCACAATTTACCAGAATTTTCATCAATTATCCCATATAATTTACTCCTATTTACCACAATTTACCTTAGCCACATTGTGTCAATGCATCTTTTTATCTCATATTTTACATCGTTGGAAATACAGTACTATCTTCTATTGTGACTGCATCATTTTAGACTTCCTGAACTGCAGTCACTGCCAGTTCAGCACCGATAACCGCCTGTCCCTGACTCGCCACGTGTCGCAGAAGCATCAGGACCACCTGACGAAGTCTTGCACCTTATGTGGCGCCAAGGTGCAGACGATTGCAGAGCTGAAGCAGCATCTCCAGGAGGTGCATTCCATGACTGACCTTCATCTGTTGTGTTCCAAGTGCGGCGTCATTTTACCATCGGATGAAATGCATCAGACTCACTTGGCCGAACATCACCTGGGGACGTTGTACATCTGCGTCCACTCACAGTGCGAGTTCTCTTCGTATGCCAAAGAAGTAATGCAAGAACATCAGCTGCTGGACCGCTGTGTTGGAGGACGTGAAGAAAGTGAGTCTAACAAAGATGCTTTGCGCAAAGAATGCGTTACGTGATTTCCAGTAATAATAAGTGGTTGCTGTGTTGGAATTATTTTAAGTTAAATTGCTGTTTAAGCCTCTCGTTACATTTAATTTTATTTGATTTCATGCTGTCTTGTATCATCTCATTTATTTATTACGCTATCATCTAATGATGGGTATCAATTATCGGGCAGATAATTATTTGTTGGCGTTGTGAGGTATCAGTTATTGTGGCAGATAATTATTTGTTGACATTGTGAGGTATCAGTTATTGTGGCACATATTTAATTGTTGATGTTGTGGGGTATCAGTTATTGTGGCAGATAATTATTTGTTGATGTTATAAGGTATCAGTTATTGTAGAAGATAATTATTTATTGACGTTGTGAGTTATCCAGTTATTGTGGCAGATAATTAATTGTTGATGTTGTGGGGTATCAGTTATTGTATCAGATAATTAATTCTTGATGTTGTGGGGTATCATTGTTATTGTGACAGATTAATTGTTGACGTCTCTTTTCCCCTCACATGGATGGTCATACATTACTTGGGATATTTCCTTAGTGACTTGTCAGTGACCATTTACTTTCCACTGTACTGCTGTACAGAAGCTGTAATCTTGGTGTTTGTTTTTTCGTGCCAGTTGCAATGGTATGTGGCCAGTGTGATTTCACAACTGCTTCAAGAAATGCGTTCAAGTCTCACAAACTGGAGCATTTGGTGACGAACGAAACTCTGGTCTGTCAGTTTTGCTCAAAGTCTCACGAAAGCCTTGACCATCTTAGCAGACATGTTCAACGATCACACTCAGTAAGTGGATGCGTTTTTAAAAGTGCTTTAAGGCAATGTTTGCTTTTTGAAATGCATTTCAGAAATATTAAAACTCTCATAGTATAAATATAATGATGACGACTTGGCTTGGTTTCCAGATTCTGATCTGGCCTTGAACTCTTTAACAATGAGCAAGTACTAAATTGTGTGTGAAGACCAATGCAGCTTGCCATTAAAGGGTTAAACTGACCAAAGGCATCAAAGGACTAAACTGACCACAAACATCAAAGGACTAAACTGACCACAAACATAAAAGGACTAAACTGACCACAAACATCAATGGACTAAACTGACCACGAACATCAAAGGGTTAATCTGACCGCAAACATCCTTGTCTCTTTCAGACTTTTGGCACGACTCTGGTGAATGAACTGATCTTCAACTTGGAGATTTTGGGATTTGCATTTACTGTACTTGTTCCGAACTACCTGTAACTTCTTCAATAAGTCACAGTTACACAAAAATGGCAATTTTTTCAGAAGCTCGAACAGTAGTAAATAGTTTCTATAATGACGAATACGAATTTCACTTGGCATATGTATCCAAGGTGTTGTTTGATTTCTTATTGGCTGTCTTGATCCTTGTTCTGCCTCCTAGGCTGATTTTGCTCGCGTTGAATGTCAGTGTCGTCTGTGTGGTGCGTTCTTTGAGAGCCGGCATTTGCTTGTCGACCATCAGGATCTCGTACACAGCTTGCGTGAGATGTACGTCTGCGAGACTTGCAGCTACACGTGTCGCCGCAAATGGAACCTCATACGACACAAGGTCAGTTCAGAGCGGAAACAAGGTTAGTTCGGATGGAACCAAGGTCAGTTCAGAGTGGACAAACGATCATCGTATCAAGCCTTAGAAGTTTGTTTATCTATCTAACGCAACATAAATTTGGACAACTGGTTTGTGATCATATAAAACCGAAGCAGCTAAGGGTTTCATATGAGATCTCACGTTTGTAACAATTGTTCACTTGGCATAACAAATTCTGCTATGATGAGTACTGCACTGACTGCAAACTGTGAGTGTGGAAGATAAGATGGCGAGGGAGAGGACTGGCCAGTGGCCACCCAACCCATACATACCAAGGCTAAAAAGAAATAAAGTTGCCGACATGTCATTCCCATGGCTGGCACGAGCTAGCTTTAGGAATTTTTTTACATAATTTGGCAGCTTATGTTACATGTAGCCCAGAACGTGAGCCAGAAAGTTAATGGCAAAAGGGGATGCTTTCTTGTGGGCCTGGTGACAGATCAGATTGCCTTTTCTCTGTTGAATTGAAAATGTGCCTATCATTGTCATTAACTGACCAAAGAGTTTAGGTGAAAAAGTAACAACTGAGTCTGGATACGTAACATTTGTCCAGAAATTATGGATTTTATGTAAATGCAATTCTAAAGTTTGAGTGATCTGTACAATGTACATTAGATGTCTTGCCATTCGCTGTGTTGTATTGCACTCATACTCTTGCCAAGTAACAAAACCCTTTACGTTCGGATGTCTTTTGCAGCTGGTGGCTCATGAGAAGCTGGAGGTTCACTGCGAGCTGTGCGATTATCGAACGAAGAGCCTTGTGAAGATGGACAAGCATTACACGCTCATACACCAAAGCTCAGCGCCGGACGACATAAGGAACTGGGTCAGCAGTAACATCCGCAAGTGTCGGGTTCCTGTTCAACGAAAAGGTAAATTATGCTTCTTCAATTTACAAAATTAACTGTTTACTTGTGATTTATGACAATTTAACAAAATACCTCTTTCAGTATCAGCTATTCAGCTGTGCATGAGAGCCATGAAGAAATAGAATGTTCGAGCAGTGAAGGGATGAGTGTGATATCCCGTGTAAGATCTTGCTGCAGATTGAGGGGAAGGTCATTTCACCTAGAAGGGCCCTCATATTTGAGGGTTCTGGTATTAACAATAGCACATGCGTGTCATTCTGTTCAAGATTCTAAATTTTATCTAATAGGATTTACTTACTGAGTCCATCCTTCATAGAATGAAAATTTACACGAGTCAATAATTATTCAGTTCTGCATTCTGTGACGAATAGATAAATTTTCTTTCTGTTTTAGAGTCGTTCAAATATTCAGGAGCTTGCGACAAAATCATATGTGACGTGTGTGGAAAGACGGTTCATCGTAACTTATTACGGGTACGATACCTGATTAACGCTTTCTCATTTGGCTAGTTGTCTTGTTGCAGATGATGATTGACTTGATCATTTAATGTCCAGGAAGTTTCTTGTGAAGGTCCTAGGCTAAAGTGAGCTGATTAGATGAAGAATTTGTTTTGTCAAAACGTTTTGCACAATGTTATTCTTTAAACAAACCTCATTTCTTTAGCTGTTTGGTTAAGTGTGTGGATTCTGTAAGGGCTGCTATGTATATTGTTACAAGTGACCCTATTAGCCGATTGGTTTGTTCCTGTGGGTTGTTCCATTGTGCCTGCATTTTAAAACTTACTTATTGCTTCCATGTCTATATTGTCTATATGCTTACACTGAACAATAAACATTGGTTAATTATATCATGTAGATTTGTTTTACTGTTAATTTTTTACGTTCTTAGAAGCACATGGAGCGACACAACCAGATCGGTGCCTTCAAGTGCCAGCATGACCAATGCAAGTACTCTTCCAGTTCCTCGTATCATCTTGCGCTTCACATCCGCCAGCGCCACTCCGGAGACTTCAGCCGCGTCTGCAGCGTCTGTGGTCACGTCTCCAGAAATGGAACTCTCCACCAGCGCCACCTGCTACGAAAGCATCCTGAAGCACTGCAGGGCAAGACTTCTGGTCAGCAGACTGACCAGGCATGCTTAGATAGCGTTAGTGGATCACAGCAGGACGATCCACTGAAGGGTGATGCGACCAATCTGTATGATCCGAAGATTCCTGTTTGCGTTGTGGAGTATGCTGAGACCGCCGGTGCTGGTTCATTGGAGCGTAGCAATGAGAAGATGGATGGTGCATCAAGTGTTCCTACGTTTGTCGCTGAACAGCAAGTTCTTGTGTCGTCGAAAAGAAAATCTAACTGCAATGAGTAAAGCTTTGTTATTTATGCCAATCAGACTGTGAAGAAGATAAAGAGATTGTTTCAATGGTCGACATTGTTGTTTCAATCATTGTTTTTGTATTTTATTTGAGCATTTGTAAAGTGCCTATAGTAGGGTGAAGCATTCAGAAGTCCTCCCAGTGTGTTGTTTTGCATTTAAGCATGTATAAAGTGCCTGTGGTAGAGTGGGTGGGAGTGGGATCTGGGTCGGGTGAAAAGGGGTTGGGCTGAAAAACGAAATTTACCCGGCAATACCGGGTGTCTCAGAGGGGTGAGGGTGGAGTAAGGACTGGGGTGGTGCGGGAGGGTTAGACTAAATGCAAGGTATGGTGAGAAAGCAAAATTTGCAGGTAACCCAGAGGGCTGGGATGAAATATCCCGGGCAATGCTGTGTGCTCCAGCTAGTATGCTAATAATACCGGTATATATTATAGAATAGATGCAGCAGGCCTACATATAGCATTTTACTTTATTGCTTACACAGGCCTATTAGGTTCGAGTAGACTATCAATCAATCCTTATTGAGTCTATTGATCACCATGGGTGCCCGCACATAGGGGCAAGAGGGGGAACTTGGCCCCCCTGGGAAGTTGAAACCTATTTTTCTAACTGCTACTTTTTGGTTGTCAACAAATTTCTATGTGCTAAAGAAGCTATAATCATAATAAAAATTATGAAAAAGTGAAAAGGAGAAATTTACATTATGAGACTTCTATGAAAAATACTTAAAATACCCGTGTATGTTCCTAATTTCCTGCTTTGCATTTTCAACCTCTTGCTACAAAAAACTTTAACCGTGGCCATCGAGTTTTGCCCCTCCTGCAAAAATTTCTTCAGGCGCCCATGTTGATCACCAGACTAGTAACACAAGCATATGGTTCAAAATAATTGGTATGCATGCTACAGGGTGTCAGATATCAGTAGGTAAACCCTAAGGGACATATACATATAAATATGGTTTCGCTAAACAGGGTCACCCTATTTACGTCACTAATTAGCCTAATACATTCTCCATTTCATGTATTGATAATAAGCTACACTTCTGTTCTGTTTGTGCGCATGCATGTGTTGGCCTGTATGTGTGTAAGCCTGTATGTGTCGGTGTGTAGCCTATATATATATATATATATGTATATATATATATATTGTATATATGAATAAGCCTTCCCAGGCTTCATTCTATACAGGCTATGTATACAGGCTTACTTTCATATGTACAAATATATATATATATTTGTATGTATGAATGTAATACTGTGCATGTATTCATATCAAAGTAACGTTTGATATATGGTGAACCGTTTAGAGGCGCTCCCAGTGTGCAAGGCTCCACAAGAAGTAGCAACTTTGAAAAGAGACAGAGCAGAGGAGAGACTGCCAGACAGTAGTGTAGAGCGAACAGAAGGAGAAAGAGCATTCCAAAGAGAAGGACCAATTGAGGCAAGTGATCGAGACAGAGCCATAGAAGTTCTAGAATGTAGACCGAGGCACCAAGAGATCAAATCTGTTGGGTGGACGAAGTGGACGGTGGTAGGAAGCAGAGAGGACGAGGTATAACAGCCAGATACTTTGGGGCAAGTTATAATTAGTAGGGTGCTCGTGACTGGCGTAGGCCTACGTGGGTGCACCATTGTGTGAACCCTACGAACGTCATAGAGGGCGTGTGCCCCATTGCCCCGGCCATCATGAGTTGCCACAGTGATGCACAGATTATCGTGGATACGCCATATAGCCCATAGGCAACTTACACTGCGTTGCGTTCACGCTACATAGGCTATTACATCAATACATGGACATGCTGCACGCGCAGCTGGTTGAGGATTGCAGAGGATTGTGGGCGTTCAACAGGGCTAATCTTTCGTAGGACCCATCGGTCGTGGTGTTGGTTGTAGTGGTGGACCTGGTGGTGGTGGTTGTAGTGGTGGTGGTGGTGGTGGTTGTAGTGGTAGTGGTATAGTTAAGTTTGATGTCAGAAAAAAGGTCGTCTAATAATAATTATTATCTAGGTCTATATCATGTTAAAGGTGCCTAAAACTAAAAAATTAACGGATTTTGAGCAGTTGATTGAGTTGAATAGCGTTTCAATTCTGTCTGTAATACAAAACTGTTCAATAACCTAAAATTTACTAAATGCTGAATTTCAATGGGCCTAAGCCAAAGGTCATTAAAATTGTTTGTAATAGAAAGTATTAATTTATGCTTTAGGGTCATTTGAAAAATATTAAGATTGATATTTTTGAAGGAAATGTGTTGCGATTAATTTGCAGTTAATTGCGATTTTTAAAAAATCCTGCGATTAATTTCTATTAAATTTTTTAATCGAACAACAGCCTTATATAAAAGAAACTTGACTGTATTATGTAGGTCTAGTCTTTCACATTCTGTCATAATAGTGGGCCTATTTATCATGCTGCGGTTGGAGGCAGGTCAATTGGAATTTCCAAATTAAGATATAGGCCTAGGCTACATTTCTTCAAAAGATTTCACAACTCCCCCTACAACCTGCGCATAATCTGTGCATCACATAGTATGGCCAAACAAAGAGCGACTAGATCTTTGACACAAGTAGGCTGCAAGTGAGCCGGGTCTGTCGGGGCGTGCGACCCGGCCTTGATTTTCGTGAACTGCTGGTGCGGGGTCTCAGCCGGGTCGCGTGTTTAACAATTTTGGGCAAACGACTAACAAAAAAGTATCGTCAGATATCAAAAACAGATCAAAATGGCATGGTTTTGGAAAATCGTTAAAAAAAGATCGTCAGAAAAATGTTCTGCTCAAAGGCGTCGGTTATTCCGCTAAAGGCATACCCTAACTTTTCCAAACCACTTTCAACCTGAGTATGCCTATAGGCTCTAACAAAGGATGCCTGTGTCTATGAGCCTGTTGAATGCAGTAGTAAGAGCTGCGTAACTGTTCCAACAGCATAGGCGCAACCACCCTATGGGACCCACGGGACGCGTCCCCCAACTTTTGAGTGGTCCCCTAACTTTATTATTATTGTCCCCCCCAACTTTTAGGACGTGATTCATTATGGTCCCCCTCAACTTTTAGGACGTGATTGCGCCTATGTCCAACAGTGTTCTACTTAACATAAGAGGACAACACAGCTGCTAGCGTTACGCTTGTCTTAACTCATCGTTGCGACTGAATGACTTCCATGTAGGCCCCTACACGGTACACCCCTCATGGAATTGTCATAAGTCATAGTATAGCTTAGTATAGTATGTATACAGGGTGGGACAAAAAGACCCCTACGTTTTTTCAATATCTTTACCAAAAGTAAGAATCTCGAAATGAAATTTTACAGGCTTATAGACAATTCATATTTACACAGTCATGATGGCCAGATTTCATCAAAATATTTCAAACAGAACAAAAGTTATATCATTTTAGTGAGGCCACCCACCGTTTTTTGACGATTCAAAAACGTAACGCAGCAAAAAGTAATAAAAAACGATTTTGGTAAGTAAGCCGTAGGGGTCTTTTTTGGCCCGCCCTGTAATATTGCATAGTGTAGTATGGTATGGTATGGTATAGCATAGTATAGTACATAGTATAGACACCAGACAGCGTCGAACCTTAATTCTCGGTTGTTGGCCCGTCCATGCACATGGAATGGGCTCCCGCTTGCATTACGCTTGCTACCCAGGAATAATCTGCCCGCTTTCTACCAATTGCTCAAGACCTATCGTTTTAGCCGTGGCCGGGCTGGGAGCGCCTCTGAGTAGGTTTCTTGAAGGGGCACTATATAAGTTTTCGGAATGAATGAATGGTGTATATACATGTAGCATAGCATAGTATAGTATAGAGAGCTAGTAGACGTTGATTTATGTGTACTGTGTACTTGTGTATGCAATGAGGACTTTACAAGTTTACAATGGTGTCCATCAGCAGCGGCTACTACATATCATTGTGCTGTAATTACACTATGCGGTAGGCCTACTATTCTATACTACGATACACTATGCTATAGACCTACTACACTATATGCCAGACTATAGGCCTACCCGTATCTTGCATACGTCTACCATTAGCATAACAGATCTATACTCTATAGGCCTATATACCCGGTACACTTATATATACATACATATATATACATATATACATATATATATAGCTGATTTGTCTTATTCAAAAAAGCACGGCATGTTTGTCATGCTTCAGCAGACTCTGCTAGTGAAGGCTATAGTAAAGAATAGCATACCGTACACGCACAAAGCGTGTAGCCAACGCCTCGATCTTGCCAAACTTTTTCCGTCAGTGTTGTTATAGGCTACGACTGTGAGTCGTGAAAGTCTATCAAACCCAGCATTGACAGGGACGCTCTTAGAAAAATGGACAATAGACTACCGAACTGAAAATCGGAAAATAGAAGAAAATTTTATAGAAATGTTCAAGCAGGAGTTTATCAGGATTAGGCTAACACGAAGGAGCATAATAATGTCTAGGATTTTTTGATCCGGTAAGAACAGAAGTGGGATCTTCTCAAGCACTGCAGGCTTTAATAGGGCTTCTGTTGCTAGACAGACGAAGATGTCTGCAACCGATGAAAAGTCATTCTTTCCATCGACAAAAGAAACTTCGTCAGAGATGACGGATTTTGGATCAAACGGCGAACAAGCGAAGAAGAAACCGAAATACTACGAGGTCAGTCGATCGATCTGATACATACTAGTAGGCCTATCAGTATCTTCCATGTTATCATTGTCATATGATATAGCCTATGTTATAGGCCCTATGCTATGCTGTTCTACGCTATGTCATAGGGCTGCAGTGCTGTGCTACATATCTAACTATATATACTGTACAGTAACTGTCCTGTGCTGTCCTGTACTGTCATGTCCCGTACTCTACTGTCCCGATACTGTACTGTGCTGTGTTGTGCTATATTGTATCACACCACACCATACCATACCATGCCATACCATACCATTATATACCATACTATACGATACCACACCATACCATACCATATACTACACCATACCATAACATGCCATCATAGGCGCCGAGTTGACCCGAAGAGTGGGGGTGTCCAAACGAACGTGAAAGAAATCCGCGCGTGAGCGCGGGAAAAATTTTTGAGCCTTTTTGATAGGAGAGTGAGTGAAATGACCCCTGTTCATAGGCGGAGACTTGCTCATGGTTTTAGGGCACGAACTCGCGGTCAAAGGACGATCGCCGAGCGGGGAAGGGCCGAAGGGGCTTGGGGAGGGGATGCATGTGCTCCTAACCATTTTCGATTTTTTTTCTTGCCACGTACACTGCGATGGCAGCATCTTAGGCTGTCATTTTAACGAAATTGTCGTGGTTTGAGACTTGAAAAGCATCCTTTCCGTTGTCTAAAAATTTCCGCACAACATGAAATAGTGACATTTCGAGCTATCTCATCAAAATTTCCCATTATTTCATTTTTAAAGATATGATTTAACATCTCAATAAATGTTCTTCCCAATTGCTTAAAAAATTTATAACTCTTGGCATGTACTTTTCTTGGAATCCACACAGAGGAAAAGCACAATCTTCGTTAGCATGGGCATCTTGGAGCACTCTCCCCTAATTAGGTCAACACTGAACAGACTCAAATTTTGCACAAGAAATCAAAAATTTCTGTCTACATTAACCACTATTAATTTTAGTGAGCCAATATTAACATTGTGGAAGACAGTTTTTCAAATAGTTTTCGCAGACAATTTAGTCAAGGCTGATTTGTTAATTAACGCAGACAAAACAGTATCCAGCTTTTGTGATGCTGTAAGGTGATTTTCGCGCAGTGATGATCATTATATAACCCAGCATGTAGGCCTACAATAAAAAGAAACAGTCATTCAAGTCGTCGCCTTCGTCCGTAAAAAAAATGACTGAAGTGGATCGAATGAGCGAGATTTTGAGATTTTCCTCGTATTCGTATGGAGTTCAGACTACCGGACGGAGTAAAACTGGAGTAATAATAAGGTAGACTGCACAAGACATCTCACAAAAAACTGAGATAAAAGAAAATATGTAAAAAAACGCAATGATTTTTATAGCTAAGCAACGCCAACAGAGAAATAATATCATAAAAAGCACATCTTGTGGCTGATTTCTGGTGGTGCCCAGCATAGGGCGGGCCTCGCATGGCCAATTTCTGGTGGTGCTGAGCACTCACGGGCCTCGCAGAGTCGGCGCCCATGCATGCCATAATATACCATGCTATAGTATATATGCTATCCTAAAGCATGCTATAGTATGTTATTTATGCTATAATATGTCATACTATACCCAGGGTGAGAATTGTCGTGTGGGCTGAGGGGTTCAATCTCGCCTAGTCTGTCCTATGCATGGCCTCTACTTTCACACCCCGACTCCATGCATGTGGACAATAGTTTGACCCAAGTTATTTTTCTACTATTCTCACACTGACTACAGTGGCGGATCCGGAACGTTTCGAAGGGGGTGGGGCCAGAATTTTCGGTCTTTAGTCGCCGGAAAATCTGATGACCTTTGTTTTAGTCATCAGTCAAAATTTCAGGCGAAAACAGACCATTTCCCAGAAAAACCATACCATTTTCCCCATCCCAAAAAGTTGACCTTTTTTAGTCATCGTAGACTTTTTTAAAGGTCTGCCGAACTGATAGGGGGGGCACGTCCACTTTCCTTTTCAAAATGGCTGGTGAGAAATAAAGAATTTTCTAAATGGGGGCCATGGCCGGATTGGCCCCTCTGGATCCGCCCCTGACTGACTATACCATATAGCCTCCTAGGGCTGTACCGAATATAGGTTCTTATCGCTATAGTCAGCCGAATACGAATAATGGTAGGCCCTACGTGTACAGACCAACCAAATAGGTCTACCATACTAAACTATGCTAAGAAATGTCATAGCGTACTATTCTATACTGTCGTATCTGCTCTAAAGCATGCTAGTACATAATGCTATAATTTACTGTGCTATAAGTTAGCTGCCACTGAACCTATGTAGCCTATGTGCAAGACACATAAGTCGATCGATTTAGCTTGCGACAATCTTCATACCGCCCGAGTTTAGCACGACCTTTAATTGTAGCATATTCTTGTATTTTAAAATTATATTTTAAAAGGGTGTCTACATGAACGAGCGGACAATTAGCACAAACGGCGATGTAACCCCCGCCCTTCTGCGTTCCCCCATCTCCCGAGGGCTGTTCCACCTACCGCGCTACGTTCCAAAGTACACGATCAACTCGAGACTGCACGGCAACTACGCCGACGAAACCTTTTCCGCCGACTCGAAGTCAAGTCGGACCTTCGACCGGAAGTACAAGGACAGTCAGGACGACGATTCCTACTTCCGGGAGGTTCCCATCTATCGGGACAGACTGGACGGCGTCGAGACGACGTCGAGCGGCAGTGAAACGAAGGAGACGAAGAAGAAGAAGAGCAAAGGGCGGACGAAGGAGAAGGAGAATGCCGAGACCGAGCAGCGCAAGTCGAAGTGCTGTTCGAAGTGCTGTTCGGTGGAATGCTGCACTCCGAAGTGCCGCCGATGTGCTTGCATCTTCGTTGTCGTTGCATTTGTAGTGGCCGCAGCCCTGCTGGCCGTGGCACTTGGTCTCTACTTCGGATACTGTAAGCATCTCGCGCCTAATCCCAAATATAAATGACCTAAATTCCCCTTTAATATATGATCTCGATCTCTCTCTCTATCTCTATCTCTGTCTCTGTCTCTGTCTCTGTCTCTGTCTCTGTCTCTGTCTCTGTCTGTCTGTCTCTCTCTCTCTCTCTCTCTCTCTCTCTCTCTCTCTCTCTCTCGCTCTCTCTCTTTCTTTCCGTCTGTCTGTCTGTCTGTCTGTCTCTCTCTCTCTCTCGCTCTCTCTCTCTCGCTCTCTCTCTTTCTTTCTGTCTGTCTGTCTCTCTCTATCTCTCTCTCTCGCTCTCTCTCTCTCTCTCTCTCGCTCTCTCTCTTTCTTTCTGTCTGTCTGTCTGTCTCTCTCTCTCTCTCTCTCCCTATCTCTGTCTGTCTGTCTGTCTCTCTCTCTCTGTCTCTCTCTCTCTCTGTCTCTCTCTCTCTGTCTGTCTCTCTCTCTCTCTCGTGTAATATTTAGGGGAGTAGCTTCTATTATGGTCTGCACTTGGTGATTGTGAGATTATTCCTTTTAAATTTGCATTTAAATTTTGTAAATAATCATATTAATCAGGGCATTTTACAGGAATTTTTATGACTACACAACCCCTTCGTCCACTTCCCATCCTCCACGGCAGATTACTCCCAATCTGATGACAATGACCTTTTACTCTTTCTGGCTGCACAAAAGTGCTTCTATAACTGCACAAAATCATATACGACTGCACATTTAGTATAGAACTGCAAGCTAAAAATGTCTTGCATAGGCCTATAATACAGAATAATTTTATATGCCTATCTTAGATATATTTTGTTTTCAAGATCTTTAAAAACTATATTTTAGGAGCTTTTGCGAGTTTGTAGCAGGTCATCGAATGAACAGACTTTGAAAGCTTCTCTTCACTGGTTAACCCTCGGGCTACCAAGGGGGGTGGTTGCCACCTCCCCCTAGGTTTTTCGCAAATCAAACGCGTTCCGTCTGGAATAAAATTTTGAAAAAATTGGTAGCTGTAGAGGGTTCATTGGGACACATTTTGAAGTAAAACTTTTGATGATGCCCCCTACCGTTCAAAAGTTACACCAGATATACCAAAGGTACCAGGGGGTGGATACCACCACCCCCCTAGAATATTGTCTGTAACTTTTCCGCCCTTTAATATTAAGAGACACAAATTATACCATTCTATAGAGGGAATGTGGGGCTACATTTCCATGCTCCCTGAGTTGTCTTTTGACAACCGGAAGTGCTCAAAATAAATTAAAATATATATAAAGGTGTTTTATTTTCATAAAATTGTCATGTTTTTTCTATTATAACTTATCCATAATTTATTTTTTAATAGAAATAAATTATGCCGTTCTGTAGAGGGCATTTAGGGCTATTTTCTGATACTAAATAATTTGTCTTTTGATGACCGGAAGTGCTCAAAATAAATTAAAATGTATGAAAATGTTGGGTTTTTTACAACGCAAGCCGAAATGTGTGCGTAAACGTTTTTCAGCGGCTAAAACATGTTTTTTTGGTTTTGATTGAACATAAAACAGACTTATTACCAGTTTTTATAGTTGAATATTGAACTTTATTATATGTAAACTACTTTTTATATATAAATCATGTATAAAACACACAGAATCTAATATATTCCCTATGCGTAAGTATACATTTTGTGGAATCGACGGGTACCCATGGTAAAAAATTCATAATTTCGAGGGGCATTCATATTTTCTAAACCTAAATATACCATTTTGTGCAGAAATGAATGCTGAATCAAATGGTGTATTACAAGTTATGATATCTCAAACCAAACCCAAAATCCAGGGGGGTGGTAACCACCCCCCCTTGGTAGTCAGTGTTACAAAAAAGCTTGGTAGCCTGAGGGTTAAAAGTTGAATTGTCGATTCCCCCATGCAGAGCAAAATCATAAGCGACACCAATGCGTTCCGTCAGAAAATAATTGTTAGGCCTATATGAAATAAATATTGAATGAATGAATTGCTAACCGAATTTTTTTATGTTTCAGTCATGCAATTTGGTGATTCGTGTAAGTTTTCAATATTCATCGTCGTAGATCTAAAGCATTACTTTGATAAAATTGTCTACATCAAAGGAGTGACCACTGACCACGCTGTATAGTTATAGGATATATATAGCCTTTATTTAGACATTTCATAAATATATATACCAACTAATCTAAACGGTGATGCTCAAGAGTGGAGAAGGCGTGCAAAGGTCACTGTGCTGCTGCCAGCCTATAGTATACTGCTGTTGCTGATGATGACCGTGATGATCACGAGGGTGATGATGACGACGACGACGATGGTATAGGCCTAATGATGCTGCTGATGCTGGTGTTGGTAGTGATGATGACGATGATGATGATGATGATGATGACGACGACGACGACGACGATGATGATGATGATGATGATGATGATGATGATGATGATGATGATGATGATGATGACGATGGTGGTGGTGATGGTGGTGGTGATGATGGTGGTGGTGGTGGTGGTGGTGGTGGTGGTGGTGGTGGTGGTGGTGGTGGTGGTGGTGGTGGTGGTGGTGGTGGTGGTGGTGGTGGTGGTTAGCATGATAATGACAACAGCGATGATGATTTTATTATATACGTGAAAATACGTCGACTGACAGCAATATTGTCAGATGAAATTATTCGTTCATTTAAGCATGAACATTGAACAATTAAAATTCTGCGTTATAATATTGTAAATAGAAGTTCGTGACTAAAGCCACTCTTCTTTTTAACTCGCTCTAACTTTTTTATTGAACAGATCCTATGAAAGCAAACATCACAGTAACGAATGCTGCCTTTCCAGCATACCTCTCAAACCTGTCGAACCCGAACACTATGAACTTAACGAACAGCATATGTCATGCAGTAAGTAAGAACTATTGAACTACATGTATAGGCTACAACACCACCTCGGACCTCTTTACACTAACGGTTTAAAGAGACCTCACCAGCCACTTCCCTGCGACCTAATTTCAACTGGCTACTGCTGGAATAGGCCTACGCTATCCTTGTTAAAGGAGCCTATTGCAATTTCCAATGCAAGGCTCTACTATGCAATTGTGAGGGAGTTGAAATGGTAATTGATAGGCCTATAGTTATAGTTCGGTATAGTTAGTTCTACATAATAGGCTAATGCTAGCATGCATTCATCAAGTCATATAGGCCTAATAAGTACTTCACTGAAGCTATAGTAGTAAAAGAAGCATACTAAAAAGAGTAAAAGTAGTGGCAGCACACGATAACATGGTTGCAACAGTGATATTGGTAGCAATGGGTAGTATAACTACCCTATTAGCACACTATATACAGCAGCATAGAGTTTACCTTATAGGCCTTCAATAAGCTTGTGAACCGTCTTGAGGTGGAAAATTGCGCTGGTTCGCCATGCATCCAAGTAACTTGGCTTGTTACATGTTTAACGACACTGTCATATCAAAGATGATTAGTGACGCCCTCCTCCTTTATCCAGGCTTGAGACTGACACTGGCAGAGAACAACCAGTGGTGGAGTTCGAGCATCCAAGTAACATATACTACAGCCTATTTATCGGGTTTAATTTGATAAGCCTACATTCGATTATTATCGGGGATTGGTCGGTTAGTTACTGCTTGACGACTCCCACCTTGCTCTAGTTAGGACTGGCATTACCAGACTAAGGCAGAGTCAAGTTTCGGGAACCAGCGTCTCTGCCGTTATGTTTGTATGTTCACTTGTTATAGCGCCTCTCCAAGCTAACTACTCAGAGGCGCTCCTGATTACAGCGCGGACACTGCATCCATTAAATGACCAACAGTATAGCTTAACCAGCTCCTCCGTTATTTTCTTTCAGTTCGAGAGGACGTTCGAAAATGTGTCGCAGATCGTCGTTCGTTTATCATCCTGCTCAGCGATCAGCTACACGTAAGTATAGAAGCGCTCGTGAATAAGCCGGTGCCCTGCGCTTGGCTTTCGAGTGGCACACTAGAAATTTTGAAATTACGATTACAATTGCAACCATTGACATCGTAGGCTACTCTGTTTCCTACTAGGCCTATGTTTTCCACTCTCTTGTGTCTACTCTTTCTGTTGTCCTCTCTCAGGGGCCAGTTCCGTACCGTATGGCAGTGAACATGGGACAAGGCTGATGTATTGGAGTTCGATTTTGTTTACTCCAAGGATGACTTTTGTGCCTCAGGGATTGCTTCTACGTCGGGTAAAAATAATTAATTATAAGCTTAATAATATTGGTTGCTGCTCCAGTAATTCAACTCCTTGTTCAGGGTTCGATCTGTAGGCGAATGCAGCTCGTACACCATTGGGGCTCAGGCGAGCCGCGAGCCGCGTGTCGAGGCCCCGCGCAGGTTCTTCACTCACGATTTCTCAGCACCATTAATGTTCTCTCGTAGGGTCGCCTTTGAACTTAGGTCAATGACTCAATATCATATGCTGTTGTAGCCGCCCACTGCGTTATTCCTATTTGCATTTTCTGTCACTTATGCCAACTGCTAATCAAATCTAGCTTTGTGTATTTTCTTCCATCCAGGAATGGAAGCATCAACGCCATCTTTAACCTGGACGTCAGTCACAGACGAGACCAGTTCACCAACAGCGGAGATGCTTTTCCCAATGCGATCATCAACCGCGTGAAGACCGAATTCCATCCCAACGCATCCGGGTACTTCGCAGACGCTGTCTCGAACAGCGTCTTGAGCGCTGGCAAGACCAACGGCGGCACACATTTCAATGTAGTGCTGAACGATATCTCTTCAGGGCATTTCAGTCCCCCAACGGCACCGTCGATCCCCACAGTTAGGCCGACTATCTCCTCGATAGCGGTGAAGACTTCCAAACCTAGTCCAACATCCACAGCAGCCAAAGTGTCGAGCATTACAAACCTCCCATCTTCTACACGCAATCAGTCGTCTATGACCACCATAAAGCCATTGGTCACTTGGCCGCCAAGTACTCAAGTCCCCACTGCTCCCCCAACGAGTTCACGTAATCAAAACCCTACTGCTCCCCCAACGAATTCAAGTACTCAAAGCCGTACTGTTCCCCCAACGAGTTCACGCCCTCAAAACCCTACTGCTCCCCCAACGAATTCAAGTACTCAAAGCCGTACTGTTCCCCCAACGAGTACCAGACACCGGACAACCACCGTCCCTGTGCCTGCCTCTACCTCAACCCAGCACTTTGACGTCACTACTGCTGCCACTTCCTCTACAGCATCTACTTCCGGTCCACGTACAAAACAAGTGACAACAACCAATTATTATTCAGAACGCAGCACATCTCCATCAGCAAGCCGCGCGGCTGCAGCCTCCTCGTCTAGATAGTATAGACCTAATTTGATTAGAACTGCTTAATCATATACATAGACCTTGATTAATTATACTAATCTGACTGCAAATCGGTCACCAGACTGCTGTGCGGAGTTAACGTGATTCCCAAACTAAAGCTGTTCCGAAGAATATTGGAATTATATGAGAAGGAAACGACGGAACGATGGGCGTATGCAATGGAAAACACGCAGCAGGAATTGGGAAGGCCCAATTTGCAATTTCCAACAAAAAGGTCATCATCATCATACGCACATTTCTGGTGGCGGAAAACTTGGGATGGCTAATAAAAAGTCATCACATTTTTGCCGATTTTTGGAAATTCTCACAAACGTCTACAAATTGCTTGTTGTGCAGTTCTAAAAAAGCCCTGCATCTAGATACTGTGTGTGTGTGTGTCCGTGCGTGTGTGTGTGTGTGCGTGCGTGTGTGTAAGTTAGAGCACTGATGCGAAGCAATTAAAACGTTCCTGACGTTGTTCATCTATAAAGAGTTGAAGAATCATTCATTGCGTGCATTCTTGTATACTCTCCGGTCATCGCGGAGTATATGCTAAAGACAGTGATTCATCCCTGACAGAAATTCATGGACTCCTCTTCCACGAGAATATATTATGTGCCTCATATGGTTTCATGTGCATCGTAGAATTATATAGGCCTATATATACTTCGTTTATTCAAGAAAAACTAAGTTGACACATCGCAACTTATTACATGAAACAAAAACAAAAAGTATTTTAAAGAAGCAAATAGGCTGAAGTAACGATTGTCCACAGAATTCAGAATTCAATTATTGTTTTTAGCATTGATAGCCAGTCTATGACAGTAACGATTGGGTCGGCCCGTTGCAGCCTAGGCCCTACTAGGCCTATATAGGAGGCAATTTACGTTCCATGTCTCTTAATAATTATATTGTTTTTAGAATTCTTCTGCGCTGTTCTGTCGCAATTGATATTAAATCCAGGTGTTAATTTTAAGTATCTCGAAGATCCATTGGATTTATTTTTATCTGCTATCGAGAAGATAGTAACGCCTAGGCCTAAATCAATTGCAATTATTTCCTATGTCTTTTACCATAAACGCTATGGCTAGCTCTCTGTGATGCAACACACAACACAATTCTCTAGCATTTTGTGACAAGTGCTTGCTTGAAGTGCATTAGCATGAGCCAGAGCTTTTTTTAACGTGCAGTTGAACACAAAATGTGCAGTTCTAAATTTCTAGATTTGTCCTCTAATTGGAAGTAATTTACCATGGAGGATAGGAAAGGAAAGAAGGGGTTGTGCAGTTCTAAAATTCCTTAAAACAACCCTAGAATGAGCTAAGCAGTCGATAGGCCTATTTTGTGACAGTTCTGTAGGACCCGTTCATAAACGTCATTTGACTGCAGCCATGACGACAATTTTGATGAGTAAGCTTCATTAAGCTTATAGGACTTCCCAGACTGGATCTGTAGATATATCCATCTATCTATCTATCTATCTATCTATCTATCTATCTATCTATCTATCTATCTATCTATCTATCTATCTATCTATCTATCTATCTATCTATCTATCTATCTATCTATCTATCTATCTATCTATCTATCTATCTATCTATCTATCTATCTATCACCTCCCTACCTTCAGTCACTGCTTACTCCTTACATTCCTCCTCGTTGCCTGCGATCATCTAACATGGGTCTTTTAGCTGAGCCTCGATGCAGAACTGTTATGGGCTTGCGTGCATTCCATGCCTCTGCTCCCAAAGAATGGAATCTACTTCCACTCTCTCTTCGTTGCTCAAATTCACTCCCTACCTTCAAAAAACGGCTCAAAACTCACTATTTCTCTTTGGCTTTCAAGCACATGGACCTTTAACTGCATCTTCCTCTGGCGGCTGACTATCCGCGCCTCAGATTCACACTTAGGTGTGACCTTGCGCACGTAATAAATTTATGTAATAATAATAATAATAATAATAATAATAATAATAATAATAATAATATCTATCTATCTATCTATCTATCTATCTATCTATCTATCTATCTATCTATCCATCCATCCATCCATCCATCCATCCATCCACTCATAATAATAGGCCTAATAATAATAATGACGACAATTTCTATGGCGCCGTAACACAGCACATGCCGTTACAAAGGCGCCTCTACAAACACAAACATAATATATTCAGTCACAGGTACGCCTTGGAAAACAAATATGTCTTCAGACGAGTTTTGAAAACCCCAACAGAGTTGGCAGAATGAACTGTGGAAGGCAGACTGTTCCAGCAGCGGGGGCCAGCAGTTGAAAAAGCACGCTCCCCGAAGCGTGTCTTCGTCCTTCGCACATACAGATCTCCTTTCACACTGGATCTCAGCGTAAGGCCAGCACCTGACGCCGCCATCTGCACGCAATAGGATTTGAGGTAGTCCGGTGCTAAGCCATGTAGTGACTTGTAGACGAGCAATGAGAGTTTGAATTCATCCATCCATCCATCCATCCATCCATCCATCCATCCATCCATCCATCCATCCATCCATCCATCTATCTATCTATGCAATTTATATAGCGCCCCTTCAAGGACTCTACTCAGAGGCGCTCCCGACCCAAGCCCGGTCAAAAAGAAAAGTCTTAAGCAATCCATAGAATGAGCCCGACGTGTTCCTAGGGTGGGAATGCAGGTTAGAGGGAAGGTCATTCCAAACGGAAGGGCCAGTGACCGAAAATGCTCTGCTCTGCCTAGTGGCAGTGCGGACGTAAGGAACCATAAAGTCACCTGTATATCTGTATATCATAGGGTCATACCTGGGGGGGAGGGTTATGGACCCCTTAAGCCCTTGGGCCATTATATTATTGGGTGTGGATAAAGATTACAAAGTGAATATTCTGTTTCAAAGTACTCTAGGAGAGGTACTTGGAAAGTTATTAAATGCTGAAAAGTATAAACAGGTTTTAGTGTAAAATTCATAAATTGAATTTTCGTCTGGTGTCCAATGTCCATATCACCCTGAGATTGGGGAATATGGACATGGGGTGTCCAAATCACCCCATTAATGTCTATAGGCTATCTCTATTTTCTACATTTATCTCCACCTTCTTTACGGTGAGAAGCACTATTTATCTTAACTGAAGAGACACGGCCTTTTATTTCTGATTGTGGTTTATATTTGGAAATCTTATAATATATATATATAGGGCCGCTTTCTTTCTTTTTAACATGAACACTTTTTACAACGCGTTTTTCCTGGCTAACATTTGTCTTTGATGGTGAACTATGGTGAGTACTGTGCTGTGCAAAACAGGTCTTGACTTTTTCTGTTAGTTAAAGGTTTCACTTCAATTTTTACATTCAGAATATCGTTAAATCAACTTAAATGTCACATTAGATGTGTCTGGAATTGAGGTGTCCATCTATGAAGACAACGACATTGATGTTGCCATGGCCCTGGAAACTCTTCCAGTTTGTTGAGTAGCGTAGACATACGCAATAGATCCGATTCCATCGCCGGTAGGCCTACATCAAGCTGCCCAAACATTGGGAATATAGTCTACTATACTATATCTCATTGTCCATGGATATCATCCGAATTGCAGTACTATATCGGATCGTTACTTTCTCACGTTTAGGAAATAGGCCTATGTCTCTTCCTGTATATTGAGCGGCACATATAAGTAGGCCTAACTAAGTATGTACTTTATTGAACCGCCTGCAAAAGCACTGCGGGAACAATGGACAATAACAGAATAATTATAGCGTGTATGCTACAATTGAAATATGCAATTCAATAAGCAAAATATAGTATAGTATACAACTACGTAATAGACATGAACTTACAGGAGAGAAAGGCTAAACAGGGAATACCGAATAAGTTGGCTATTGTCACTTGAATAGCATACTTATTATAAAGCCACATCTGGTTAATGCGTCAGCGTGAGGAATCTCACCGTTGTGAGAACGAGGACGGAGTGAGCAAGTAACATGCTTAATGGAGGTAATAGAGAACCAAGATTGAGATTGTATATGCCATGGATCCAGCGCCTCCTCTAGCTATTAAACTATCCAAATATATCGGTTAATCTGTTTAAAACATTCTTTACGTACAAAAAACACATCTGGGTTGGTATGGACATTCAATCCGGGGTGATATAGACATTGTCCATAACACCCCGGTATCTCAGTAATCGTAATCGTAATCTCGAGACTTCTACAGCGCCAACAAAAGCCAAGTCGCGGGAACCAGCTTATTCACAGGTGCTCAATCAAAACAAAATTGGTAGGCAGCGGGTCAAGTCCGGAGAGTCAGGCAGGCAGATAGATGGACGACTAAGGTGGGTGATGTTTAGAATTGAAATGACGAGGGATGTGATGAGAAGAGGAGGAATCAGGATAGGATTTGTGAAAGAGCAATGTTTTCAGTTTTGAGTGAAATACCTGTGGGGAGATAGCGAGAGGTGGAGTTTTGGTGAGTTCGTATGATGGGTCGGAAGTTTGCCGAAGTGCTGGCGGAAGTTTGTTCCAGAGAGGTGGAACGGCAATGGCTATGGAGCGGTTTGCGAATTTCAGTGATGAAGTGATGGGAGGGCGAAGCAGTGTAATGGAGGATGAGGAGCGTGTTGAACGAGGTGGCTGGATGGTGAACAACTGACGAAGGTAGAACGGCTGGGATGATTGAAGTGTATTGTAAGTGAGTGAGAGGACTGTGTATTCAATGCGTTCAGGTATTTTGAGCCAGTGAAGTGATTTCAGGACAGGAGTGATGGGGTGACGTTTGGGGGTTTTCGTCACTGCACGGGCGAGGGCATTCTGGATAGTGTCATTCAGTGACATTCAGTGTCCATATAACCCCAATTGCAATACTCCAATGATCGTTAGGCCTACTTTCTCACGTTTAGGAAGCACATGATGTCAAATAAAAAAAAGGCCTACGTATATACAATGTCTTATAACCTTTATTTAAAACTGATAACTTCACATTTTAACCCCCAAAGGCACCTCTTATGATCAGAGTTAGCTATAAAACAGAAATAGGATAATTTGAAAAACAACGCGTATAAACCTGAAATTTACAGTCACGCCATCAGAATGATCATATTGTATACATGTAGCCTATAGGCTACCTGGTAGTTGAAAGGTGCAGGAGTCGGATGCGCATAGAGCTAAAAACAGACTAGAGTTTTTTTATTATCACATGTAGCTGTAGAAGACCAGTGGCCATAACACTCTGGGTGTTCATAACCCCCCGTTTGACCCTATATATGCATATATATGTATGTATCATCATCATCATGCCTTCCGCTCGCAAAGTCCAAGTTTCGCAACCGTACAGCGCCACGGACCACACCAGTGACCTCATTAGTCTTAGTTTCAGTCCGGTTTTCCAATAGCTCCAGATCACTCCAGATCACAATAAGCGATCCCATGGCAGTTCGCGCCACCCCTAGTCTGGCTCTTATTTCTCTGCTCCCGTCTCCAGTTTCTTCCACTATGGCTCCCAAGTATCGGAACGTATATGTATGTATGTATGTATGTATGTATGTATGTATGTATGTATGTATGTATGTATGCATGCATGCATGCATGCATGCATGCATGCATGTATGTATGTATGTATGTATGTATGTATGTATGTATGTATGTATGTATGTATGTATGTATGTATGTATGTATGTATGTATGTATGTATGTATGTATGTAATTATGGCCCGATCCTGTCCATCTGGACCTCATCAGATGCAAGGGCAGCTATATAATATTATGCATATCGAGTGATAAGAAATAACATAGGCTAACTTTCGGGCGATTCGTCTGCTGTGTTCTAGATGAAGACTTTCATGATTATTCACATGGGCGGAGACGCGGGGGACGAAAACGAGCGGCCGAAGATTTTGGGCGGACGAATGGTGACTTTTTAGTCATTACCTTTTTCGAAGATCTCTTCTTTCCATCTTTTCTATCTTCTGACGCTATAACCTCACAGTGTGTTTCGTGAAGTGTGTACATGTCTTATAACACGTAACGATTGGGGTGTGGAGGGGCAAACGCATGGGCCGTCCCCCACTACATCCATTGAGGGGGACGGTCCCTCTGTCACACCCCTAAGTCTCCGCCCAATTAAGGACCTAACTCTGTGAAACAAATTTGATCGCTTTCTGGTTATCTAAACCTATAAAATACAGTTTGTAATGTGAGCTTGATAAAAAAATCTCCTCATCCATGCGACCGATTTTTCCAAATAATTACAAAACAACTTCTAACCGCCCCATGACAACACTATCGGGATTCGCGATCCAAAAATATTACCTTTTGCCGAGCTTGAAAATTTATTTTTTCTAACCGAATCCTAGCACTGTTAAGACGCCATTAAATTTTGCTTTCAACCATCATCTTCAGCAAACATTGAGACCATCGATGATATATTGGTGATTGAACCCAGTACATTAATGACGTCATGGCCGATTTTAAAATTAGCCTATAGCGCGTTATTCCGTTAATTAGCCTAATATCTATATCGTGTCGTATGTAGACTATCAGTAGCCTATTTAAGACGCAATAATTTTCGCCGATCGATTTTCAACGAAAAAATAGATTTTTAACCTCACTTTTCGCCGAGGTCAGATCTTTTGGCACGCGGTTTGGCAAAAATGCTGACTATAGCGTAAACATGGACGGGTGGAAGTTGGGTTGAACCGAAAACCTAAATTTCACGGGCAACGCCGGGCACCAAAGGTGGTTAGACTGGGCTGGGGCCGATGGAAGAAGGCGAGGTGAGAAGGGCGGCGTGGGAGTGGGGTCAGGCGTGGCGGGGGACGAAAACAGAAATTTCCCGGGCGTGGGAGCGGCCTGACTGGGAAATGGGAACTAAAAACCGAAATTTCCCGGGCAACGCCGGGTAATTCAGCTAGTTTGATATATATTTTAGTTATTTGATATATTATATTTATTAAACCTAACAATAAGTTATTGTGATGGGTTCCCATCGAAAATGTCGCGAAGAAAATGTCGCGGTCAAAATGTCGCGGACAAAATGTCGCGGATAAAAATGTAGCTGATGCATAATGTCGCGAATTATAATGTCGCACACACAATGTCGCCGTTCAAATTTCCGTCTTGTTTACAGTCTGCTCAATTCAGCCAGCAATGTCTTTAACCTCAAAATTAGCGAAGCGTGAAACCTCGAAATCGAAACCTTTTGATGTCAAACATATTTCGCGTCTTGTTTGTGCACAATTCAGCGATTCTTGAACCTCGAAATCTAAATCGTTTGATTTACCACAATTTCGCATCTTGCTTAGCCTATGCTCAAGTGAGCCAGCAATGTAAGAAACCGCCAAATCTTATATATGAACATTCTAGCACGAACATTCTAGTACGAACATTCTAGTACGAACATTAGAGTACGAACATTCTAGTTTCTTAATACGAACATTCTAGTACGAACATTCAATTTTTCTATACGAACATTCTAGTACGAACCTTCTATTTTTCTAGTAGGCTACGAACATTCTAGTTTTAAAATTGCCTTCGTATTGCGATCATATAGATCTAGGGGTTTCTAGTACGAACATTCTAGTTTTGAAATTGCCTTCGTATTTCGTTCTTAATAGTTTAGTATTAAACGGTCAAAGTTTTTAAATTGTCTTCGAATTTCGTTCTTCATACATGTAGTTTAGTGTTATACGGTCATACGGTCAAAATGTCGCGGGGAAAATGTCGCGACATTTTGTAAGGCGACATTATATATCAACGACATTTTTATCCGCAACATTTTGTCCGCGACATTTTGACCGCGACATTTTTTTCGCGACATTTTCGATGGGTACCATTGTGATGCACGCATTAGGCTAGGCTATAGGATTTGGACGCCATAATATATCGATCTACAATGGATTATGTCTTTCATCTTAGACACCTTGAAAACCTATAGATGCCATAAATAATATGGGTGCGTCAATTATCTACCGAAATGCTTTTTACCTGTCTCAGGCTGTTCTACATCTAAATCAGAGGACCACGTTCTCAACCTTTTTCCGCGCGCGACACACCTAAACTTCCAAAAAAAATTGGCGACACACCATGCATTCCCTGCAATCGTCATTATGCTATTTCAATATCTTTGAAATTAAAATAGGATTTCTAATGAATGAAAATGTTGACACTGAATGCTTTTTAGCTTCTAAAGATTCTAAATTTATTTCTAAATTTCACCGATCTAAATCTACGATTCCGCGTCGCTTTATGACTCTACACTAATGTTTTATCATAACAGTCAATGGGATTTTTGATCCTGGATTTTCTTATGGACAGCAAGACGACCAACGATCGACAGGTCTATGCTGGTATGACCGTATGAACTCGCATTTCATATAGCAAACGTCGTCACATATTACACATTTTATACTCTTCCTCCTCTTCTCTGAGTCCCTCTTCAATTTTTCTTTCTCCTCTTCCTCTCTCTTCTCTGAGTCCCTCTTCAATTTTTCTCTCTCCTCTTCCTCCCTCTTCTCCTAGTCCCTCTTAAATTTTCTCTTTCCTCTTCCTCCATCTTCTCTGAGTCCCTTTTCAAGTTCTCTCTCTCCTCTTCCTCCCTCTTCTCCGAATCCCTCTTCAATTTTTCTCTCTCCTCTTCCTCCCTCTTCTCCGAATCCCTCTTCAAGTTCTCTCTCTCCTCTTCCTCCCTCTTCTCTGAGTCCCTCTTCAATGTCTCTCTCTCCTCTTCCTCCATCTTCTCTGAGTCCCTTTTCAAGTTCTCTCTCCTCTTCCTCCCTCTTCTCCGAATCCCTCTTCAATTTTTCTCTCTCCTCTTCCTCCCTCTTCTCCGAATCCCTCTTCAAGTTCTCTCTCTCCTCTTCCTCCCTCTTCTCTGAGTCCCTCTTCAATTTCTCTCTCTCCTCTTCCTCCCTCTTCTCTGAGTCCCTCTTCAATTTCTCTCTCTCCCCTTCCTCCCTCTTCTCTGAGTCCCTCTCTTCTTCATTTTCCCTCTGCTTTAAATTCCTGTCCTATACCCTCGTCATTTTCTGTCCATTAATTCGCTCACTCGTCATTTTCTTCTTTCCCTCATTCCAGGCTTCGTCCTTCTCTTGCCCTCTCCCATTCCTATTTTCTCCCTCTTTTCCCCTTCAAATTTTCTTAATAATTCTTGAGCTTCTCCTCTTCTTCCTCCTCCTCCTCATTCTCTGCTTCGTCCTTACCCTCTTCCTTTCTCCCATTTCTCTTCCTCTTTCTTCTCCTTCCTCTATTCTTATTCTCGATCGTATCCTTTTCATCCTACTCCTCCTCCTACTCCTCCTCCTCCTCCTCCTCCTCCTATTTCTCCCTCATTCTCCTCTTTGTCCTTCTCCTCCTCATCCTCCCTATCCTCCTTCACATCGTCTTCTTCTTTCTCTTGTCTCTTTTCCTCTGCCTCCTCTTCCTCCTCCAGCACTCTCATGAACTCAGCCCTACCCCATTCTCCTGCTCCCGCTTCTTCCACATTAATCTTCATATAAATATTCTTCAGTCACTTCAAGTCTCCGATTCTTCCTCTTCCCCAAAAATAAAAGCCAGTCCACCTTTCCCCCTACTGAATGCGTTAATCAATGTCTATACTAACCATAACGCAGTTGAGTCACAATCAGTGGCGTAGGCAAGGGGGGGGTTTCGGGGGTCAAAACCCCCCCCATTGGCTCCGAAAAAAAAGATTTTTCAAGGTTATTTTTCCATTTAAGTAAGAAAAAATAGCAAAAAACAGGGTTTCCGGCCATAAACCCCCCCATGAAAAATTCCTGGCTACGCTACTGGTCACAATAACCAGCACGAGTTAATTACTGTGACTAATGCTACTATAGATGAGTCGAGATTAGTGATGATGAAAGCTCATAGGGCTGTATTATAATTATTATAGGCCCAAACCCAAAGAAACAAACAACAGTCAAACCACCGTCAGAATTGACTCAATCGCCTGCGATGTTTAATCCTCTGGCGCTGTGTAGGACAACGTGGGAATTTGTCAGAACCATTCTAGTGACACGGATGTTTCTGAAATGGTTTCCATTATAGATGAGAGAGAATACCTTGAAACACATAGGCCTACCAGCTCACTTACAAGCCAGCACTCACACTCACACGCATAGACAGTCGCGCTCGCGATTATAGCCTATAGTAGGCCTGTATTAACTCCTGTAACACGCATGAGCTCAATGTCTTTGCATCTAGAAGTAAGGCTTGCTACTGACACTGCAATGCAACATGAATTATGGCAATTACAACGAAAATTACTTTGCATACACACACCCACGCACCCACCCACCCACACACCCCACACACACACACACACACACACACACACACACACACACACATGCACACACATGCACACACGCATACACACACGTTGCATGCATACTGGACTGATCTATGTTTACGCACATCATCAGTTCCTGTAGTCATACGTTTTACACTCTGGAATAAGAGTATATAATTATGTTCGTGCACTTTCACAACAGTCAAATGCGTTATTATGCAACGCTGGTTGTGTAGGACTGTGGGCCTACGATGGTCGTAGCATAAGCTAAATAGTGTCTGATTACAAGTGACGGCGAGTCTATTTACTCCCACCCCACCCACCAAATCTCACCCCTCCCATCTATGGGGTGTGTCCCATGAAGACCGGGTCAGTAATCTACTTGCCAACCGGGTCTGTAATCTATTTGTATTATCATGACGACATAAGCACTTTGTAACGTGTTCAACCAGTAGCCTAATAATAATCGTCCTTATTAAGTTCAAAATGCCACAAAGCAGTATATGATCACAGTATGATCACAGTATGATCACAGTATGATCACAGTATGATCACAGTATGATTACAGTATGATCACAATACGATCACAGTATGATCGCAGTATGATCACAGTATGATCACAGTAAGATCACAGTAAGATTACAGTATGATCACAGTATGATCACAGTATGATCGCAGTATGATCACAGTATGATCACAGTAAGATCACATTATGATCACACTATGATCACAGTATGATCGCAGTATGATCACAGTATGATCGCAGTATGATCACAGTATGATCACAGTATGATCACAGTATGATCACAGTAAGATCGCAGTAAGATCGCAGTATGATCGCAGTATGATCGCAGTATGATCACAGTATGATCACAGTATGATCACAGTAGGATCACAGTAAGATCACAGTATAATCACAGTAAGATCACAGTAAGATCACAGTAAGATCACAGTATAATCACAGTATGATCACAGTATGATCACAGTATGATCACAGTAAGATCACAGTATGATCACAGTTCACAGCAGGAACGGATGATCGCAAGTTATGATGGGAGTCATATTTAACTGTTGGCAGACATGCAAAGCGCCCATCACTTCCAACTGCTCAGTTAGCCTAACGCCATCATTCTGCAAAATGGAAAGTGAGTGTTTCTTTGTGTGTGCATTTTATATAGCGCCCATCCAGATTTCTACTCAGAAGCGCTCCCGATTACAGCGCGGACACTGAATCCGCGTTTAACGCCGAAGCGCTGGGCAATTACGAGTAAAGGACTTGCCCAAGGTCCCTGCTACTAAGCGGCTTGAGGTAGATTCGAACCTGCAACCCTACGGCTACAAGGCAACGAACATACCCACTACACCACCGCGTACAGAGTGTACATTTGGGGTGAATCGGGGGAAGCAACCCCGCGTCTGTTCATGCCAGTGTTTCCATCATCCTAAAGCCCTAAACCCTCCCAAGACAGTAATGTACTTGAATCATCATCATGACGAAGCAACCAATTAATTAAACTACAGAGAACCGAGCATCTACCCCATCTGGAATGGGGGAACAGCCCAGCCGTCAAACCCCAAATACCTGACCTTTTCAGTCTGGACCAGGCTTCTACACAGGCTGCGACATCACATTTCTATATATAAACCTTCATTTCGCATTGTTTTTGTTCAATTCGATAGTGATCTTGGGCATGCTCTCA
>OX457044.1:44539830-44709830 GCA_949752735.1 Lumbricus terrestris | reverse complement strand
GTTCGAGTCATTTGCGAATGTATCCCAATAATTTGAAATTTTACGCCACTATTTCCGACTACAGATCGCTCCAAAGTAACGCACATTGGAAGACGAAGAAGACAACTATGCGTATCCCCCACCCGCCCCCGCCCACCCCGCCCACCCCCGCCCGCCCCCGCCCACCTCCGCCCACCCCCGCACCCCCCGGGTAGACTAACGGGTTTGCAATAGGATCATGAATTGGTACAATAGACCAACTTTACTATGCCACATGTTTACGCAATAAGTTAGCCTGCATGGACGTTTGGCACACGATGAGGATAGCTTTAGATAGATCCCGATTCATGCAGTTTCTTATTAGGATTTGTGTAGTGTGTAGATGACGACGACAAAAACAATTATGATGGTGATAACGACACTGAATTGTTGTTGTTGTTGATGATGATTATGATGACGACGTTGACGATGATGATGATGGTGGTGATGGTGGTGATGATGCTGCTGGTGGTGGTGGTGATGATGATGATGATGATGGTGATGATGATGATGATGATGATGATGATGATGATGATGATGTTGATGATGGTGGTGGTGGTGGTGGACCATGGTGGTGGTGGGCCATGGTGGTGATTGTGGTGGTGGTGGTGGTGGTGTTGGCGGTAGTGGCGATGATGATGATGATGATGATGATGATGATGATGACGCTGCTGCTGCTGCTGCTGCTGCTGATGATGATGATGATTACAACGACGATGGCGATCACGTGGGTGGTGACTATGGTAAGTATATGATAACGATGATCCTGATGATAAACATGAAAATTACAATTAAGTGAGTCAAATGGCTCAGCTATTATCGGTATGGGTCATTCTTAAAGATTATATCTTTCAGAAAAGCCTACACCGATAATCGTTCACGTAATATAGGGCCTACGTGAATCATAATAAAGTTCCACGTAACCTTCACGTGATAATTTATAATTATACTGGGCTACATGAGAATCCGATGACTCGCGCACTACACAGATACAGCGGATGATCGAATGAAATACCCCAAAGAAAGATATATATGGGATCCGGCCGGAAAATGAAATGGTTATTGTAGTTTATGGGTGGAAGAGATTTCAAATAACCACAGTCGCTATTTACAGTGCACAAATAACCAGTAAATGCAGAAACATAATTATTATCTGTATGACTGTATCTCTGTGTATCGCCGTGTCTCTCTGTCTCTGTCTGTCTGTCTGTCTCTCTCTCTGCTTCTGTCTGGCTGGCTGTCTGTATCTGCTTGTTTGTCTGCCTGTCTCTCGCTCTCTCTCTCTCTGTCTCTCTCTGTCTTTCTTTGTTTCTGTTTCTGTTTCTGTTTCTCTGTCTCTCTCTCTCTCTCACTGTCTCTGTCTCTTTCTCTCTCTCTCTCTCTCTCTCTCTTTCTCTCTCTCTCTCTCTGTCTCTGTCTGTCTGTCTGTCTGTCTGTCTATCTCTCTCTCTCATCTGTACGAATGGTGCTTCGGATATTCGCAGTTCTCAACAATCAGTTTTAGTGTTAACGATACTTTCGGGATGCTATTTACCCCGCTTTTATTGCAAAAGGAAGTTTCTTCTTTCAGAAAAATGGGCATGAGTATTAGTAGCAGTATAGGTCTAGTTTCGGTTTAACGATATACTGTGTGATAACAATGATCATTAGCGTCGCCCTCCTCTCTTGTCCAAGCATGGGTCTGGCACTACCAGAGTGCGTGCAGCGGTAGAATTACTCGGCATCAGCATAGGTGTGCCCCGATTTATATAATTTGGGAAAGATATGCTACACACATGGATCTTTTTCGAGCAGGAGGTCAGCATGTGAGCATACTTGTATGTAGCATTTCGCAGGAATATGCGCAACACAACTTTCCCCGAGAAAGGGTCATGTCAGCCGACATTGAGGCAACCAAACGCCCACACACACACACACACACACACACACACACACACACACACACACACGCACACACACGCACACACACACACAGGCCTACATGCCCTTACGTGCATACTTCAGGTCATCGCCTCATATATCACAATACGATATTATGCACTCAAATTTCCAATTCGGTCTATTTATATAATACGTTCTACTCTTATTTCTTTCGCAAGCTAAATACTGGCCCACGATCCTAAATTAGCCTGACATCCGGACTATAGGCAGGCCCATATAGGCCTATATATAGGCCCATGGGCCGCTGCTATATGTAGGCCGCGGGGGATATGAAATTGGAGCCGGAGAGATACGCAAATTCAAAACCGAAAGACATCGTAATGGAAAATCCACATGGGACTAATTACATAGTGCTTATATGACCCATGTATATATATATGCATATACTAAATATATATATGCATATATATATATACAATTGCGCAATTGTAGGCCTGCTGCTCTTGCGTGGGCGAACCTAATAGCGATGACGGCTGGCTTAAAATATCACTCGCCTGACTTCATAATGGGCCTGCGAAAGAGTAGGTATTGGTAGCAGTCCGAAGCAGTGTCAATAGAAGCATGTGTGGATTACGTTAATACGTGGGGGCGTATGAAGAATTCTATAATTGCCTTGCCTTGCCTTCAACCTTCTTCGACACGAAGGTTGGTCGCATCTATAATAAGAGTCTTTAATTTGTGACCTATTCTCTTATGGAATAGAGTTATTGTGCCTCATCGCATGTCAACATACTATGTAATAGGCCAAAATAATTCTATAATAAGAGGCTCTGTGACACATTCTCTTAAGGAATAGTTATTGTGCCTCATCGCATGTAAACATACTATGTAATAGGACCGGAGATCCGCGTCGACATAATTACAGTCTCGCATGGGACTATACTTGACGACACTCTCGTATAAGTATGGTTGTGATGTTGAAGAAGCAACAGTATACTGATCTTAGGCTATATGATCACACGAAGTCTAAGTAGCAGTACGCGAATAGGCAGCCATCGTTTATATACATCCGACTAAGTAAGTATATCGAACACAACGCATGCTGCATTAATTGCTAAACGGAACAGAATTACAACAGATAGTGTATACGTAGGCCTATCTGTGTGTGGGGAAACTCCGCCACTGGCTGCACTCTGCCAGTGCCAGTCCCAAGACTGGGTAAAGGAGGAGGGCGTCGCTAATGGTCTTTGTTATCACACAGTGACGTTAAGCTGAAACTGCGTGTGTGTGTGTGTGTGTGTGTGTGTGTGTGTGTGTGTGTGTGTGTGTGTGTGTGTGTGTGTGTGTGTGTGTGCGGCGGTTCAACATCGTTACATCGCATTCAGTGCATCCATGGAGACTACATTTGCACCGGTTACATGTTGATTTGCACCATCCATATAACATCTCTAAAAGTGCTCACTTTGGAGATGAACTTTTTTGATGTTAGCCTACATGTACTTCGTCAACTGGAATGCAAAAGAACCCGGATGTCTGGTCCTAAGTCTTGGAGACTTCCTCCTGGACACAGAAAACACCACAAGCATAGACCTAATCCTCTGGGACATCCGGTAGTCAAGCCCAAGTCGATCTCTGGGTCAAATGGTAGCGTGCCTACAACAGCCTCGTGTAAGCCTTCAGTCTCACAGAGTATATTAGATACATCAGAGCCCTAAATATCGGCGAACATTGTAGAGGCTCCCTACGTGCCTCCGAAGCGGAAGCTATCGTGGTTACTTACTGGTTAGTAAAGAAAATGGTTGTTTAATCACAAACCTATTTTTTCTTTTTCTCCTTTAGTGTTCTGCCCTTTGGCATGTCCAAGATTTCAACGACACCATTCTTGACTATTCTGTGCTTTTCACGAGATTTCTTTATATCCTCGTCTCCTTTCTCCGTCCATCAACCATGCAGTCCATAATCATCTTTCTTGGTCTTCCAGGTGGTTTCTTTTCCTCCATTCTTCCCTCGAGTACTATCTTCAAGAATGAGTCTCCCCTCAACACGTGACTCGGCCAGTTCATCTGCCTTCTCCGTATTGTACCAATCAGCGACCTTTCTTCTTGCACCAGTTGCAAGTGTGTTACTGTGTTAGTGTGTTAAATGTTAATGTGTGTGTGTGTGTGTGTGTGTGTGTGTGTGTCAATTAGGACTCATTTTTCTTTAACATTTTTAATCCGTTTTTTTCTTTTGTAGACGGATACACGAACCAGAAACTATAATGCGGGCGATTCCTTGACGACTAACAGCGGGTTACAAATAGAAAGTTTCGCATTGTCTTGGCCGGTAATACAAAAGGCAAAACGTACTCTGCCGCCGAGAGTATACATATAAAAAAGGCGACTTCCGATGCGGGCTTATAGGTCCAGAAGATGAATGTGATAATCTCTACTGGCCTTTATAGTCCCACTCGGATACCCTTACATGTCAACCACCGTTTAAGTCATGATTTAAGTGATTTAAAGTTCCGTACACCCTTAACTTTTGAAGTGCATGGTGCGAATTGGAGTGCACGATTACGATGATTACGATGATTACGACTGACCGGCTGCAGACAGACGGAGGGATGGAGAGACTCAATTGCATCACCATGGCAACTAATCTAAGACTTTAATCGATTTAAATTGGTTGCCAGATCGAGTAGCCTATAATTATGATCTCACTTGCCATAGATTGTATTTCACTGAAACAGAAAATACTCGTTTTCCACAATAATTCGTCGCAACATGATTTCATCTGTTCCCGTTCCATATCCTGTCGACTCATTCTAAATAGCATCCACAGCAATGAATGCTATAGCGACTGTATCATGAACACGAATGAATGAATAGGCTACTACAATGTGTATAGTGTGTATCGGTCACATGACTTGTACAGAGACACTGGAGAGACCTGCAGACAGACAGTCAGACAGACAGACAGAGAGGCAGACAGAGACAAAGAGAGACCTGCAGAAGAGAGAGAGAGTGACAGAAGAGAAAGATAGGAAGATGAAGAAGAGGAGGAAGAGGAAGCAGATACTATTTCAACCATCATTCCTTGACGCCAGATGATGAACGTAGTCTAAAGTACACCCGAGTGCTGATTTCTACTACGGGTCAAATACTCTGACATATTCGATCAACGCGGTAGCCAGTTATAGCCACGATTTGTTTCGGTGGGTGTTTACTCGGTCTTGGGCAAGCTTAAAAGCGACCGATTCAACGGACTTTAAGGGGTTTGGAAAAGCGTCATCAAATAAAGTTTACTTCAGCAGCTTCAACATCATCATCATCATGATAAGATCATCATCATGATTAGATCATCATCATTATTATATCATAGTCACGATTAGGCCATCATTATGATTAGATCATCATCATGATTAGATCATCATCATGATTAGATCATCATGATTAGATCATCGTTATGGTTAGATCATCGCCATGATTAGATCATCGGTGATTAGATCATCGTCCTTATCTAACGCGTTGCAAAATTTCACATAGAAATGAGAGCTTCAAAATTCCTCTCTTAGTTCTTACATTGTTTGTTAGTAGGATATAATATTGCTTTCTTTCATTTTTACATTATATCACTTCGGAGGATGTTCAAACATCCAAAACACCCCAACCCCTAATACGGCCTTAGCCTAATTGTGGGCAACACCTAGACTAAACCTTAAGCGGAAATACAGTGATCGTTTAACAAAGATGTTAAGTAGGCCTACATGTAATTTAAGTCATTAAACCTAAGTTAAACCAATGAATTATAAATATATATATCTATATATATATATATCTCTCTATATATATATTTATATATATATATATATATATATATATATATATATATATATATATATATATATATATATATATATATATATATATATAGCGCCGATATCATCATCAAGTCAAATCACAGCCTGAACTCCTAATCTAAATGAACAAGACAAGAAAACTTCAACGGACCAAAAAACAAGAAGTCGGACATAGATCCTACAGTGATCATTTAACAAAGATGTGAAATAGTTTAAGTTATTAAAGCGAATAAAATCCAATGAATTACAATTATAGCACCGATATCATCATCATCATCGTCGTCGTCGTCGTCATCATCATCATCATCATCATCATCATCATTTACATACTGGTTCTTCAATTGATGCTCGCTTCAAGTTGAATCACAGCCTAAACTTATAATCCAAATGCAGAAGTCAAGAAAACCTAGACAGAAGTCAGAGGAGCGTTGGAATGCAAATTGAAAGAGGTCAGACTAAAGTTCAAAACAGGGACAAATATAGACAGAAGGATAAATTGAGAGAGCATTTAGGCAAACAGAACTATAGTTGAAGAGAAGGAGAAAATGCAAAAGTAGAAGCATTCGTCTGATCGATATCATAATATGTATCCCAACAATTATACTTAGCATCTTCACACGACATGGCGATTTTATCAGCTACATCGGATAACCTACATCGCACATTCATAGAAATTCAAACAAACCTATGGTTGCTTCCACGAGAGTCGGTCACTGGATCGTATTTGTCGCTCCTGTCCGGAACTGCAATTATCCTTCGGGTAAAGAGCTTCGTCCTTCCAAACGGTCGATTGCTGCCGGAAACAAAATCCCGGGCAACAGCCAGCGCGCCATGTCAGATGTCAGAGTAGCGGTGCAATGCCAGTATCGAAGGTGCCAGAGCTAATAATGCTACAATGTTCTAACAGTCCCAAAAACAACCGCCAATACCACCACCGCCACCACAATCACCACCACCACCACCATGGCCCACCACACCACCACCATCATCATCGTCATCATCATCATCAACATCATCATAATCATAATCATAATCATCATCATCATAATCATAATCATAATCATAATCATCATCATCATCATCATAATCATAATCATCATCATCATCATCATCATCATCATCACCGCCACCACCACCATCATAATCATCATCATAATCATCATCATAATCATCATCATCATCATCATCATCATCATCATCATCATCATCATCATCATCATCATCACCACCACCACCACCGCCACCACCACCATCATAATCATCATCATAATCATCATCATCATCGTCATCGTCGTCATCATCAACATCATCATCATCATCGTCGTCGTCATCGTCGTCGTCCTCCTCCTCCTCCTCCTCCTCCTCATCATCATCATCATCATCACCGACGATTGACGGCGCCACAGCTGACAGAGCTGACAGAGCTAGCGCCATGTCAGATGCCAGAGGTAGCGCTGTCAATGACAACGGTACCAGAGCTAATAGTCACTTAAATGTACAATTTGTACATGCAATTTTTGTGACCCATCTGCGCAAAACCAGTCGTAAGTCGAAAATTTCCGTTTCAAGCAAACAAGCAAAAACTAGAGCAAGGCCAATATTTTTCAATTGTTACATTATTTCAGAAAATTATTTTTAAAATTTTTTTTGGCAAATAACCAAAAAGTTTGAGTGAAAATAACATTGAAGAGCATTATTTGAATAATTTCTTGCAAGTTATGATTTGCAATTAATATTATTAGGCCAACTTAGATGCATTTTTGTCGATAAATAGTATCCATAATGCAAGTAGTTTTTCATCCATAAATTCATTTTGGATCAAGATAGAATGATAAGATTGGTATCATTTTAAAGAGAATTTATTTCTCTTTAAAATAGTATATTAAACTTAAAAAGTGAAAAATTCGACTTACGACTGGTTTTGCGCAGATGGGTCACCAATGTCCTAACGGTACTAAAAACTAACAGAGTCCTATCGCCTATGAAATTAATACTGACGACACCAGTACAAGCTGGGCCTCTTGTCAGGGAGACGGTGCCAGAGCCGACAGAGCTGACAGGCGGTCAAGACGGACGGTGCCAAAACTGCCGGACAAGTCTCTGACCACCAGGACGGACGGTGCCAAAACTGCCGGACAAGTCTCTGGTCTCTGTAATTTATCAACACGTTCACGTTGTATAACTTCTATGCATTTAAGCAGCGCTTTAAGAGAGCTCTCTATAGGTCGATAAAACATAGTAGGGAATCCAATAGCTAGACAAAAACATCGCAGAATTATTTTTGCATACTCCGAGTATCCTATAGTGACTAACTGGCATTGGCATATTGAAATGATGAGAAATTCTCATCAACTGAATAATTACTAAGAGAAAACTTTAAAACATCATAGAAACAAATGATCAACATGCAGATGAATGATACTCAAAGAGGCCAATTGGTATCTGGACTAATATTCAATGAAAACCATGACGAAAACTGAGCGTAGCCTATTCTACGTGTTGCCAATTTGTTTGAGTTTGTGTTTCGATGCAGAGAGGAAGATAAAACCTAACCAAGAGAAACTGTCAAAACAGACGACAGAAAAACCTGAAGCACGCAAAGAATAGAGGCAGAGACAGAGCTAAGACAAAGAGAGAAAACAGTTCCTTTCTTCTTCACGGTCTCTCCATTAAACTTACCATCATAGTTCTGCATCCTGTTTGTCAATATCAGCTTTGCCCGCGAGCTACTTCAATGCTTTGTTCACGAATTATTTCCAAATAATTGTAATTATAGCCGACACTGCGCCGGTACACAGTACAATGTAAGTACACCTCCTCGTCTTATTTCATATCCATTCCGGTTTCTGCTCTCAACATTTCATCCTTCCTGTTCGTCTAGAACAAGGGTGAAATGATTCAGATATAGGCTACCTTAATTATTGCCATTTCAATCTTTAAGCCATTTCGCCATTTTCCTCTACAGAAACGGACTTGGGACCTGTTGGGTAGTAGTAGAGGTCATAGAGTGAGATAGCAGTAACTTCAGTTCAACGACACTTTGTGATAACAAAGATTATTATTTAGCCTCATCCAGGACAGGGATTGGCGCTGTCAGAGTAATGCATGTGACTGAGTTTAGAGAAGGTCTCTTAAGCTTGGTTTTAATAACTTACAGCTGTTGCAAGGTGTCGCTCGTCAATCTAGTCACGAGAGGCGCCATCTGTCGACGGATGTACACTCTTCATGATGAAGGATCTTTGCGACTCTATCGACGACGATAGTAAATGATGACATCACTCCAACTACACAGAATACAACAGAGAGGTTTAGCATAGCCATGCATATGGTATCATAGAATGTAGCAAGACATGAATGATTTAAAACGACTTAACTAACATCTTTGTTAAATGATCACTGTATTTCCGTTTTAGGGGTATTTTCATGAGAACCTTCTATATATTCTTACGATATAGCCTAATAGGCCTAGTGGTGCAACTGTAGCAGTTGGAACTCCACCACTGCTTGTGCTTTGGCAGAGCCATTCCCAATCCTGGAAAAAGGCGTTGGGCGACACTAATCATCCTTGATGACACGGCAGCGTCGTTAAACAGCAACAACTTCGTAGTTGCATCATATTCGACAGATGTCGTTCCACTCGCAAGAACCGCCATCTGCCGACTGATGACAATAATTCAGGCTCCTTGCCATCCCCAGAAGACGGACGATCCTGACAGGAAAATGTTTCAGCGATCGTTCCACCTACAACGGACAGTGGCGGCGCCAGGATTTCAGGTTTGGGGGGGCTGAAGCCCCAAGCCTTCCTCCCTCCCAGAGACGCAACTAGAACATTTTCTTCCCAGGGCAGTCATATTGCAATCGTGCGAAGGGTTTTACAAGAAATTGTGCACTGGCACAAACGCGCTCCACATAAATAATCCATTGCAAGATGTAGTTGGAGATTGAGTGGGTTATTTAAATGAAGTCAGCAAATGTTGACGTCTTTGATTTTTAGTGTATCCGGCCGCAAACCTAGATTAAGTTCCGAATTATCATAAACAAAGGTGTCCAACCAAGGTAGCAAAAGAGAATGGGAGGTTCTCAAACGCGTCCGCGTAAAGTCTATGCCGTGCCCGCGCTAGTACCACACCCCGAAATTTCAGTCATCTGAGCCGAGTTGGTGACCGAGCTAAGCAAAGGCGATACAGTATATACAGTGCGTGTGCACACAGCAGCCCGAGTAGCTATGTGGTTCAGACAATGAGGTAATGGAAAGTCCCTATTGTCTTTGACATACCGATATGCAAGCACTCAAAAACCACGTTGACTAGAGTTCCAAGTTATCACAATAAGAGGTGTCCAACACCGCATTAATATTCAGAAATTCCACAAAACAATGGTGTGCAATTCAGTATTATCGTAAAAAAATTAACCATGGACACAGTCTCGGGATCCAAGTTACGGCGCCATAGAAATTGTTGTCATTATTATTATTATTATTATTAAGTTGTCACAATAAAAGGTGTCCAACACAGTATTAATATTCAAAAATTTTACAATAAAATGGTGTGCAATTCAGTATTATTGTATAAAAAGTCGACCTTGGACACAGACTCGAGATCCAAGTTATCACAATAAAAGGTGTCAAACACAGTATTAATACTCAGAAATTTTACAATAAAAAAGTAATCACAATAATGGATGGATCCGATTTGACAAGGGTCTATGACAACAACGGGGGTCGTTACCCTGGACATTCAATTAAGATAATCACAAATAAAAATAAATCACAATAAAGGTGTCCAACAGCGTATTATTATTCAGAAAATCCACAATACAATGGTGTGCAATTCAGTACTATCGTATAAAAAGTCAACCATGGACACAGACTCGAGATCCAAGTTGACACAGTAAAAGGTGTCCAACACAGTATTAATACTCAGAAATTTTACAATAAAAAAGTAATCACAATAATGGATGGATCCGATTTGACAAGGGTCTATGACAACAACGGGGGTCGTTACCCTGGACATTCAATTAAGATAATCACAAATAAAAATAAATCACAATAAAGGTGTCCAACAGCGTATTAATATTCAGAAAATCCACAATACAATGGTGTGCAATTCAGTACTATCGTATAAAAAGTCAACCATGGACACAGACTCGAGATCCAAGTTGACACAGTAAAAGGTGTCCAACACAGTATTAATATTCAGAAATTTTACAATACAATGGTGCGCAATTCAGTATTATCGCATAAAAAGTCGACCATGGACACGGACTCGAGTTCCAAGTTATCACAATAAAGGTGTCCAACACAGCATTAATATTCAGAAATTTTACAATAAAATGGTGTGGAATTCAGTTTTATCGTATAAAAAGTCAGCCATGGACTCAGACTCGAGTTCCAAGTTATCACAATAAAGGTGTCCAACACAGCAGTAATTTTCAGAAATTTTACAATAAAATGGTGTGCAATTCAGTTTTATCGTATAAAAAGTCGGCTATGGACACGGACTCGAGTTCCAAGTTATCACAATAAAGGTGTCCAACAAAGTATTAATACTCAGAAATTTTACAATAAAAAGGGCATCACAAAAATGGATGGAACCGATTTGACCAGGGTCTATGACAACAGAGGCCGTTACCCTGAACATTCAATTTAAATAATCACAAATAAAAATAAAACACAATAAAGGTGTCCAACAGCATTCACAGGACACTATTATAATTACCTGCCTGCATATTACTAAAGACAGAAAACAATTAAAGTTTCCTTAATACAAAAATATGCATGCTTAGATAATATGCACACAATTATTTTATAATTATAATTATAATTATCTGCACACAAATGTTTTACATATATATGCTAATAGCACTAGGACTTCTTAGTTGACCATTATATCAAACGTAGGCCTACATTCCCAGACAGTGGTGGTATACACAACAAGAATATAATAATTATTATACCGAAAATTACAAAGCGCAAACATTTGAGGTGTGTAAGGGAAACATGATGCAAATCTGACAACTACATTGTTGTGTCAAAGGCATTTCTGGATAAAACGCAATCTTCTGGATAATCAGCAGTCTGTAATATTATTTTCATGCATGAAGTGCAGTACAGATGCAACACCACTATAGGAGACTTTAAAAATTTCACCTATTGCAGAGCTGTAAGTGCACTTTAAAGAGTCCAGCTCACTTTTGGTGGGGCTGACAGCTTCCATTCAATAAAGAAGAAACGGTTTACAGTAGGCAGCTACTAAATGCAACAAGACTGGTTCACTAAATGTGTAGCATTTGCAATACAATGAATGAAATGACCTACAAAACTTAATATATATATATTTATATAGAATATTTATATTATATATAGTAAATTATATAGTTGATTTCGATGCCATTGACCATTGTCTTGCTTTCTTATTACGAAATAAGCCGTTATGGATATTTTCTCCTTTTGGCTTTGGGGGGGGGGACTGAGCCGCATTTAGAGGCTATAACCCCTAGCCCTCTGACACCGGCACTGGCGCAAGCATCTACGCTATGATTATATAGTTGATTGCAGGAGGGAGAAAATCCTAAACATTCTTTGGTGACGATGTTTAAATTTGTGAAATATGCGAAAAATCAAGAGAAAATACAGCTTTGCACCACTTTTTGTTGGACTCGGCAATTTCGATATTTTCTAATACGTCTCATACTTATAAAAGGGTTTCAATCTGAAACGAGGTGTCTAAGAGCCATGTTGTTTCTTCGACAATTTCGACAACCCTTTCCGGTTTTATGGTCAAAAGGTAAGGGTGCAAACTTGTCACCCATTTTCATAGACTGAGGCCAAGAAATGAAGTCGCTAACTTCATTCTCAAATAGATTTCGATGCCATTGATCATTGTCTAGTTTTCTTATTACGAAATAAGCCGTTATAGACATTTTCAGCATTTTGCTTTGGGGGGGCTGAGCCGCATTTAGGGGGGGCTTAGCCCCCTCCAGCCCCCCCCTGGCGCCGCCACTGACAACGGAAAGCAACAAACAGATTAACAATTGGCTCTATGGTTACAGTACAACATCGGTACTTCACCAGTCCAACATTCTAGATTTAAAAAATTCGTTACGCACCTTCATGCCTAACAACAGTTACTGTCCAGATAATTATTCTTGCTCTTGTTTTCCAGTTACAAAGATAGGCCTAATAGTACAGTAGCCTATAGGTAGGCCTACTGTTGTCGACAGTTTTCGTTGTTCCAGCCTCGAGAACCGCCATCTAGCTATTGCTGATTATTCTCTCAACAGATCTTTATAGGGCCTACGAATCGCTACAATGACTTTGAATGGAAAGTATTTTCTGTCTAGTATTAATGAACAGATTGCAAGACTCAAATAATACTCGTTAACTAAATGCAAACTGACAAACCAATTGCATTGTGTGGTTAACATATAAGCTAGGCTACATGAAATAGCATATGATAACAAGTATTTTCTTACCTGACACCGATCCGAACTACTGTTGCTCATTTTACCATCGCTCCAAAAGGGAGCGGAAGGCTGTGTCAACCTTATTGGGATAGGAAGCATCGAACTTCGCGACCTTCCTTCGTGCCTGCGTGCAGCATATTACCATTCAACCATCATCACCACTCCGTGCTCGCCGATTGTTGCCTTGTTCTTTATAGCAGAGCTACAAAAGTCATTAGAGTGGGCCTATATTTAATTGGAACGACCTCAATGACACTGCTCAGCGGTTTTGCATATATACCTAAGAATTGCTATGCAGTTTTCCGATGCCTTCACATTATTATACTGATATATCTAATGGATAGGATTATAATTAATATTACACGATATGTTTGCCATATGAACAATTATATAATTATAATATAATTACAATGTAATTACAATTTATGATTAATATAATTCGAATTATAATTATTATAATTATAGGCATAATATCATTATGATGTTAAACGACAGTTTCGTGATCTCAAGCGTAGCTCAAAATTTCTATGGTGCCAGCTGAGAGCTATAAGTGGAGGACTCCACCTAATTAATTCAACAGCGCTGGTGATGCTATAACGCTCGTGAATAAGCTGGCGCCTTGCACTTCGGCTTTCGATCAGAGCTCCAGAAATTTGCAGATTGCCATTACGATTACTATATCCTTACTGACCTCAAGGGCGGATACAGAAATTTTCGCGAAGGGAGGCCAAAATTTTCGTTCTTGGGACAGGGAAAAATTTCATTTAGTCGCACGGATCTCGTAGGCGTGGGATGGTCCTACGGAACTACTCATGGGGCCACGTCAACTTTCCAAGACAAAATAGCTGGCCAAAAAGAAATTTCTGATTGTGGGGGGAGGCATGGCCGGATTGACCCCCTGGATCCGCCCCTGATTGACCTATTGTTATGACTGTTCAAACTGTAGCAGTTAACGAACTTAACATCGACCTCACATCATCGCAACAGAAGGGATTCGTTGTCCCAAGTCAATTATAATTTTAAACTTTTGCAAAATAAATCAGTTGCAACCATGTCCTCATCTTCAAACGGATCCTAGCATGGCTAGCATTCACAGAGATCGACCATCGAAGGTACGACATGATCAACATCTTACCAGTCGGCCAAAATCTTGAGGAAAGACTTACATATAGGCTATCGCTATCCAAAAAAAGTCCTAATAATAATTATTATAGAGAATGAATCACCTCCGTACCGCCAACACATCAATATAAGCAATCTGAAGCAAAACAAGAAATCGACAATGAAGATGACGTCACCGAAAGATCATTAATGGCAGTCGATAATGACGTCGCCGTATATTTAGCACCTTTATAATCTTTCAAACGGCGTAATTCACGCGCCTAAAGCTAAGTTTAATGCACATAAACAAATTATAGCCTACAATGCAATTAAAGATTTATCATAGCGCTTTTAGGCCTAACAAAACGAGTCTTGTACGAAGGCGCGTTTCGATTGCATTAATTGACAGGGCTTATAGGCTAAAAGAAACACCGAAGGTACGACGCCATGGACTATAGCCTACCTCGGCCGCAGGCGATCGATCGAGTCGATCGTAACTCGGCCAAGCCGAATCGATCGAAAAATCGTCGACTCGATCGACTTGCAAGTCGAGTCGATCTTTAGCTTTGCCAAGTCGAGTTGATCATTGTTTCCTCGACTCGATTTACAAGTATTTTACTTACTTTTTTGCAGTTACGTCACAGCCTACAAAATTAATGATCTAGCCTACATGAATGCAAGTAATGACCTCTTGGCCGTGACGCTTTTGTATTATTGGAACTATGGAATTTATTGAGTATAATACAGTCTACTGATCATGATACTTTCTCCACATGTACACATACTTTCTCCGTATGTATGTATGTATGTATGTATGTATGTATGTATGTATGTATGTATGTATGTATGTATGTATGTATGTATGTATGTATGTATGTATGTATGTATGTATGTATGTATGTATGTATGTATGTATGTATGTATGTATGTATGTATGTATGTATGTATGTATGTATGTATGTATGTATGTATGTATGTGTGTGTGTGTGTGTATGTGTGTATGTATGTATGTATGTATGTATGTATGTATGTATGTATGTATGTATGTATGTATGTATGTATGTATGTATGTATGTATGTATGTATGTATGTATGTATGTATGTATGTATGTATGTATGTATGTATGTATGTATGTATGTATGTATGTATATATGTATGTATGTATGTATGTATGTATGTATGTATGTATATGCATGTATGTATATGCATGTATGTATGCACCCATTTGTGCATGCATTCATGTACATTTGTCTAGCCTACATAGACAGCACACACACGCACAAACACGCATGCATAAAATAATATTATGTACCGGTACATGACATTATGTTGCATGGCCAGTGCATGTATCATCTAGCATCATTTATATCTAGCCTCTGGCACGTACTGCATGGGCCTCTTGCTTCAAGCCATCGGTTCTAACGGATATCTAGTCAAACTATAGTCTCAGAGACTTAGATACTAAGATAAACGGCACCCGGATCCATTCAATTCGCTGCTTTCCCATTACTTGCAAACTAAACGCAACCCACAGCACTGTTAAGTTCACCTCTTTAGTCTCGCGGCAACCGGATATTTCTTACGATAAGCCAAATAGACCAGTCTATCTGAAGAGGCCAAACTGTATGACTTGATGCAGTGCTTGTTGACAACTGATGATACTCTGCACCCAGCTTTTAGGCAGAAGTTCGAGGTTACGATTACGACTAATGAATTATATATTCGTCAACTGGATCACATCGTATAGCCTACGGTTAGAACTCTACCTAGGTCGCATCTAAGATATTTTGACGACCATCAATAACTAATAGCGCTATAACATTTTTGATCGTCATCATTATTATTATGCACTTCAACGGTGCCCCACCAAAAAGGAAACTGCAATGTCGGAAAGATGACTGAAAAGTTTGATCGTTTGAAGAATTATTATTTGTCATCTGTATTTTCGAAATTTGAACGTTCGCATTTCACTCTTCTTTCAAGACACTGTCCTTTTCAAGTATGTGAACTACTGCAATTTAATTTTTTAGTCACGTTTACATTTTTGTCAGCATAGACTTTAATGTTTATCGATACAATCCGTGTTGTGAATATCAAGACAATACTTATTTATAAACACTTGATTAGCTCAGCGTTTTGAAGTCGGATTGTATTATCAAGTTTTGAAGTTGCTAAACAGAGATTAATGTTGCGAGAAGATAATTTAGCGTTCACAGGTTCTGCTCCAGGAAGTCCACCCTGTTAGCCGAAGGAAAGCTTGCTGTCGGTTTCCAGATTGTGTTTTGTGCTAGGCCCTACATGAATTCTTACTTTAACCTTTGAACCCTACGCTCCTGTGCAATTTGAGGTAATCTATCGTTTTAACGGAATTAATTATTTTTCTCATTTCGGAAAACGGAATAGCGGAATAGATTATACGAAATATTTGGGCAGTCACAGCATCATTATTTTTCAACATTCCGGCTTCTACTTTGGCATAAATCATTATCATCAATCAGATTTCCATTTAGTCAAGATTTCATTTAACGAATCCAGCTTCTATTTCAACAATAACAGTTTTTTATCAATTCAATTTCTATTTAAATAACAATTATTTTTCATCAATCCAGCTCCAATTTCAGTAATAATGTTTTTGCAAATCCCACTTCTATTGCGTGAAAAATTATTTCCTCAATCCGACTTCTACTTAGCAAGAATTCTTTTCGTCAATCCAACTTGTATGCCATCATCGCTATATCCCATGCAATGGCGAATAATTAATTCCGCTAAAACGATAGTGGACAAAATGGCAGATAATTAATTCCGTTAAAACGATAGATTACCCAATTTGACGTGTTTAACCGAGTCTTCTGGGCAGTGTTCACTTTCCGAGAGATTGGGCTTTAGCTTTCAGAAGTTATAACGAGGTTTACAGTGGTTCAGAATCTTGACCAAAAATCAGTGTGAAAGCGATCACTAATTCAAGGGCTTTATTATTATATCCCATCTGTACAAGCTTGGTTCTTGAAGCTGCCGAGTGTCTCCACGGAGACCGCCTCATCACTCAGCTCGATCCAGGCATTAATTACTCTAGCTGCTGAAAAATCTTAGCCAAATGAGACCTCCTTTGGACTTTTCGAAGATCTTATACAGATCTGTGTCCTCATAAACCCCTTCTGTCATCCAAGTGAATGATCTTGAGAATGGTAGGAAGGGAGTGAATGGAGCGAAGTGAGGGTGGGGAAGTAGGGGATTGGCCGGGAACAGGGCGAATCCTAAAATTCCCAGGCAGCACCGGGTACCTAAGCTGGTATTACAATACAATGATTTTATTTATATAATATTTGTTCATTGTGTCTGATTTACCAAAATTCAACTTCCAAATGATATATTGTCAAAACCGTTGTTGCTCCAAGATCCATTACACAAGCATACCGTTGCTTCACATGCTTTTCACTATTATACAATTTTACATCATTTTGGCAAGTGCTTTTCATTGTCTTCTGCGTGTTCTCGCTTATCCGCCTTCTTGTTCTCTGGGATACAATGCGTACAGAGACTGCATCATCTAAACAGTCTTGAAAGTAAAGTTATGTGCTAAGGCATTAGCTTCATTCCTAAAATAGACCTCTAGAGTCTAGTGTCTTGTCTCGTGTGTACCCGAACTCCCGACACTTGTAGTTGGTAGTATTTTCCACTTAAGTCATGGCACAACTGGTCCACAAACATATGTTTGGTGTAAACCTCTGAGGCCATAAATGCCTGTTTTCTTTCTTGTTTTCTCTGTCTATCATCACATGCAATTGTTTCCAAATGTCTTTCATCCCTTCTTCTATCTAGATTGTATGTATAGTGTGCTAAGTTCTTACTTTATAAACAATGACAGCGATGCTAAGTCATATGATGAATTACACTGGTCAACAGTGATTTTGTTTCCTGAACACTTTCAGGTGTCTCTTATGCAGTTTCTGCTGCTGATCACGAAAATGACCTTGAAATTGTCCCAGCACGTACCGTTTTTGAGAAATCTTCAATTTTTATATTTATTTCCATTTTTCAGATATAACGTTATAATAAGCTTCGTGTAACTGAGGTATGTCCAGGCATGCACTTAGGACAGTTTACATATATGTTTGTCTTGCATAATAAAATATAAACTTGGGCCTGCATATGCATTAATGCTGGTTAGAATCTTCCTCCGAAAGTTCTAAGCACTATTAGAGCCGCTTCTCTGCATAGGCCTACATGTATATCTCACTGAGGAAGTTGACATCAGTTTGTTTGTAGTTTGATGTCGTATTTCCAAAATTTAGTTTGGTCTACATGTATGCAAGATGTATAACAAGTTAGCCAGTTTATATACAGATAAGCTTTAAATTATAATATATTTTAAGACGGTTGTTGGCAGCAGAAATATCTCGCTAGTGTTGCATGAAATGTGATACATGCACATTTTGATACAATTGTGGAGAGTAGGCTATGCTATATGAGTAATCCTCAGAGACACGCAGTGACTGAACTTGTCAATAAAGCTTTGAGCTGTACTTTGGTTGCAAGACTGGAGAGAAAGCCAAGGAATGCGTGCCTCTCATTTGCTGTGGAAGATGTGCTGCAGCAGATCTTAGAGTTTGACTCCGGGGGTCCTGCGAAAGCAATGCTGTATGCCGTCCCGATGGTCTGGCGAGAGCAGAAAGATTATGACTGTGACGGGCTGATCAGTTTGTCTCCCTAATGTTTCTGGTTTCTCGGGCAAGAATAGGAAAGGAAACTAAGTGATACAGTCATCATCAGCACATAATATTATGAGGAAGAATTGTCATAAAGATTTGTTTTCCAATGAAATTAAATTATAGTATATTGAAAATAATAGGCAATAAACAAGCATTTCAGTTAAAATCTTTCATGCCCGTTTTCTCAAAAACCTTACGTGATACAAAAATTCTGAGAACACCACCGTTTTCAGCACGTCAACTTCTATAGAAACCAGTCAAAGTTTTTTCGGAAACAAAAAAAGTTAAAATTTGTTGACCAGTGGATAATATGCAATAAACAAGGCTAACAAGCATTTCAGTTAAAATCTTGCATGCCTGTTTTCTCAAAAACCTTACGTGATACAACAATTCTGAGAACACCACCGTGTTCAGCACGTCAACTTCTATAGAAAACAGTCAAAGTTTTTTCAGAAACAAAAAAAGTTTAAATTTGTTGACCAGTGGATAATATGCAAAAAACAAGCATTTCAGTTAAAATCTTAGATGCCCGTTTTCTCAAAAACCTTACGTGATACAAAAATTCTGAGAACACCACCGTGTTCAGCACGTCAACTTCTATATAAAACAGTCAAAGGTTTTTCAGAAACAAAAAAAGTTTAAATTTGTTCACCAGTGTAATATGCAATAAACAAGCATTTCAGTTAAAATCTTGCATGCCCGTTTTCTCAAAAACCTTACGTGATACAAAAATTCTGAGAACACCACCGTGTTCAGCACGTCAACTTCTATAGAAAACAGTCAAAGATTTTTCGGAAACAAAAAAAAAGTTAAAATTTGTTGACCAGTGTTATTACTGTCACTTTTGCTTTTATGTATGTGTACACTATACAGCCCACAGATATCTGTGGACAGAGTTGAGTACAGTCTCAGATATGCTATATAAATAATATAGTTGCATTTAAATGTTTTGGAGTGCGCCATATGTGCGTTAATTAAGAACAAGGTGCTTTTCAAACTCATCGAAAAGTGTTTGTTGGAGTTAAGGACATTTTCAGCTTTTTGGGTATATTTCACTCTAATTTTCAGGTTGGTTCTAGTCCTTCATGTTCAAAGGATTAAAGTGCTTTTGAAATGAGCCTTTATTATTGTTGATGAATTTTACATACTGCAGAAATACCAGCTCCTTGCCACTGAAAATGGTGCTCTGAACTTTGTCTTCCCGTATGTTTGCAGTAAACTGAAAGAATGAGCTCAGAAAGGAAACCCCGTCCTCCAGTACCTCCCAAAAAGCAAAGGAGTTTATCCGAAAGATCGGAATTCGATCAAGACGGCAGGAATCTGTCGGGAGATGTGGAGTCAAGGAATTTCCAGACGTTGCCTTCTGCGGGAATCCAGAACTTGAGAGAAAAGATCTCCGAAAGATCTCCCCCGAGAGACGTCTTTCCGATTTTCGAGGAGGCGGCCGCAGTGACCAAGCAGGCGCCGCCACCTGACGACTGTACGACCGTGCTGAATTTACCGCCTGTGGAGCCGCAGTCCTTTCTGGAAGATGAGGCTCCGGTGTTCTACAGCTCGTCTTCGCTGCCGAGCAAGACGTCGCAGAGAGATTCGTCTTGCTGTTCGGACGACGCAAGTGACTGTGGCTTTCAGTACGTGCGACAGGCCAGCGACGAATCGCGAAGCCGATCGATTCCAGACTACTTGGAAGAAGCGGGTTGCCGAAGACGCAGCGAAGCCACGACGAACGCAGTTCTTGAGGAAGTTAACGACAACTTTCTCAGCAATTCGTCGGCCTCTTCGCAGAGCATTCGGATTGAACCGTCACCGGAGAGGACCCTCGGTCCGTCGCATGCAAACGGTTTTGCCTCTGATCCAGATTCAGCCGAGGTGGCGAAATCTAGGGCCATTCTGAGATCGGACCCAGACGAATTGGGTTCCGTTAAATCCGTGAAAGGGCGCGGCCTTCGACCGAGTATGCTCATGCTGTCGAAATCTACCAACGCCCTCGGTAAGATGACCGGAGATTTAACTTGTTCAATTGTTCGTGGCTAAATTATGTTTAGTTACTTCGTATCCTTGCCCACCTACATTGAATTCTTTAGCTTCTTGCTATTTTTTCTGTCTGTCTGTCATGCTCTGTCTCTATGTCTCCTTCTTACTCTGTGTTTCTATCACTGTCTCTGCCATGGGTAGTGTAGGTAATGTTATGGAGGTGATTTTCAGGTAGTCAGGCTTGAATGTTTGTTGACGTTTGAAATGGCTGCTCACTGCTCAGACAGACAGATGGCCAGTGAACATATCGGTTATTTGTTAACACCAATGAGTTAACTGCTTGTGAAATTTAAATATTGGCACTTGATGTCACTCAACTTTTTGCATCACCAAAATACTTTCTTTCCCAGTTAGTCCATTGCAAACAAGGCCTGGGACTGTGTGCTTGCAACAGTACTTGGACTAATATTACCCATCAGGTCATTTTTTGTGATTGTGCTCATTTTGTCTCATCCAGATTACTGAAGGAAATAGATATTTATGTCGTTACTACTTTTGAAATATCTATCAGGAACAGGTCTATGAAGTGCGGTCCTCAATTGTTAGATGAGTCGGTTATAATGATAATTACTCAGTATTACTCTATATCCTCTTTACAGCCGTAGAATCTGAAGCACCACTTCATCTATGGCCAGATCGTGGCACAATCAGAGGAATATAATGATCGTTTGGGATGGGGTGGCGATGAGGAGTAGGAGTATGATGATCGTTTGGGGTGGGGTGGGGACATAGGCGCAATCACGTCCTGAAAGTTGGGGGGGACCATAATGAATCACGTCCTAAAAGTTGGGGGGACCATAATAATAAAGCTAGGGGACCACTCAAAAGTTGGGGGGACGCGTCCCGTGGGTCCCATAGGGTGGTTGCGCCTATGGGTGAGGATGATGAGGGGTGATGTCAGGGGATTTTGCCGGTCTGATCAAGGACTTGAGAAATGCAATTTAGTTATTTAGTCCGTCAGCGTATTGAATACAGAGTCTCTTCCTTGGTATGGCGATGCCAGATAGGTCTTGCTCCAACTTTAACTACGTGATCTTTGTCAGCCTGTGTCGGGTACTCGGACTGGTCTATCCCTACTCTCGACTGGTAGGGGAGTGCTCTCAGTCCCGTTTGCTCGTATCTCCATCATGCAAAGTCGTGCTTTTTCTGTGGTTGGCCCGGTGGTATGGAATGCCCTCCCACTTGAGCTGCACATGTTCCCTAGATTACTCTAGACACATTCTATAAGCACTTGAAACCGTTCTTTTTGGCCGTGCTGGAGTCGGGAGCACCTCTGAATAGTTTTCTTGAAGAGGCGCTATATAAATACTTGAATGAATGAATGGATGAATGAATGAATTTAACCACTCTGAGATATCTAACACTTAAATTCTTACAATGCCCTATATGTTTTATGTTGAGGAAGTGGGATTAGTAAAAAGGCTATACATAGCATACATCCCTTCTTAAATCATATAGCCAGGGTAAGGGACCTCATCTTATCTTATTTAAATACCTTTAGTTTGCCTTGTCTTGTCTTAAATTCCTAAATTGCTTTCATGTGACATGTACGCTGTCGTTGCCATGTCTTACCATCCTTTACTGTCTATCCCTTCCTCTTCCTTCAGATGATTTCCCCTCTTCAGTTGTTGAATATTGCTTACTCTGAGTTGGTCTTTAAGGTGTAAAATACATGAAACTCAAACTATTTCCTGTTGCTCAGATTTAAAACGAGTAATGTATCCTGTATTTTTGTGTTGTTACTGATACTAAAGGATCTGGTGGTCTGTGTGGAAACCCACATGTATGTAATTACCACTGTTGGGCTGAATATGATCATAATTTATGTCTTGCGGGTGGTATGCTTTAAATTAGACTGTCCAAAGTTCACGAGAGCAGGCACCCACAAAAACACAGCATCTAGCCTTAGTGGTTTTTAAAGATAAACAGCTGATGGACGTTTAGGAAGTAAGACTTGATGTTTAGGAAAGGGCAGTGTTACAGTCTATTGTTATGTTATAATCTATTGTCTGCATATTCTGGCGTAGTTCTACAGTTGACTCGTAAAGATATAAATATACTTTTCTACTGTTTTGTTTCATAGCAAATCTTGGCTCTCCTGAAGAGAAGAAATCCAAGTAAGTTTTCATTCTTGTTGAACATTGTAGACTCGAATTCTATTTCTATTCTACAACTTTCCTTGCTTATTATTTTATATGAGGTTTTGATTATGTCGATGTTATTTGGACAGAAACTTTTGTCGTAAATCTTATGGTCTTCAAATAATCACACAGCAGATTGATTGATTTATTTGTCGATGTAATTAGCAAAGATTAGAGAAAAATTAATTGCGGTAAACATTGTGATGTTCAATTATCTGTGCAAGTGTTATTATTTACAATTTTACAGAGTTAAGGCCCAAAAAATAATGTTGTGTTTCCGGTAACCCGACCGAACCTCTTTCATTGCCACGACTCAAATAATTTTGTAAAATTTTTTATTTAAAAAAAATTAATAAAATTTAAAAAAAAAAATTAAGTTAATTTTTTTAAATTTGTGACATTGCCTTAGAGTTTCACGCCTGCCTAACTACTTCCTGGTTGCCAGTCTTGAGAAACCTCTAGCCTTATCATTCTCACTTGAGCCACCTCTAATGGTGGCTAGGGAAAATAAATCTTGCAACCTCTGGGTGTAACTAGTCACTGGTTCGGCCAGTCTGGAGCGACCCGTAGCAGTGATGTTCTGTTCGCACTCATCTTCCCCTTCATCTTACCACAAAAGATGTCAACAAAATGAAATTAATAGAATTGTTTTCTAGAGCAATTTTAGGTGCAGACAGTCGGAAAATAGGCGGTTTATACTTGCTTAGAACACGTACTTTGTTGCAGCGTGTACCTTTATGCAAAAAAGAGTAGTTGGGTATAATTTTTCTCTGTTAAACAAGTTAGTTTATGCCAAGGATTTGTGCTTTTGTTATAGAAACAAGAAGAAAGTTGATATTGAGAAGCTGAATCGATTCTTCGGTGAATCGGTAAGACATTGTCTGTCGACTCAATTTTCCTTCTTCTGATTTCTCTGAGTCTTTCTTTTGCTGCTCTTGTCCTATTGTACTCAATTGGTGTTGGATATTGTGTTACTGAAACTGGTCTGTGCTTTTTCACAGTATCAAAGTATGCAAGCTACCGGTACTAGTCAAACTACTGCTTGCTGCTCCTGTATCCTAAGCCAAAGACACTACAAACGTGAATTAACTTTGAGAGCTGCCTTTCGAAAAACATTTAGCATAAGATTTGGAGTTATTTTGGGAGTCTGCTTGTTATATACATACCAAGAATTTCTTATGGCATTCTTCGTTGCAATGGAAGCATAGATGGGAATCAGTGCATTCCATGGTTCATTCACCTGTACCAAATCTACTCTTCTTAACACAACTTGTTTGACTGTTATATCTGAGTTTGCCTTATTGTTACGTGAGCTTTATGAAGTTTGACATCTGCATTGATTGACAAGATAGATAAACTGATTTTGTCGTTAGACGTTAGCTGGTAGAACAGTGGTCACCAACCCATGGCCCGCAGGCCAAAAATGGCCTGCCAGGCCTAAGAAAATTACCCTTATCTCTCTAAGAATTTACAAAAATATAATGAAAAAAATTGGCAATTTGGACAGGATAGAACACAATTATTTTCTAATGCAAGTTACTTTATTTTCTATTTTGATTAAATTATAACAATTTTATAGGCTTTTAGTTAATTCAATTTTAGCCTTGTGAAGTGACCCTTGTGTCCTCCAACTTAGAAAAAGAGGCCCTAAAGTCAAAAAAGGTTGGGAACCACTGTGGTAGAAGAACGGTATTGTCATTGTTTTATATGTTACATATCGATAACTAACGTTGCAGCATTTTGCATCGCATGCTAACAATAGAAACTGTACCCAGTAACACGTGAATTTTAATTCACAAGTCGTCTAATATTAAGTCTGATGTAAACACATGATCTCCAGTTACCCGAAATGCCACTACATCCTGGTATGGTCGTGCCTAACATTCGAGTTTTCGTAGTCTGGTTTGACTGTGGTGCATTTGAACGCGACATGGTTTGTATTGAATTAGTTTTAGCATTTGACGGCATTTTCCGCATAAGTTCATGTTTCATGATGACACTTGTTACACCTCACCATAGGCGTCATGCCTCACCATGTGTTGTGTTCCTGTCCTCAACCATCCTTGACACGAGTGCTGGTGACACGAAACGGAGTATCCCCCCTGAAAGCTATCCGGGGGGATGAATTAATCTTCCCCCCGGATGGAATTAGCCGGTCTATACTATCCTGAGGGATAAACCATTCTATCCCCTTTTTGGAAAAATGCGCATAATAAAAAAATTATGCTGTAATCAAAATTTAAAGTGACTCTAATTGTTTTAAGTGTCCTAAGCAATGCTCAGATAATGGCAACTCGAATTTATTTAGTGACTCTGAGTGTTCTTAAGTGTTTTAAATGTGTTAAGTGCTCTAAAAACAGGGCAAAACAAATTATCTAGTAGGAATAAACATACCTGTTAGTGTCATTGTTCAAAACAAAGCAGATAAAAATTAATTTGTTTTTGAAAATACACGCGGAATCGATTTTTTCGACTTTTTTTAAGTTGGGGGATACAATTAATACGGGGGATACTCTATTTCGTGACACTGGCACATCGTGCACAATTTTTCTCTATAGGTGCAAGTCTGCCACAAAATAGCCCCACTGATATGTAAGTAGGAAGTCAGGATTTATAGGAAACTTAACAAACTTAACGCATGGCAGTCCTGCGAATGACAGAGCTACAATTTATATTGTTTAGTATATTTACCTTCTGATCAGTCAAATTTTTTCCCACAAGGTGCGTACAGTCCACGTGGTTTATTGTAAGCTTCTCATCAAATTTTCAGTAAACACGAACTTGTAGCCTTTTTTTTTTGTCAGCATACAGAATACTGCCACAATTTGCTTTCACACTGACATAGAGTTTAAAACTTGGTCGTGATAAGGTCATTCTTATGAGAACAATTTAGCAATATAGTCTTATACTAACAGATGACATAAATGGAAGTCACTGGACATCGAATAGTTGCATGGATTGAAGGTTTGTCTGAATACTGAGAGTTACATGGGCAGTGATTTTGTCCAACAGGAACGCGTAAAGTTTTATGTATTTTCAACAGTTTCAGTTCTGATATTTATTTTCATTTCTATTTCATATTTACATTTAATTTCCGTTTCTATTTAGTTTCCGAGTTGCAAATGATTTCGCGTTGAACCTCAGTTAAAGTGCAAAGTTCATAATTTCCATTCAGTTATATATGTAATTTAACTGAAATGTTGCCAGTGTCTGCTTATACTGAGAGTGACTTGAGTGCTGTTGGATGAATTTCAGAAAGAGACTGCCACTGACCTTGAGACGAATATCTATCACATGCTGATGTCTGGCAGTCAGTTGAAGGAACCGTCACCAGGTGGCGATGGCCACAAGGCAAAGAAGTCTGCATCCACTTGGTTTCTTACTCAGAAGGGACTTGAGTCTCTACCCCAGAGGCCGCTCGATGCGCAGGCTCCAAAATCAAAACGATTTATCACCGATAAAGGCAAGATAGAAATGCTTTTCACGGAAATGACATTTAATTTTTAATCGTCTAAGTTGCATTGCAGTCATGGGGGTTAGGCTGATGTGCTGTGTTGACTGTTTTCGGCATTTTCACCTTTTTCCAAGTATTTTCACCTACTGTCAACTTCTGAAAGTTGGCTGTAAAATGTCTTCTTTGACCATTGTACTGTCTGCAGGAAGATTTCGTAACAGGGTAAAGGCCTGGCTAACTGCCCTCAAATGCCAAGCCTAAAAAGTGAAGTTGTTTTCACTTTGTACCCACCCTCTTATGTTATCTTAAGGACTCTTGTGTGCTCTCTCTCTTTCTCTTGTTCCATGTCTCTCTCTAACTATAATATAATTTTTTGAAATATAGGTACACTTACGCTACCTGTAATCTTAAGTTACCTGTAATATATGTTGTTATTATCTTAAGTCGTTATATTAATTATTATTGTTACCAACAATTACCAAAATCAGTTGCTGAATATATGTTGAGACTGTGTTTGATTAAGGCTTGTAATATTGAACAATGAGCACTTGCCTTTTCTTTGATCATTGATAAGTTGCTTGTCAATGTGTAGACGAGCTGTTGGGACAAAAACTAAAGGATGGATTCGCAGATAGGGGAAAGAAGATCATGAAGTCGTTCCGACGCCGTGTCATCGGACCGACGACATTGGCAGACGGCGCGTTGCCAACCGAGGAAGTACAGAAGACATTCGAAATGCATCTTGAACATTGTGTGATGTCATCAGCGAATAAGGTGCACTTTTTAACTTTGCTTTACAATGATACTTACTTATTTGCTTGTTGATTTGTTAGGCTTATTACCGGGGTACATGCCAAGGTCAGTAAATTATGTAAATCTGTAGTCTCATCTGTTTTTGCAACAGATTAACAGTTATTATACTCAAACAAGACTTACTTATTTTGACAGGCCTATCCTTCTGTTAGTTGTATGTGGGACACCCTTGTAACGGCACAATTGTGCCATACAAATTGTCATTGTTATTATTATGTGTTTTAATGGTTGTCATTATTGTTGAACTGTGTTTGTTTGTGATGATGCAAAATTCTGAACCTGACCATAGTAGTTCCTTTGGTGCTGTTATGATCAATCTTTGAATCTTCCAAAGATATGCTGGCTAATTTTTGGTTAGTAGATTAGCCAAAGTCTGCCAACTAGCTGCTGAGAGCGATTCATTTAAGACGCTAGTTGATGATCAATCTACCTGACTGACCAAGTGACCAGTTGAATGACGTGTTGTATGATGAATAGAATGGCCAAGCGACTTGCTGAGTGATGGGAATAATTTGTTGATTTTTGGGGAATAAGGTGGGATTTATTTTATTTTATATTTTCAGTTTGTGCCGTTAGTCGTTGAGAGGTGTATTGGTATCGTAGAAGAGTTGGGACTTGATGTGGAAGGCATATATCGTTTGTCGGGCAATGGAGCAGCCATTACAGAGCTACAGGAAGAACTCGATAAAGTAAGTCATTTGTAAATAGTAATTGTAATCTTGAATTCATATAGCGCCACATCAGAAACTCCTCTGAGGTGCTCCCTTCCAGACTGCACCAAATTACAATCAAAGAGAACAGTTTTCATTATGTTTTTAATTGCGACTTTGTAATATTTATTTGTATTTTTCTGTGCGTACATTGAACCTATTTATAACAGGACCTTTGGGGCAATACAATATCAAGCACTGCATTATGACAAACTTAAATAGACCTGTCCAGATCATGTTATATTTTGATTTGTGATATAATTTGAGTTATAATGGGTTTCTGAGGCAGTATCATTATCACTTTGTTATTAATTGTCTTCCTTGCCTTGAAACCTAATAATTCATTTGACATGCTTGCTTACCAGTAGTTTATTAATAATTCAAAAACAATTTTCAGTTTAGAGTGCAGAATATTTATACTTGGGTTTTGAGAGGAGTTGGGCCCAGATTTTTTTTACATAACCTTGTAATGCTTACCGGTATATCGTATACTACTTAGAGTTTGTTGTATTGAAGATCAAAAGGTTTTGGCTGACTAATTATTATTATAGTTGTCTTTCTAAATGAGAGAATGAATTTTGTGCCTCCAGGAACCATTTGTCATTGACACGGAACACGAGAGATGGAACGAAGTGCACGTTGTCAGCAATTTATTGAAGTTATTCTTTCGAAAACTTCCAGACTCTCTTGTGACTGATGGTAAATGAACAGAATTCCATGTTTGCTATACAAATGGTGTTTAATTTACATTTTAATGTGCTTCTGTATTATGCCAATTCCAATCATCAGCCAGGTAAGGAATTGTGTTTCAATTTTTGTTACACCTTTGTATTAGGACTTGTCTTGTAGCTCATTCGCTCTTCTCGTTCTGAAGCTTCTCTCTGACTTGTCCACCCTTTGAGCTGGAGGGATCTCTTTGTCCTTTGATCAAGGACACTTTGGCCCAGACTAGATCATATGTCACCATTTTGGCCTGCCCTCTGAAATACCCTTTCCTCCTCTTTATGTGTTTCCATTCCTTCTAGATCTGTTCATACATCTATGTCTCTCCTAAAACCCTATTTCTACTCTCGGAGTATTTGCCCTGGAAGCACTAGTCTAAACGGTGCTATGTAAATTTTAAATTACATTGCATGACTGTACATGTATGTGTTCTTTTTTACTAAGAAGGACACAGAGTAGAGATACATCTTGTTTTAAATTTCGTTTGTGATAACTTAAAAATATTTGATTGATGGAGTAAATTTGTATCGAGCCTTCAAGAAGTCTCGAAAGTCCGAAGCAAGTTAACTGATTTCTGTTTCCTTCTTCAGACTTGTACGACTCGATGATTTTCATCAGTCGCATTGGACACCGAGAGAAGCGGTTGCTTAAGTTGAAGGTTCTGCTGGAGAAACTCCCGAAAGTAAACTTTGAGACGTTCAAGTTCCTAAGTCGTCATCTGCATAAAGTGGCCAGTCTGTGGGATGTCAACAAGGTGAATTTAAACGGAATTATTTAGGGATAAATTGATGAATTGCGCGGTGTCAGGCACTAGAAACTGTTGATCTTAATTGCTTGGTGTTCAGGCACTAGAAACTGTTGATCTTAATTGCTTGGTGTTCAGGCACTAGAAACTGTTGATCTTAATTGCTTGGTGTTCAGGCACTAGAAACTGTTGATCTTTATTGCTTGGTGTTCAGGCACTAGAAACTGTTGATCTTAATTGCTTGGTGTTCAGGCACTAGAAACTGTTGATCTTAATTGCTTGGTGTTCAGGCACTAGAAACTGTTGATCTTTATTGCTTGGTGTTCAGGCACTAGAAACTGTTGATCTTAATTGCTTGGTGTTCAGGCACTAGAAACTGTTGATCTTAATTGCTTGGTGTTCAGGCACTAGAAACTGTTGATCTTTATTGCTTGGTGTTCAGGCACTAGAAACTGTTGATCTTAATTGCTTGGTGTTCAGGCACTAGAAACTGTTGATCTTAATTGCTTGGTGTTCAGGCACTAGAAACTGTTGATCTTTATTGCTTGGTGTTCAGGCACTAGAAACTGTTGATCTTAATTGCTTGGTGTTCAGGCACTAGAAACTGTTGATCTTAATTGCTTGGTGTTCAGGCACTAGAAACTGTTGATCTTAATTGCTTGGTGTTCAGGCACTATAAACTGTTGATCTTAATTGCTTGGTGTTCAGGCACTAGAAACTGTTGATCTTAACTACCTATTTGTGGGGCTTGGTGGCTGATTTTTCGAATGCTGAAGTTTGTAGGTTTGAGCTTCAGGGCAGAATTTTATTTGGAGTTTTTATGCCAATGTTGTGATTGCTGCCCTTAGCAGACACTGCTAATAAATTGAGTGCACCAACCTCACTAAATCAGAATTGTACTGTTTCTGTTTTTGATCCTAAGGTCTGTAATGGTCCTTCTCTGACTAAGTCCTCATTGTCTAGGGCTTTTGGGCTAAGGTATTTTGAATCGCTAATGCCTTCATTGTGTGAATTGGTATCAATTGAGCTTTCCAACGAATAGATTGTGTCTCTTTGCTTATTTACGTCCTTCTATCGTGATTGTTTGCAGATGGATGCGCACAACCTGGCGATCATGTTTGGTCCGACTCTCATTCGATCGCCGAAAGATCAAACGCTCGTCATGATCAAAGACATGAACGACCAAACAACGATCGTTGAAACCATCATCAAACATGTACGCCGTTCGATCACGAATGATTTCTTAGAACTTACCCAGTTTTATTGGCATATACTTTATTATTACATATTTGTCCGGTGCCACTGTCTAATAATGATGAGGGCATCAGACAATGGCATCAGTAAAGGTCAATGTAATTATGATACATTGGTAAGGATGTGCAGAGGGTCTCTGTAGCCTCTGCACAGTAGCCGTTGTATGGTAGGATTGAACCTGTGCTCACTCGAACCTATCAGGTATTTGTCCACACACATGTGCGTGAGTACAATGTGCGTGAGTACCATTAACATTATAGGCGAGCTGCAATGCTCAAGGAGAAAAGACTTGGCTTAGTTTAACAACTGTATCTCAGTATCTCCTTTTTTGATTGACAATTCTAGATATCACACAGCATGCAGGTACAGGTTATATGAAAAGAAACGTTTGTTTGATATTCTCTAAATAACACTCTTGCTATAATAGTTTCTATGGTATTTAGTTGGGAGCTGGTGCCATTTGTGAAATTCTCACAGAATCCTTTGATCTTTAGCTTTGGTAAGGCAGTGGGGAGCGATCCCTTCGTAGCACAGTGTTTACCATTACCCTAGAACAAATGTCACCCTAGCATGACATTTGTTCTGCTGTGAAATATAAAGATCTAAATTTCTAAACAAGATGATTATGATTTTAGAACAAGTGGTTGTTTAATTTTAGGACAAGTGGTTGTTTAATTTTAGAACAAGTGGTTGTTTAATTTTAGAACAAGTGGTTGTTTGATTTTAGAACAAGTGGTTGTTTGGTGGATGGACGGAAGATCGTTCGGTTCCATCGGACGAAGTGGCGCCGGACGTTGGTCCAAACATGACGTCAAATCTTCAGCTGCTGGCGAATGCTGAGACACTCGGTTCGTAGACAGACAACTGTTTGGTTTCCTTTCTTGTAGATTTTGAATGTGCTGTCTCCATCCTTCAGCTGTTATCAAATAAACCTGGATCCAGCTATTGTTCTTTTGGAAATTTTTATACATGGAGAGTTTTTTTTTCTCAAATGTTGTGATGTCTTGTCAAGTGTTTTTTTCAACTTGGGTGACCATCCGTAGCATGGTTGTTTTTCTGACTATGACGCCGTCAAATATGGAGGCCACTCAATCACGAAACTGGTCGTTTGTCTGGTAATTTTGTCAGATTTTTGCATGGAAATCAGGCTTTTGAATATATATATGTGAATAATATCTAATCGATATATCGCCTTGCAGCTGACAACTTCCTGTTTGTATTTCTGCTAGGTGATTAGATTAAAAATTTCAGCAAAATCTGTGGAATTCGGTGGTTAGTTTCTATGGTGTTGTTGTTCTGTCCAGTTGCCAGGCAGTTGCGGGTGCTTCCAGCCGAGGATGAACCTTCGTCCTCGTCGTCATTCTTCACGTTCCAAGGTCCGAACAGACGTAGCAAACGAAAGCACCGCAGCAAGAGCACAAGGGACCTGACTGATGGAGGTGAACAGGCAACAGCAGCTGCCGCAGCGGCTGCAGCAGCAGCTTTGGATGCGGAGAGAGAGATCGACGTGCGTCGCATCAAGGTTCCCGATCTCCCCTTCAAGCGCATCGGTTCACCGTCGCTGAATTCGGATCCGTTTAACAAGACGCTTCTCGACGGCAGGTCGAAGGTCAAACGGTCGGCAACCGAACGCCTGGATGCAAAGACGCTCGACATACGGCTCGTGTCGAATAAGTTCGAGGAGAACAAGGAGTCGACGATGAGCAAGCCGACGGATGAGGTGCTGCGGAGGAACTCGGAGAAGGCGGCGAGACTGGAATCGGAGGTGAGGAACCCGGATGTCGTCGACGGAAGGAAGGCGGAAGCTCCAGCGGTCTTCGAGATAAAGAAATATCGCGCGTACGATCACGATTCGCGGGTGAGTGTGACGTCTGCGCAGAACTTCTCCATGCAACCAACGCTGCTGAAGAAATATTCGGCCAGATCGCAGCAGATGGGTACGTACAACCCGAACCACGGTTCGCTTAAGAAGGAAGCCGCAGCCACTTCGACGTTGAAGTCGAACAATGTCGGTTGGCCACCTGGTGAGAAGGAGAACAAGCGACCGGAATACGCCTCGATGCACCGACCAATGGCGGCGCCTGGATATCACCCGGATGTTTCCGACCTGGAACTGGACAGCTCCACTGGAGCGCCGTACTGGGAAGGTGGAAGCCTTGAAAAGAAGACAAACATTGTGGTGAGAGGTCCGCTCGGGAGGAGGTACTGCGTTCTCTCCGGCACCGATCCGTCGGTTTTTCTTAAAAGCGTTCCGCCTAGTAGGGCCAGTTGCGCGGAAGACGACAGGCAGGTTTCCGAGTTTCTAGATAAGCGACAATGCGTGATGACGTGCGTCATTAACGTCAGGTTAGAGGTCATTCGAGGTAAAACGGGGCCAAGTGACATCGAACTTCGCAGGGTTAAGTATCAGTAGGGTTGTTACCACCTTTTATTCGGTCAAATTTTGAATTAAGTGCCACGAACATTCCAGTTTTCTATCGGTGGGAGATGGACAGTGAAGTAGATAAACTCGAATATCAAGTCGATCAGACGACGAAAGGTTTACTACGATTCATTTTTTGTTGGCTTATAAATACACTTTTGATTTTTGTTGTTGGTGCCTGTTGTCAGGCATGCATAGGATTGCTGGTAGTTAAAACTAGTCTTCGCAGTTTTTAATCGACATGAAATGATGCTACGTGCGTTGGCTTTTAGCTGTTGAATGCGTTTTTAAAGAGGCTAGTACGTTTAAAGTTTCATCCTGGTGATTCTGAGATGTCAGCAGAAATGCGTTGATGCCAATAATTCATTTAAGTACCATATTCGGACACTATCTAATGGTACAATGTACCCGTTAAGCAATCAATATTTGGTATGTTACTTTAGAATTGGTGTTAAAATACTTTGGTGCACATGGCAATGAGGCTGGGTAGTTGGGCATTAGAATGATGGTACCATGAAAGTGAGTGTACGTATATTTTCATGATTATCCTGCAAGTCAGTTGTAATACAGTATATAGAGTGTTTACACTATGGTGCTAGTTGGTATTACTTGAAAATCATGTGTGTGTCATTTTTTGGGGTATTCAACCTGAATTCAAATATAAATCCGAGTATGTATCATGTTGCAACGCTATGGAAATCCACTTTATGTTTAATCTTATTGGAAAAGTTATTGGTATGTTACATTCTGTTGCTACAGTACATATTACTTTATATTGCATTGTGACTATATATGTTTTATGATGCAATAATGATATCTAGTAACTGGTTGTGGATGTTCAATCTGAAAATGATAAATCAGAATGAAACAGTGGCCAAAAAATAATCTGATTAAAAGCTTGTTACGTTAATTAGAAAAGCACCTGAACTTTCCACCTTAAAACAAGATTTTCTTATAAGTGGACGACAATTTGTGCCAAAACTGAACTGAATTTTGTTTGAGCATTACAGCAGAATTTGTCTTGTATAATGAAATGTTTTACAAAGAAACCATGCTGGTGTAGGTTTATCTAGAGACCGATCGTTTGTTAATTATGTAGGCCATTAGTGTTAAGCTACCGAGCCTGTTGTGTAGCCGACCTGCGTGTCGTGCGAAGCTGGCCGTATTTCGTTTAACTTGCATCTGTAATCATTCTGCGGTCTGTCAGATTGAATGTTAAGAAACGAAATTTATTATTATTATATATAACTGTACTTCAGTAAAGCCAACAGCGTTGAAGGAGAGATGCCTTTGCTTTTAACTCTGGTCTGTCCGTAACGACTGCACGGACGAGAGGTTAACCCTTTAATGCCGAGATGGTATTAAATGGTATGGGAAATCCTATAACCTCCGGCATTAAAGGGTTAAAGCAGACGCTCTACGTTAATTAGCTACTAAGTAGGTTTTAGTATTAGCTGTTACTTTTTTAGGTTTTAGTATTAGCTGTTACTTTTTTAGGTTTTAGTGTTAACTGTTACTTTTTATATCTAGGTCTTGGCTTGACAATGGCTTCAGTATTTGTGAAATCAACAGTTATGAAAGTTTGATGCATCAATGGTTGGCAGTGATGCCAACCATTTAAATGGTGTCAGATTTTGTTATACTTAAGTTAGAGGCTTTTAACGGTTTTGAATGAAACTTTGTAAATGGATTTGATGCTAGGTTTTAGTAGACAATTTTACGTTAAGTGTAAATAAGCATCCTAACTGAATACTGTATTTAAACAAGCTTTGATAGAGAGTGGAAAGCATTAGAGGCTTTCCCAACTGATGACAACTTCTGAAAGTTATGTCACTACCTTGTGTGCTTTAATCAACACTTCAGCGATGAAAGTTTACTAAAAACCAAGCGAGGAACCAGTGCAGTTTATCGTTTAAATGTTAAATCCAGTTTGATGTTAACTTCAAAGTAGATGATGCGTTTTAAGTGCTGAATACATTACGTTTTAGGTTAACACTATTTATGGCATAATCATTGTTATTGCAATCAGAACTGTTAGTCTCGAGTGACCAGATTTTGTTTGCGAATACTATTCCACCCATATTCCTAATGGGTCGCATGTTAACGCTATCAAGTATCAAGTTTCTGTCTTTCTGTTGAGTTTTTTAAAATCTGAGTACCGTAATTTGTTCATTTTAGAGGACATGTAGTAGTTTTGAGCGCCTCTGGTTATATCTATTTTTAGGGTTGCAATATAAATGCTCTAAATTAATGAATGAAAAGTTACTTTTATATTGCGTGATCAGGATGCTATTTTCTGAAACTTTCCATTATTTTCCAGATCTTGTAACATCCTAGAGCACACATGTTATTCCTAATCAGACTTGCATACTGGGATTTTTTGACTACCTTGAGATGGTTAGCAAAATGATAACATGCTGGCACGAGATCAGAAGGATGTAAGTTAAATACTTACTAACTTCCATAAAGTTGACTTGGACGGACGTACATTCCTTATAGGCCACTGTAAAATGAACAGCAGGACAGATGAAATCTTGCAAGGTGCCATGAATTTAAATTCCACTCTACTTGTTAACTTGCTATCATCTATTGCTGCTATATCATGTTATCTTGCTGCGTAAATGTCGGTTCAGTTTTTTTACTAATAAACAAATATTATTATTATTACATGTGGTTGTCTGATATCACCAGCTTGAATATTCAAAGGAGATCAAATTGAGGATTTATTTTGGTTGGTGTTGCTGGCTAATTGCAATTCTCAGGTTTTTTACTGTTTAGAGTGTTGCTGCCATCAACCACAAGCGCAAGGAGTGTTTGCCAAGCAAGCTCTGCTGTCTATTGCTGATCAGGAAGTATGACAAACGATTTTACTTAGCTAATAAATTAATAATAAATCAATAAAAAAAACTGCTAACGGCCCTGCATTTTGAATATCATTTATAAAAAGCTCTACTCTAGTGGTCCGTACGATTAAATTATCAGTCTTACTAAAAAAAATTGTCTTTCAGATGTTCCTTTACAAGTGCATCACAAGCTGTTGTCTATAGCACCACCAGTGGTGCATCAATCTAGCTGGGGGCCCTTTGACACTCCAAGCTAGGGCCCTACTCATTAACGAGACTAAAGGGGTCTATGTCTGATTAATGTTTGCTGCATATTTTGTTATTCCTAATTTGAAATCAACATCTGGCAAGTGCAGCAGAGATTTGGGATAAAGAATGCTAAGCACTGCCAATACTAAGTGCTGCCCTCTAAATTTTCTAAAATGACATTGTTGTCATGGAAAAGCGGGAAAAAGTACACAAGTTATTTTTTGGTAAAAAGCTTGGGGAACCTCTGGGGTCTGAACTTTGTCCACCTTCACGAGCACCACTCAACTTCCTACTCGAAACAATCGGCTGATAATCTTTTCTATATAAGTTCAGTTGATGATCAGAGGAAATGAAATATTTACTGTTCTTGAATGCAAATTCTCTAAGCTTTGAGACAGTTTCTGATCACAATAAATATGATTGGAGTGTGTACAGCAATTTAACTATGAAATATCTGAAAATGGTTCCACACTTCTACAGCGGTAAATAGGAGATTAAATTTACATAGACGTTTGGTGAAAACGTTCAACTAATTTGTTCCTCTATGTCTAAGTGATTCCCATAAAATGCATGTTTACTGAACTTGTGCTTGCCAGTATGTAGATCAATGCTCAGATAAATTTTGTTGACTTGTTTTGCAGAAAAAATGTATTGTCACTGAGAAGCCATAATCATTCATTCTGATTGCCAAAGCTGCGTGACTAGATCAACTGTTTTCTCTGCTTGAGCTTTTTGTAGAGGTGCATAGCTTCAGAGAAGTTTACGGTTTGACAAAGAACTTATGAAAAGAATTTCTGTTAAGAGTTGGTGTCTTTAGCTAATGATTTTCAATGAGCTTTTCTTTGGACATCCTTTGTAAATGACCCTTATAAAGAGGAATCGTATATACTTCGGTCAACTTCATATCACGGATAACAGTTGGCTTCACGCAAGAAAATACGCTTCACGCAGGAAAATACGGCACCATCACGTGACGAGATTCCTTCCTGATCTCGCCTCTTCGGTCTTCAACATAAATTGTAACTTTGCAATAAATTGTTTCACTTTCCGTGTAACCGTGTTTCTTTAGGAGTTTGAAAGGCCTGTTAGTAAAGCTAAATTCACCGTTACTAAATGCACAGTTGTGCAAAGGGTGAATGCCTGGATACATTCAGAGACGTATCATTCGTACTGAGCAAAAATATATCTTCATTTTCTATTGGAAGCTGTTCCTGCATCCCATCCGTCTACTTTGCAGTACTGGATTTGCCTTAGTGGGTCCACTATTCGAGAATGTCGTGTGTATGTACACGTTTTTACATAGCGACCATGCGGCCTAGACTGCTTATATTTGCAAGGATTTGATCTGGCAAGATCTTTCCCCACCTTCTCAAGGGGCCTATGTACTGACTATGCACTAGTCCAAAAGCCAACATAACCCACCTTGGGTACTATGGCCAGGCCAACTAGGCCAACCAGGCCTTCCTCCTGCATGAAGAAGAGAGCTTCAAACAAAGCATGTGACTGGGCATTACTTTGTAATATGTGAAATATGAGATTGTTAATCTTTAGTTGGCTTACGGTAGGGTACTTCTTTATTTTTAGTTGGCTTTACGGTAGGGTACTTGTTTATTTATTTTAAAAAAATTGTATAGTGTCCCTTCAAGATTTATACTTAATTACTTATAGTCCAGAATCATTGCATCATCCACATAAAGATACAGATTCAGATTACTTTGTACGTCAGTTTCTTGGCGTTGCTTGTTTTATGGAGAATGCCATACAAGTGAACAGCAACAGAAGCCATGTTTATATAACAATATATATTCGGTTTAATAATATAATACATTTCATCGAGAACACAAGAAAGCACAGGTTGTAAAATAAAACTAGTTAAAAAACGTCTACTTCTCCGTAAAACTTTGCTTGTTAAATAGAAAATAGTCGATCTACAGTTGTTAATAAACACCACGCACGATCAGAAAAATTCGAGCAAACGTCTGAAATTTTGCAAGATTCGAACGACGTGACCGCTGTGCCTCTTCGAGAACACAGCGGTCAAGAACGTGCAGCAGTCAATAAACGACGTTTTTGGTCAGTGAAGTATGCATTTGCTGATATGGAACATTTTGCGCGACGTCGTCATCATAAATTGTGCATAGGAAACATGCCGAACGGGGCGGCCGACCCGTGACCACCGAAGTGCGTTCCTATACTGCGAGCGTCAAAACCCGGGTGTTGATGTCCAAGAAACGGATTGAAGCCCATGTCGGGGAGCATGTGAGCAGGGAGCTGGCTGCGTCCATTGTACATTGAGCTGGTTGCCTGGTGGTGGTGATGGTGGTGTAAGGTGCTCGCGTCCATGCTGCCCGTGAACTTTATCGGCGACATGTTGCTGAGCGGGTCGCGCTGCGCCGCACCGCCGATGTCGGAGAAGATGTTGCCGAAGCCGAACCCGTGCATGTGCGCTGGCATTGTGTTGGCAGACGGCGGCGGTGGGATGACCTGCGAGGAAGCTATATGCGATCCGTGTACGTGCTCCATTCCAAAGCCGGTCTGGAAGTTGAGACCGAGACCGTTCTGCGCCGCTCGAGACGGCGAGAAGAGACCGGTGCTGAACGGGAGCGGCGTGTCGCGGTGCTGAAGCGTCTTGGCGTTGGAAAGCGTCCGTCCGGTGTTTCCGAACAGATTCGGCGGCGGGAAGTAGGTGAGGCTGTCCGGGGGCATGGTGCGCGACGGCGATAGGCCGGTGCTTCCGAGTCCGATGAACGGAGTGACGGACCGAGTGTCGAACATGGAAGAGTCCATGCCGTACGACGTCGTCGTTGTCGGCGGCTTTGAGGATTTCTTTGACGAGGACGACGACGATTTCGTTGACGACCGGTTAGAACTCGTTTTACACGACTGCGACTGGTTCGACGGTTGGTGCGAGGGAGCGCGAGAGACGCTGGATGGCTTGGCAGCAGAATCGAACGAGGGATCGGTGAGTTTGGCTGCGGCCTTCTTCACCCCGTTGCTTTGGCTGCTGACGCTGCCACAGTCTCGGAAGACGTTTAGCGGCGGAGGGTCGAAGGTCAGACCGGGCAGGTTGGGATTGAACTGCGTGCCCGGCGACTGGAACATGTCGAAGCCAAGCGAGTGCTGGCCGTTGCTCGGATACCTGCCGTAGTCGGACATTGAAGACGGATGGTGCAGCATCGTGGTTGCCATCGACGACCCAACGGCGCTATGGTAACCAGAAAGAGCAGAGTAGGGACTTGGATGCTCGGCTACGGAAGGAGATCTGTTTTGCGACGCATTGCGACCAGTCGTTGACGACGCGTTTGGCACCGGCTGCTGCTGCTGCCGGCTGTTCGTCTGTGAAGTCATGCTAGTCCCAAGACAGGCACTTTTCTCACGGTTCATCGTGCTCAGCACTGGTGACGCGTTCGGCTCCAAGAACTGTCTGCTGCCCAACTGGCTCGAAAAGTAATTGTCATGCTGGTTTGCTTTTGGCATATCCCGTCGCATGGCGCCGCTCGTGTCGGACGGCTGGTTCGTTGCTTTAGCATTGGACGACCGTTTCTCGACGCTGCATGATGACATACCGCTACGGGTCATGTTGTCACCACTGCACGGCGACACCTGGTTCAGACCTCCGAAGGCCGACGACTGCGGGTAAAACGGATTCTGGGAGTGACTCCCAAAGTTGGTCGGGAAATTCGTCGCCGGATCTGCCGGTTGGTGAGTCATTCCCGCTTTCTCGGCCGGAAAGATGGACGAGCACGAATACGGATCGGCGTTCTTGCTCTGGACCGCGCAGCTCGGAACGGCAGACGGGGCAAAGTAGTCGGAATCGTTCCGTCTCCGACTTTCCTCCTGCCACGACTTTCTCTCCCGATCGACTCCCGCGCTGCCGGCCGAGGTGTAAGCGCTCGCCATTTTCGACGGCATGCCGCTCTGCCCTGATGACTGTACGCTGCCCGATTTGTGGCTGCAGCCGGACCTCGAAGCTGGCAGCAGTTCGGAGGACGCACTGCTACCGCTGGAGCTGAGCGTGGAGGGGGTCCGACTCTTCTGATATGTGTCGGTGTATGCGCACTGCGATAGAACTGGCGGTGAAGCCAGGTAATGCTTGCTGGAATTTGATGCTGATGATGACGAGTCCTGATGGCTAAACCTCTCGTTCTTTGCATGCATGTCGTTCTTCGATGACGCTGCTTTGTCTCTTGGCAGCTTCTGCTTTTCGACTTTCACGGCATGCGAGCTTTCATTTTCCTTGGTGACCGTTTCCACGGTGACCGTCTCCTTGGTTGCTGGTTTCTGCGCAGTTTCGGGAGTCGCTATGGGAACCACGACCGGTGTTGTCATACAATTCTCACTTTCGCAGTCTTTTCGGATCTTTTGAGTTTTGTCCGCTTCTTGTTGGACGTTAGTGGCGTCTTTCGTTACCTGCTCTCGTTCGGCTTTGTTTCGCTGCGCGTGAGATGAGAGCTTAGTGACGACCCCTTTTGGCGTCAACGAGCCTGCAATTGAAGCAATGTTCATGTGTTGAGCCTTGTTGGCGGTCAACTTACTACTGCTCGCAACAACTTCCAATGAGCAATCCTTTTTCGACTCGTCCATCACTTTACCGTAAGGCACATCCATTGCAATTGAAGAGGAAGATGATTCTTTTGGAGCAGCTGGGACGTTGTTCGACGACGCACACAACGAATTACCATTGCCTCTTAGAGACTCGGCTACCTGGATTTTGTTGACAACCTCGTCAAGCGAACAGGATCCTGCATCTGACGATACAGTCTTGCTGGTAGAACTGCCAACCAGAGTCTCGACCTCAGTAACTTTTGCAGCAGCCACGGCTTTTGATACTGGTACTTCGAAGGAAGAAGCGGTAGTTGAAGGCAGCGTCGGAATTGCCACGGACTCCATCTTTGAGTTCACTGGTCCGGAAAACGTGCATTCTGTTCGACCATCTGTTTCTGGCAAGACTGGTTCTGACGGCCAGACGGCAATCGGAGATTTCCGATCCATCAATTCTTTTTCCTTGAAAGTCAAAACCTCTGAGTTGGCGCCTGCTGCATTGCTTGGCACGTCCGATTTTTCCGCCGAATCCGACTTTACGGGCTTTTTAGTCGGTGTTCGAAACGATTTCAAATCGGTCTCAAATCCAGCCATGTCGTCGTTCATCTCAAAGCTGAACACGTCCATCGGGTTACGTTTTGCCGTCTCACTCGTCTCGTGGTCCGATTGCGCAGGCGTCTTCTTTTCCGTCGCAGACAGCGTTACGACGGGCGCAACTGGCTCCGATTTCTCCGGATCAGAAGCGGAGATTGACGCATGTTTATCGCTGCTTTTCTTTGAGCGTTTTGACGAAGGCCCTCCGCCTTCCTTGTCGCATCCTGCTTTGTGCTTCCGACCGTGCGACTTCCTCTTAGGTTCCGTCTGCGTTGCGGCCGCCATGTTCTCGACTTTGTCGACGATGCTGAAGATGTCGCTTTCGTTGAACGTCAGCGTTTCCGGGATGTCCTCCCGCGGAGGAGGACACTCGCCGCTCGTCTTCTTGTGTCGCCTCTTCCCACGACTTTCCGAATCGACGTCGTCGTGGTTCCGGCTCTTCAGCTCCTTCCTCACGGTCTGTGTCGCCTCTTCGACTCTTTGCAGCGACTCCGTGTTTTCTTTGACCTTTTCGGGTTCATCCTCCAAAGGTCGTAACCTTTTCGAGCCCTTGCTTGCCGGTGGAGTATTGTCCGAAGACTGCTGAGCATCAAATGGTTTGTACGCTGCCGGGAGAAAGTTGCTCAGAGCAAATCCTCTCCGGCTGATGCTGCCCTCTTCCTTCGATTCGTCTGGCTCCGACGTACCGACCCGCTGGTCGAGCTTCCCGTTCTGCCGAATGTTTTCGCCTTCAACTGCGTTGGTCGTCTTTGTCTTCTCTTTCTTTCCCGATCTTCCACACCTCTTCTCCTTGTGGCTTGTGTGACCCTTTCCCTTCTCCGGCTTCTCCTGCTCTCGACTGCTCGTCAGGTCAACGGCTACCAGCGGTTCGGGCGGAAGACTCGGCGTCTGTTCGTCGTGGGTTCCGACTCCCACGCTCCTTTCATCAGTATTAGTCTTCGCATTATTTAAGGCAGGATATATTTTGGGCGGCAAATCCGATTCAGAGTCCATACGCTGCTGAAGGGTTGAGGATTCTGTCTGTTGCGGTTTGTCTGGCTCGGTAGCACTGTCATGGCAAGGCGGCGCTGGCACTGTTTTACTCACTGATCCCTCGTGATCCTTGGCAAGAGCAGGATTGGATTTCTGCGATTTCTTCTTTCGTGGAGAAGAAGTCTTTTTTCCGCCTGATCCCTCAGGTGGTTGGCACTCTTCAACAACAACTGCTTTTCTGCAGATGTCTACTTCCATAGCCTCCGCTACTTCCACAGCCTTACTTGCTGCACACAGTTCCGGACCTTTGTTGTTCGAAGGTTCCAAAGGCACCAGAGGAGCTGCAGGGGTCGAGAAGACTGGAGAAATGCAGGCCTTGTCTTTCGGTGAGGTCGTCGCAGCTTTCGCCACCTGGTGAACATTTTCGCTGCTAGGTTCTTCGTCCATGCTGGATATATCAAGGGAAAGTTGAAGTAGATTAGGTGAGGCGGCGACGGTGGGAAGATTCTTCTCGGCCGATTCGGTGTCCTTCGCAATCTCCATTACAACGGAACTCACTTCTGCCGCCTGTCCTTTGTCGACCTCTGCTTCGGAGGCAACGCTTGTGTAGATGCTTTCCTGAACGGTTGGCGCTTCAGACGACACCTCGACAGCCTTAACGGGAGCGGGCGTGGGTGGCATCATGCGGATTAGATCTGCAAAGTCGTTTATGTCCGACTCTTTCTCTTCCTCCGGTCTGCCTCCGGGCGAGAAAAAGTTCAGATTATGTTCGTCACCAATGTTTATCATCGCCTGCTCCTGCTCAGCCTCCTGCTCCTTGCTTGCGACTTTTGGCTTCGGATTCTTCTTCTTCTTCGATTTCTTCGCTTTTCCCGATGCATCATCCTGCGGCAGAACGTCTGCCGTCGTCATCTTGCTGTTGCTAGCGATGACCTGGTTCGAGTCGGTCACGAGCAACTCCGACTGATGTTGGCTCGGCGAAACCGTAAAAAGCGACTCGGCTGCTTGAGCAAGCAAGTCGCTCGGCGTTGAGCACACTATCGGTGTTGGCGCACACGTCAGCGGCACCGATATTGTCAGCGGAGCCATGAAAGGAGGCACAGTCATCGAGGTGCAGCTGACCGGCATTACTTGAGGGCGAGTGATGGTTGTCGTCATAGTTGCAATCTGCTGCGTTGCTGGCACTGCGAGCGGCATGACGGCATCCGTTTTCGGCATAGGTTTCGGCATGAGCACACGCTGGGCAGGCTTGGCATGGCTGGCGGATGGCAGCGGATTGAGGTTCGCTTCGTTGCTTGGCACAAGGATGAACTGGCCGTTCTGTGTCATCATCAGACTGCCTTGAAGCTGCGGCACGGCAGGATTCCTCATGATGGCTGCGGACGAAGGTCTCTTCTTCGACCGAGATATTGCAGGCCTTGACATGGACGAGGAAGGCTGAAGCGAGTGAAGAGGCACGTGACCCTGCGCCGGAATAGCTTGCAGTGGCGCCGCCTGGCTGAGTCTTGATGAATCGACGCCGGAAATGACCTGCGGGACGATGCTGGGGTACTGGTGCATGCCGCCAGAGTTCATCTGATGCATGTGAGGATTTGAAGACAATGCGTACGTCTGGCCTTTGCTGTCCATGAGCTTTGCGTGAGTGAGCGGGTTCTGTTGTCCGGAGTTTGTGACAAGGCCCTGCGCCATGTGCGACGGCGTAACGGACGGAACGAGGAGACTGCCCGTCACGGGGATGCACTGCTGCGGAGGGAAGAGCAGGTTCGGCTGCGTTACGACGGGAACGATCGCCCCGTTCGGGAGGATGAGCGCCTGCGGGTGCTCGTTGGGCTGCGACGGGAGGGTGTGCATGATCATCGGGCCCTGAGGGGTGTTGACCGTAACCGTTTGATTTGAAGCAAGAGGCGCCTGGAGCAGATTAGGAGGTAGCGTGGGACCCTGTCCCGGAATGAAGGTCACTGGCTGCGGCCCAAACTGGTTCGGTTTGCTTAGATACATCGCGTTCGTTGTGTTCGTTGCACCGTGGATCGAGAGGTTCGTGGACGCCATCGAATAGCTGGGGGTGAAACCTCCGCTGAAGTCCTGGTGCCCGATCATTCCGGCGCTGAGCGAATGCCCGAGAGAGTATGGGGTCATGGTCTGGTTGGAATTGACGAGCAGCAGCTGACCGTTATGCAGGACGAGACGCTGTCCCTGGAGATGACCGTCGCCTCCTGCGTTCTGCACCGTTATGGAGTCCGCCGTTACGGGAACGACGCTGGCAACAGAATGGTCAATGTGCTGTTGGTCAAAGCCATTGTTTGCATACTCCGCGTACATTCCCGAACCATTCATCGCCATGGCTGGCTGTGCCGACGATACGTTTGTGAGGAAGAACTCCTGCCCGTTCACCTGCGTTTCAACCGGTTTTGCCGAGTCGTTATTCATCGCATCGTCCACAAGAGAAACACCGCAGTCGTTTGCATCGCCGTTCTGCATCTGCAGCAGGCCACAGTCGTCGCCGGAAGACGGTTCTATTGTGACGGGTACAGCACTGCTCGGATCATCATCCGGCTCAACGAGACCGTTGTCGTGATTGCTGTTCAGCATAACCAGACCATCACCGCCTTCCTCAAACTGCTGTCTAGTCGCATCACCGCTGACGACGACCTGTTCAAACTGGTTCAGATTCTCGTTCATCTGGTCGTGGCACTGGTTCACCGGCGCCGTCTGCATCGGCATCTGCTGCTGCTGCTGCTGAGGAGGATTCTGCGAGACGAACATGAGTTGGCCGTTGTGGTTGACGATCGACGTACCGGATCCCACCATGCACTGCTGGTCGTTCGTCGACATCACCATGCACGACGACGAAGGGTCGGATGAGTTCAAGAGGTCCGTGTACATCGTGAACTGAGAAGCGGACGCGTCGTTTGACATGTAGGAAATCTGTCCGTTGAACTGGTGGTGCGATGCGTCCGTTGGGTGATGCTGTTGCCCGCTGTTGTCGACCGTTGCCATCTGTTGACCGTTCTGTGCAAACAGGAACGGGTTGTTGACCATATCGGAGGAAGCAGTTCGAGGACGAAGGTCAGACGGGTTCATGTCCGATGAGATTCCTGAACGAACAAGAATTTAATGTATAGATTTAATCTTCTAGTACCTCCTACTAGAACGACTATGGCTCAGTCCCATTCCATTAAATCAATTGGCCCCTCTCTTTGGAATACGCTGTCTCCTTCTACTCAATCTCAACTTCTGACAGGTAATCCCCCTCCTCATTTTCTTTTCTCAAAACCTATTTCTTCTCTCGTGGCCTTGCGCACTGGGAACGCCTCTGAACGGTTCACCCTAGTAGAGGCGCTTTATAAATGCTTTTACACAATACAATCCACAGTAGCTCGGTGTTTTAAACCATATGTGCTAGTTTTGATCAAACCTTAACCATTCATAATACACAGCTGTAGATATTAGAGACTTAAATTAAGCTCGATATCTGTAGGTCATTCATCAGTAATATCAAAAGAAATTTCTGTAGCCCATGACGAAATTGGTCAAGCAATTTGACATATTTTCTCACAAATCGTTTAAAGTTAAAATCTGTAAAGTTTTAAGAATTAAGTTCAACGGTTCATACAATGTAATGTAATGTAAATCTTCAAGAATTTCTCAGCACCCACAAAAGCCAGGTCAGGGAGACCAGCTTATTCACCGGCGCTACAATAATGAACTTACACTTTGCAACAAAAGTTTCAAACTGCTATTTGGTAAATAGTTAGAATTTATATATAAGAATGGTATATAGCACAACTGTAAAAGAATGGCATAGTAAGTAATGTAATGCAATTAGTAATTTCTATAATGACGCTCACATACAGATAATGAATTGAAAAACCAAACCACCTACCAGCTGAGGCCAATAACGCAACATAATGCGATACATCGGACTTCAACTTCTCGTTCTCTTTACGCAAATGTTCCATTTCATCACCTGCAACAATTCGTATCCACAGACGTAATGTAATGTCATGCGCTCCCGTTTAGGCCTATACATGCCAATATATGGCTCGAATGTAGTTGAATAAAGCAGGCACTTACTTCGTTCAAAAACACAGCACTAGAGCACATGCATTGCAGTCAAGTTATGAATGCAATGTTTGAGGTTTGAATAATCGTTTTGTCCAAAAAAATTGCATCCCAACTGTATTTTAATATTGCTCTCATTCCAAAGATCAGAGGAGTCTCTCTTGAAGTGGCGCTATATAAATTAACGATTTATGATTACGATTACACAACCATACGACAGAACATTGATGGCTCTGAGCAACTGAGAGTTAAGAACATGCTCAAGGCTCCTATACTTTGTTCACGGTGCTGGACGCTGAATAAATACTCGGTAGCGCAATGCATAACACGCTGGCGTAGAGTGTGAGAGGTAGCGAGTTAGAGCCCCGTTGGGCAGACATGCTTTGTAGGCTGCTATTAGCACCATGTATTGCAGGCTGTCTGCTCAGTTGGTATAGTTAAGATTTGTGTATTCTGTGATCTCCGTTCTTGTGAATTGTTTAAAAACTGCATAATTGTACGCTGTAACTGGTTGCGGTCTGTCAACCGGATTGTTGAATAAAGAGAATATTGCTATTATTATTCTCCCCAAAACCGACCGACTGTTCTAAGCAATTTGTTACAGTGCCTCACAGTCCCAGGCACAAAATATTTGCTTCTACTTTTCAATCACTTTATATTAGAAAATTAGCTTTCTAACATTTAAACTCCAAGCCCAGTTGCAAAAGAAAGCACAATTCTCCCGCACCCTTTGGACGTTAAACGCATTACAGTCATCCAGATAATTTAAATTGAACGACAACCCTGGAATACATTTATAAACAACTGGTAAGAGACATTTTCAATTTTCTCCACTGAAAGAAGCACCTACAGTTATTACTGGCTCCTGATGAATTCGCTGCCGTCATCATCGTCAGTTGGTTGTTCTGCTCCTTCAGAGAATGGATGAATCGAATGCCCAGCTGCAGAAGCTCATGCATTGTCTAAAAACAGTTCAAGACAACACAATTAATTTTCATCACTCTCGAACTCTTGAGTTCTCCATTTTTGAAACCCACAACGCCTATCTTAAAATATCTATTATTGATGAATTATATTAACGGCTGATATTACAGTTATTTTTATTATGTTTGCTACAAGGCCTGCCAAGCAGAAGTAATAATTATGTTAACGACTATGGCAATAATAATAATAATAATAATAATATGACTGCATGCAGAATAGGGCTTTCTCAATTGTGGGTCTCACTCCTGGGAGGAATAGACTTCCATCATTCCATGCGTCCTGCATTCCTTCCGTGGGACTTGTCTAGCTCATTTATAAACTACCCAACACTTTCCTCTTTGGTCGTGTCTGGGTCAAATAAATAAATAGTTGTCTTAATAGGGGCTATATAAATTTCATAGATAGATATGCATAGCGCCGCACCACAGTTGAGGTCACAGAACATTGCACATCACGAGTTCAAAGGTGAATGAAAATCACAAAATTGTTTAAAAAGGTAGGTCTCTCGAGCTGTTAGTTAAATGTCTGCAGAGATATGGTATTTTTTACATTGGTTGAGAACCTGACTGTTCCCCAGCAGTGGGTGCAGGGACAGTGAAGGAAAAAGTCACCATATCTCGCAGTGCCAACTTTTGCAAGCGCTAAATAACTAAAGACAGCTAAAGACAGCATGCCAGTGGTAAAATTTGATAAAGTTAATCAAATGAAGACAAAATTCGGTAGTCTTCAAGTCAATAACTAATGCTAGATCTAGTTGTATGCTCTGTAAATCGACCGCGAAAGTTTTGAATCATTTCACTAAACTCACACGTATGCATATGAAACGCATGAGCAATGTTCATCCAATTTCCAAAGCACTGAAAAAATTGCTCAGCTTATAAGCAGAAAATATGCTAAGCTTAGCTCCTCAGCCTTTCTCTTCTCGCATTTCGGAAACATCACTAAGTCCATTTGATTTGTTAGTGCTAGCAATGACTTGGGTCGGGAGCATCTCTCAATTGCTGAGTGGCGCTTTACAAATCTTCTATTACAAATCATAATATTATCTGAAGATTATGAAAATTCTCCTCAATTGTATCCTAAGCAGCAGCTTTATAAAACAAACCATGTGCACTTACAGAGACTTTTTATGAAACCGTGAAGTCCACATACTACATTACCGATGGCAATAAGATTTTTTTTATTTTCAAAATATTCATAACTACCGGTACATCTGTCACAGACGAAACTGAGCGTGGCACTTCTCACTGACCTGCTTTTTCTCTGAGACATACGACGGGGGTAGAAGGCTTTTCATTTCCTCCATGTCATTCTTTATCTTCCCTTTCCTTTCCTTCTCTTTGATGTTGTGCCGTTGCCTTCGACTTGCATTTAGACTAAGCACAACCAAACTGCAGATGAAGATTTCAGCAACTCAAATGTGTAATTATAAACACAACTAAACCTGACATGAAAAACTCAATCAAGTTAACCGATGCTCCAAACATTTGCTGCAATGCAACCACTACAGTGCAGAATATACTGTACAAACACCAAATCGTGAGCTTTCTTAACTGTTAGGACCTGCTAATTATTCTACAAAGCGCTGAAAAAGAATACATGTTTGGAACAGCACTCAACAACACCAATATCAGACTGTGGTAAAAAGTAAGTTAAGTATCCACTTCAATTCTCATTTTTAGACTGCATTCCGAGTTAGAAACGACATTATACATAAGCGCATGTACATTAGAAGACAGGAATAATCAGAAAATTATGGCATATGAATAAGAAACATTCTTCACGAACAATCATCAGCCTTGCATATAGACTATACTACTTCAACTGTCAGCATAGAGAAAATGGTTTCTAACCCAGAGCAGCAATGAATTTGATAAATTGCCAGAATTGTTCCTATATTAACAGCAGCTTAAATTATTTAACTTTGCATATCTAGTTCTTGAGAATTGAAAATTTCAAGTTACAGCCTCATTAAGTTCCAACAGAAATCTTAAAGCTACAGCTAAAAATTTTAACCAAATTCAGTTTCAACTCACTGTGCACACGCTAATGTGGTAAGCAATTTAACACCTTCAAAAGTTTCTGTAATTAAGTACACATGGATGCGAGATAAATTGTGCACTAGTTCACATGTCTGTCTGCCGAAAACTGCCTCCAGCACGGCAACTTTTGGTTTTCAAATTATAATTACCTCCGGCAAAAAAGATTTCTGCATTGCCATATTCTGGCAGTTATACGACTTTCAATTTTGTGCTTATAGAGCTCCATAGCTCAAAGTAGTCTATTGTAAGGGTAGCAAAAACGTATGACAATTAATCTGTCACTGAATAGTGTCCTTAAAGTGCTGTCTATCTAGAGTGGTAGGTTCTTTTTGGGAGACGTCCATTAAAACGTTCTATACAGAGAACACTTGAACATAAAGCAACGGGATTCAAATCATCACTTATTATTCTGAATAAGCAACTTCTATAGCACCAGCATCTAATGCAAAAGGCACAAACTGAAGGCAGATCAGACCAAAACATTTTAGAAATGCAACCAGCAGCGCAGCATATATTGCACACAAAAGCACTGAACTCTGAGGGATGTGACACGTTTAATAACAAGGCATTGCATGAATTGATGCCTTACAATGGGCTTGTAACTAGAGAGATCAGCAGGGTTGAGAGAAGGCTTTATTAGAAGTAATAAAGTATGGTTGAGCAAAAGCAGACAGGATGGAACCTTTATGCATTGGACATCTACGCATCACCAAAAAATGCCATAGAAAACAAAGTTTTCAAGAATAAACCAGATCGTACATGAAAAATGATGCACTTAATTGACTCATCAATGCCAAAACAAAACCACATATCTGCAATAAATGCGAAAGATGCAATTCTAGATTTAAAAAATCGTTTAACATAAGGGTTGTTAGTATGGATTTTTGGCTATTGATTGTAGAAATTCGATTTAAAATCGGTTATCGAATTTCTTGCTTGGCCTTGTAGAAAATCCGTTAATTTCCAGCTGGTGTTATAAACAAAGAAGGCGGCAGTTTAGACCCGTGACATTTTCGACGTTAAAAAGTGTTCAAGACGCAATTAACTCGTCTTGTTCGCTGTCGGTGAATTTTATATTGTTCTCATTTTAGTTTTCAAATTTTTTAAAAATTTACGAAATGCGCGACAATGTTGCATTTGAAGTGACCAGTATCAATATCTATCGTACAATGGGTCAACGATCTCATATTTTATGTGCCGCGGGTAATGCAGCATTACAGATATCATTTATTTCTTGCAATTAAGTTTGTTATCAAGACATCTCTAAACTTATAGTCAGTACAGTTGCATTTATCATCCACCGGACCATACCTCATAATTTTCTAAAATAATATAAAATTTAAATGAATTTGATCATCAATTTGTAAGTTACAGTAAAACCGATTGTTGCATTCAGAACCGATAACAGATTCATCGAATTATTCGTTACCTGTCGACCGCTTCTGTCGTTCCATTCACCGTTTCATGGATGAGTTCCTGCAGAAGCTCCTGGTCCGGTTCCTGCACCGGTTCCGGGGCCAAAAGTGAATCCCCGCCATCCACAGTTGACAGCCCACCATCATCATCTACAACAATATCAATTTATTTATTTAAATTTTATTTATACATTTATTTTTATTTTTTATGTACATTTACAACATGTTAACTGCCACTGATATTAACACTCAAGGCAAAGCTGCTCAGATAACCGTACATAATTACCAATAACAGCATCACATCTCAATGTGGATTCTCTGTTATGTACCTGTCTATGTGCCATGTCCCTCAAATTAACTAAAATACATCATAAAACTTAACATGATGGCACGGTGCACAAAGAATTGCAATGTGATGTCAAATATTAATATTTTTAGTCTGATCTCATGTTGCATGTAGTCTGATTTATCATAAGGCAAGCGCCTAAAAAACTTTGTGTTAACAACTAGGTGCGTGTAATGCCACAACAACCCCAAAACACATTTTAAAAATTACATTTTCAATGTACATTAACCCTATGACAATGAGCATGCATTACAAGTGACTAGGAAACCAACACAGATCATCACTGAAGAGCAGCAAAATGTTCATGTGACAAATTGAAGACACAAACAAGGTCTTTAGGGGTACTGGTCCATACAACACTTGCAATATACCTTCCAAATTAGAAGCTGTGTATTACTGAGCACTGGTAAATATAATTAGCTCATTTTGATCTCAACCTCGTTACAAAGTCCAGTGCTCAGTAAATGTAAAGGAGGAACCATTCCCCCACCCACTTGCTTACAAGTCTGTTTTATGTAGACTCAAGGATGTGGAGAATGCAACACTCAACCCAAACCAATGTTTATATTTTATTAGCGGCCATGCCCAGCAGTCTCTTTCAATCTATCTGGAGTTCTGTTTTGTCTGAAAGGTTGTGTGCGGCCGTTAGTCTGCTCCCGTCTGTCTATGTGCTTCAGTCAGGGGATCCTTCATTCTCTGGTCCACAGCTCTAAGGACCGCTGTTGCTGCTGACGGAGGCCCAGGTAATAAATGACTGATGATCTAGCCTTATCTTTGATCTCAAGGATTTCAGAACACTGTTGCCAACACACTGCACTTGTATTAGAATATCCTATACAACCATTGCATTATGAGCTACAGAACACACTTCTGGCCAGCATGACTTCTTTTATAAATCTATATATTACATATACCTGGTATATATAATTATACATATATTTATATATATATATATAATATATCTATAGAGAGAGACATTTTTTAATCAAACTTGTTTTTGCAAGTCAATACTGTAACTTGGGTTCACTAAAATTAATGGTTATGGTTAAATATGTGTGTGCATGCAATCGTGTTTCATTCATTCATTTATTCTATGAACTTATATAGTGCACCTTTAAAAAAACTACTCAGTAGCACTCCCAGTCTAGACACGACAAAAGAAAAAAGACTTGAGATATTTACGAAACAAAGTTTTATTGGTCATATGTAATAAACATAGCTTTGAATGGAGGTCATTCCAGATGGATGGCCCTACAACTGAGAAAAGCGTGGCGTTGCCTGGCAGCTAAGCGAGTCAGTGAAACTAGGAGTTGCCTCATAAGATAAGATAAGAATATTCTTTAATATACCAATTGCTATCCACATTTTGGTGTACATACAAAGTATAATAAACAAACGTACATAATTTCTATATTCAATCAATGTCAAAGTGTTTTAGAATAGCATAAAATCCAAGTCAAAATCCAATATAAATTTTAAATTTAAAAAAAGTTCTTTTAATGGCCAACAATTTATTCTGCACTTTGGTTTATAAGGTATTAGGCCTACATTTAAATATGATAAAGCATCCTCATCACAAAAGATTTCCTCGTTAGGTTGTCCGCCCTAGGAATGATTCCGTCGTGTAGTCTTGGCCTCATGGAATAAGGCTGGGGCCTCAATGCTGGGAGAGCACAGAGAACGACTCAACCCGATTCAACATATAGACTATAGAGTAATACACACTATGTTTCAAATATGCATGATGTTGAAAAAAGACGTTTCCCTGGCTGCACTAATATATCCTGCTCAAAAAACTTCTCTATTGCCATCATTATGATGCACCAATCGAATGTCAATTCAGGTTAAATCGTCGTCAAAATGTACAACCCGTGAGAGAAGTTTCATACCAATCGAAAAACATTAATTAGAGTAACCCAGTCATAATTTTAACAAGATTTAAGCTTAAAATTAGCACAGGTCTTATTTCCTTAAACACCAAGCAGTGCTCCATGGGGCAGAGAAGACATTATATATCTATATGCAGTTTATAAAGAGCTATTGTCAATATCACATGATGCGTTGATCGGCACTAATTACTGTGAGAACATACTAATAAAAAAGAGACAAAGAACTAGGAGCCGGGCAGGTGACGCAGATCATGACAGGTAAGAAATGAGATGAACCATTTTGACATCCTATGCCAGCCTTACACACAATAAGAGGCTCCTCCCACATGTTTAAAACCTCCTCCTCCTCCTCCCATCTCCCCCTCCTCCTTCACCTGTACAACGTTACGCTTGATGGCTCCACAGCCAAACAGCACAGCGCACCTCAACTGTCTGTCAACAGTTCAGCTGCATTCATTCATATCCAGACATGGACCCCTGTGTAGCATAGTTCGTGGGTGTGCAACTCACAAAGTCTTCTACAGCAAGTGTTATCTTAACCAAATTAGATCCCACTCCACACCATTACAGATACCACAGCATTCTCTCTTAATATAGATACCCATCAACAGGGTGTCTAGTCGTAAGTGTGCTGGATTCAGCCAAGAAGTCTGGGGAATGGGGGGGGGGGGGGGGGGAAGGGTGTGGTGTCATACCCTGCCATGGCAGAAATCTGCTTCAAGAGTGCACTGCATTATAAATTTCACTGACCTGCTGAGGCTAAGAAAATAAAGTTGCTAACACTCCGAAGCAATTTATAAAAACTTGCGTGTGTACATAGACACGCACACTTGCAACACAACAATATTTATAGGCAACTTTTCCACATATGTGTAGTCATAAACAACGTCATTGGGATATAAAATGGAGCATTTAGCATCAAAATTACAAGACAGCTCCTAGAGGCAAATTACATACAGTTTCACCTTCATTACCTTTATAAAGAAGTGTCTGGTTCGGACCAATTATATATACCAACATAAAAACTGTATCCAGTGCAAGGGGCAGGAAGGCAAGCTTGATGCTGACAACAAGCAGGCATCCCAAGCCAAGCATATGAAGGGAAGAATAGGTTCGGTATGTCTGTCTGCATGTCTGTTTGTCTATCTGCCTCTCTTACTCTGTCTGTCTCTCCCTCCCTCACCAGCACAAGACAGACTAAGTGCAACAGAATGGCCTTTCATCAGAATGGACCAGAATAGCGAGGGATTAGAGCTGGTCACAATGGCAATCTCGGTCGCCCACAATGAAACAATTTCAGCCAACCTGCCTTAAAGATAGCTAGGCGCCCTGAAAGCACTCAGTGGCAGTCTTACAGATAAACGTGAATCATAATTCGGAAGGCAGGCTGACTAATGTTACAAACGTTTGGATATTAATGCACCCACTTTGCAGACAGACAGACAGACAGACACACACACACTGAAAGACAATAGGTCCAAGCAAAACACAGCCCAAAGTATCCATAGTTACAGTATTGTATCCGTAGTTACAGTATCTTATGAGCAAAGATTACATTAGCATGGCACACCTGCACCACAAGAAAATGCCAAGAAACCAGAGAGTTACCATCACTGCATGGAGTAACAGTCAATCCAAAGAAACATAACCTGTCATCTAGTACTGAACAGAAGTGGCCTTTAGATGCAAAGCACCATGTACATTACAGTACAGAGAATAAATTCAATGCTGGTATTAATGGCTTCTTACACATCGCAACAAACCAGGAAACTTGAGACTATTTATTAATTAGAATATAATTTACAGGCAGGTCCACTGTCCTGAGAATGCTGTATTTCAATTTCTACTTATTTTGTCTTTACTGAGCTACCACCACTTGTAGAACAAAAGATCTGTATTAAATCAACATGAAGGAGTGCACGAACATTTAAGCGTTATCGAACATTTCAGAGGCACTCTCGACCAAAGTAAGCTACCACTAACATGTCGAATGGATTCAGTCGTTTTTGGAATGTGGGAAATTGGAAGGCGGAGAAGATCAGGTCGCAATTCCTGGGCATGAAGTCTAATGCTTAATATATGTCAATCAAGAGGACAGAGGTTCACAATCTTTGCCTAAATTTCTGCTCCACCTGTTTCGTAACCAAATCAGCTGCAACGATTACATCGACTGCAAACTGTCAGTGAGAAAATGAGGCGGCAAGGGAGAGGACTGGCCACCCACCCCCACTTTCCCCCACCCTTATCTGCCAAATCCAAGAAAAACGAAGCTGCTAATACTTTGAACATATATGCGGTTTCTTCTCAACCAATATCTAACCTAATCTATTAAATCACTTCGATGATAACAATGCATAATTATCACATCAATTTACTGCCGTTTCAGTGAGGCCATAATCCCAGCTTCAAGTATAGAACGCCCTAATCAGAACTTGCAAGATCAATTCACAGTTCGGTAATATTAATTAAACGAATACATAATGGTCGGGGACAACAGCAGCAAGCGTACATGTCGTCCGCTTCACCTAACCAACGTCCAATAGGATTTGCCCGTTCTCGTTTCAAACACGGCAGCCAATCACCGCGCTCCAATATTAACAGTCAGGTAGAAGATTAAGGCTGTTGACGCTGAAGCCATGCCTTCAAAAGACAGCACCAGGACAGTCAGCAACCCTTCTCAGCCATGCTTCTCAGATGACCCAGTTTCGCACAGCCACGCGCACACACACGCACACAGCCGTACGCACCGCTAATCCATTTAAACACAGCTGAGCAGAACGGGAGGCTTTCACTTGAAACCCAATATAAGCTGCTGCCGAGATAGTTAGGAAAGACGGGCAGGACTTGAGCCGGAATCCGCCTGTGAGAGATTATTACCAAAGGCCACCAATTCCAACCGGGGCCTCCTCCTTATTTTTAAGACCGGCTATCGCCTTACAGTTAGCGGGCAACTCAAGCCTAAGGACTGCTTGAAATAATAATAAAATCAGGCAGCTTCCTAATTCACACAGCCTTTCATCGGTGCGCGATTCGATTCGGAGAGAAACCCTGGATTGTGTACATAATACAATCACAAGTAATCCAATGGATTATTTATCCGAAAGTACATAGATCTAGCAAACCCATCAACTCTACTATAGCTGGGTGCTTTTTTTACACTTCTCAAAAGCACTCAGTTTTATCAAACAGTCAAACAGATTTTAACATAGAGCCTAGTAGTTAATTCAGTAATTAAAATTATATTGGATGATGCATACAGTTGTTGGCTAGTCTGCAGGTTTGACTGCAGCTGGACTTTCAATCAGGTCAACAGGGATTCATATCTCAGACATGGCCATGGCAGGACTTTGTTTAAAGATGTCAGATCCATTTGCACCACAACACAACTCAGCTGTGATAAGTACACGGACCCACACTGCCTGCAGTGGGAGTACAAGCAGTAAGGGAGATGATTGGCCACCAGTCCTCCACAGGACGACCTGAAGCTAAGACATATTGAAGTCACTAACACTTCATACTCAGAACTGTCTATCAGGGATCCTGGCTTATCGTATTATTCATGAAAGATATAAATTTACAAAAATGTTGGCTTAAGGGACTGCAAGTCTTTTTCTTTGTAGACTTCCTAGACCTACGGACATACTTTTCATCCCTTCAACATACAATGCCTAACAAGAGATAATGTAGGTGCAAACTTGCATAGACAGGCAATTTCAAGATCTATATAGAAATTTAAAGTTATAACTTGGACAATAATTATCAAGCTGAAGAAAAACAATTTTAAGATATTTTAAGGTGAACATATTGAAAATTTTGTACGTGCATTTATTCAGAAATTCAGATGGCAGATGTATTCAGAAAGAGATTAACTTCACTCATCATCATCATCATCATCATCATCATCATCATCATCATCATCATCATCATCATCATCATCATCATCATCATCATCATCATCACCACCACCACCACCATCATCATCATCATCATCATCATCATCATCATCCGAGGGACCAGTGCCCGATGCCGTTCTCGTTATTCCACGCCAGGTTTGTCTCTCCAAGGCAGCATGTGTTAGGTCCTGTAGTGGTGCTTCACAACATTCTGTTATGTTGTCCAGCCTTTCCTTGTGTCGTCGTCCTTTCCTGCTAGACCCATCCATTCTTCCAAGTACAACTGTCTTGATCTTTTTGCTGTTATCCATCCTGCATATGTGCCTAAAGAGTTCCAGTTTCCTGCTTATTATTTTCTGCATCAGGTTCTCTGTGTGGCCTATTCGCACATGTATACAATTTTACGTTTGTTACTTTCTGCATCCAAACAATTCGCAAGATCTTTCTGTAGCAACTTCTCTCGAAAGCGAGTATTCTTGCTTCTGTCTCTTTGGTTATTGTACACGCTTCACATCCGTAAAGCATGCTGCTGAATACACAGGGTTCTTTAGCACCTCTAGCTTTATCGTCAGTTGTATGGTTTTACTCTTCCAGACCTTGTCCATTGCGAACAACGGTGCTGTTGCCTTTCCAATCCTTACCACGCAGTAATTCTGTCTTGTTATTTAGGTCATGTGTGTTGATGCATCCTAAATAGGTGAATATTTCTACATTTTCTAGTTGGTTTTCATCTATTTCTATTTTTTGGGTAGGTCTTTTGCTCCAAACACCATTGTCTTTGACTTTTCAAAATTCATTTTGAGCCCATATCTTTTCCCTACATTGTTTTTAACTTCACTAATTCAAATCAAACCTACAGTAAGCCATTCACAATGAATGGCTTACTGATTTCTTGATATGGAAGTCATTTGCATTAATACCCTACTTCCATCAAATAGCTGTGTTCTTAGGATGGCATATTGCAAGCATATAATCAGTGAGCCCTGACTTAACCCCTTAAGAAGGAACCACTACAGAGGGTCAAAATCGTTTTGTCAGCATATCAGTTAGTCTTCAAAAAATCACGTCCAAGCCTGCACTCAGAAATATAAATTTCCATAAGGCAGCTTTTAAAACACTACCAGCACTTTTAGCATAAAACAAAAGCACACAATACATGGCGCATGACACCACATACACACTCACACATGCATACGTAAGCAAGTACACGTGGCCATTTGTTTAGCAGGAAGAACTTTCAAAAGCTTAAGACTTAACAGAGAAGAAATCGTTGCGAAAGGGAAGATGATTGGGATGGATGGATGGATCCGGTTTGACCAGGGTCTATGACAACAGAGGCCGTTACCCTGGACAGAAATTTGCTCCGCATATTACAGCCCTTATGAGCTTTCTTCTTTCGAAGATGATTGGGACATCATTAATGGGGCTTTTATGACACTCTCACCATATAAGAAAAGGTGTCTTATATGCAAAAATCTACAGACCTAGGCTAGGATTTATAATCATCATCACCAGCAGCACAAAGCTAAGGTAACTAATCAAATAGATTATAAAGGATTAGTCAATCGATTAGACCAGTGGTTCCCAACTCGTGGCCCACGGGCCAAGATTGGCCCGCCAGGCCTTAAAAAATGGTCTTCATCTCTCAAAGAAAAAATATGACAAAATTGACAAAATTTTGGAAATGATAGAACACATAATTACACATAATTATTTTCTATTACAGTTTAAATTGTTTTTAAGTCTAAAAATAACATAAAAAAATAATTCAACAATCAACATTCTATTTTGATTCTATTATAACAATTTTATATGCTTTTAGTCAATCAAATTTTAGCCTTGTGGTCCTAATGTCCTTCAACTAAGAAAAAGTGGCCCTCGTGTCCTCCAACATAGATAAAGTGGCCTTAAAGTTAAAAAAGGGCAGGGAACCAGTGGATTAGACAAACAATGAATCCTAATTGACGAGCCACAAGATTTTGCTAATTTTAATGGATTAGCAATTAAAGTAATAATGCCTATCTTTCGTGCATACAAATTATACCACATGTTCTGTTCAGTCAGAAAACTAAAATACAATACAATACAACTTTAATTTGATAATGCCTAAGTTCAGAAGTGCACATAAAGTCGGGTAACCATTAAGAACCATAGGTAGACGAACAGGTAAGGTTTTTTAGAACGAAACACACACACACCAGTCAGCTCTGTTGCATTGTGTTAAATTTGGTGCAAGTGCAACAATAGGGTAACAAACGAACAACAACCTGGAATGGTCTTCGATTGTCTATAGATGCGACACCTCCCAAGCTGTTCTCAATTTTACAAACTGTTGACTGTTTTATTCTCTCGCTTGATCGCGGCCGGGAGCTGAAGAGCAATGGCAACAGCAGACACTTCTTTGCCCATAAGAAGCGTATAATATTATGATTATATTGCCAATAATGCCTTATAATGTCTAATTTTACAAGCTAAACAAGAGCCACATTAAGATATGGTTTTAAACTATGACAATTATTGTGCCTTCTTGCCACAGTGCTTAAGGACTGAACAAGTTGGTCACATCACTGGTCTGGTTATCCACATTGCTTAGGCGTTTGTGAAGGCACATCACCCACCCCCACCCTGACATATATTGAGTGGACATAGCATGATCCGGCAGAAAATGAAGCCCTGCACGTTGCGTGGCTGTGACGTCGCGTATAAAGGCAGGAAATGTAACGCGCATTATATCTCAACATTCTCAACCTGAATTAATGTGCTTAGATGGAACATACAGAACAGAGGAACATCACAGAGAATATCACGGAACATGATATTTTTTTATTAAACACAGAACAGAGAACACAAGGAACAGGAACATAGAACATAAGGAACAGGAACATAGGGATACGGGAACATCACAGAAATATCATATGAAACATAATGGAACACATTGGACACAGAACACAGAGCATATAGAACATGGAACAGAGAACAAGATAACAATATCAGGGAACATGGACCCTAGAACAAAGGGAACACAGAACAGCGAACATGAAACATAGGGAGCACAGAACAGAGAATATGGAACTCAAAAAACAGGAACATGGAACATAGGTAAATGGGGAACATCTTAGGATTATCATGGCGCATATGGAACATATTGGACACACAACAGAGAAAATTTGGAACATGGAACACATGGAATGAGAAAACAGAGAATGTCAGGGAACATAGTACATTATAAGGAGCATTAGGGAACAAGTGACATGGACACAAGGGAACGCAGGGAAACAATGAAAATAGAAAGCAAGATCAAGAAACACGGGGAATGAGAAAACATGGACGAGGGAACACAAGGGAAACTGAGAGAACACGGAACAAAAACGCAGAGAACATGAAACAACTGAGAAACAGGGAACAAGTAACAGAAGTGAGCTCAGAACACCACAGAGAACATAAGTAACATGTATGGAACATAGACAAAAAGGAACAATGAGCATCACACAGAACATAGAGAACAAGGGATAAGAAGCATAGGAAACAAGAAAGCAGAGAACAGAGTGAATAGGAACAAAGGAACACAGAACATTACAGGAAACAATGAACAATAAGCACATGGAACAAGAAAACAGGGAACCAAGAAGATATATAGAACATGGAACACAACAGAACTGAGGACATAGCGAACAGAGAACAAGGAAACATTTTATTGGAGACACAATGAAACGTAGGGAACATTGCACAGAACAGAGGTAGCTAATAAATAGAACATAGGCACAGAACATCAGAGAACTTATACAGGCACAGAATGTAGGACGTGGAGGGGTAAAAAAAGAAGCCTAACAACAAGTGCATTATCTCTGGACAACCCTTCTGACGTGACACAGCGATCCGAATATTAAAGCTGATGTACCGCGCATTTCTTTTTTAGCAGTGCCTAATATATTTAAAGTTTAAGTTTAATATCAGGAGAAGTTCTATCAGACATATGCATCAGTGATAGATACTAAGCTTTCTCTGCCTTACGTGACGTCAGACAGCCCTCATTAGCATATTGAATGCAGGCTTCAGTTTTATTCATCAACGACATTATGTCCACTCAATATACGTCGATGGTTCTCACTATACCCTTCCGACCCCCCCCAGGGGGTGGAGGAAACAAATTCGAAGGGGGAGGCCAATTTTTTTAGCTTGGGAACAAATTTTGTTGATCTTTGGCCGAAAAATCTGATGACCTTTTTTAAAGTCAGCTGGTTGTCTTGAAATATACCGAATTTCCCTGACGAAATAGCTGACAACCTTTTTTAAAAGTAATTTTATCGACGAAATCTCTTCAATATGTACTTTTTTTCAAGCCAATGCTGAATAATTAGTTTCTTGTCGTATCCTACTTTTCCTGCTGCATTGGTTGAAACCTGATGGGGGGGGGGGGTCCCACAGCCTATGCACATTTATGATGAGGGGCCATGGCCAGATTGGCCCCCTGGATATCTGTTCTGTGTTCCCTGCTCCCCCCACCACGCACTGAAAAATAAGCCAGATCCCTCCACATGGCTACTATAGAAAAACGTCTGCTTTAACATTTAGTGTATGCTGTTTTGAGAAATTACTTGCAAGAATGTAAGCCACTGTAGATAAGGAACTGCCCTATAAGGCAAGAGTTTCCTGGAGAATCAAACTCACATAAATCCCTACTACACCAAAAGTGTATAGATATAACCAGTCTGAAACAGTGCCATGCAAAGTGCTAAGAATCAGTTATATCTGGAACTCAATATAAACCTATGAACAATCACAGTGTGACTACATGTCATTTCGAGATTTAGGGAGGAGAATGCAGAACTAAAGGCAGCAAGCCTCGCACTCCATGTAATGCTGCCAACAGTCTGGATGAGTAACAAGTGGCATGACACATTTGGAAAAATTCCAGAAAGCCAAAAGGTTGTCAGAGTCCCAGATGGACAAGGTCAAAAGTCACAGTTCAGCAAGAGCTCCCATTTTCAGTAAAAGTTGAATTAAGAGCAAAGGATGATCACTTTCGGTTTATCAAGGGACATCAAAGCAAACTGGTCAATCTATTTCTGTTAAAACTGCCCTTAGATTTAATAGAAGATGATGAGCAGTCCGTTTTTTATTACGTTTCTGCATTTTAAACATCTATGGTACACATGACAACATTGACAAACACATATCCAATGAAGAGCACCATCATTGCAAATTACAACGAACTTCATAACGACACTCAAATTAGGAAACTTCACAATAACTGGGTGCCACCATTTTTTTTATCCCCACTAAAAAGCAAATAAACGGCTGGCATTAAAGCAGCAGAGCTCTACAACAGTGACAATTGTCATTAAAACATTAATTGTCATGTGTTTTTAAAACCAATTAAGATGTCAAAATCATGCTTCACTACATAGTGCCATCTTACATTGTAACTTGAAACTCAACATAGAAAAGAAAAACCTAAAGGGTTTTTCAAACGCTTCAGATTACAAATAAAGAATGAACAGAGATAATTTATATTCATATAAGTCAAAACATCAAATGACCCCACACAGAAGAGCTATATCATAAGCAATGAAAACAGTATATTTTGTAAAGCAAAATCACCAACAAAGATAAATCATAGCGCTTACCATGACGGCACTGCTCCCCACCTAAATCCCTAAGTCTGTCATACAATGTAACCCGTGTACTAAATTCTAATTCCATCAAGAATCAAATTTGTTGTTTTTAAAGCACTAATCATTTGTAGCACATCTAATCTACTCAAAGGAAAATACATCATATGCAATTTTATGGCACGATTACAGGAAAAAGAAAGTAGAAAAACAAGAAGACAACACATAAAAGTCTACACATAGAATGGCCAACAGCTTGCGTTTATACAGCAATTCAGCAAGTGCAAAAAGTAAATAAGATCTGAGTGATATCCAAAAAGACTGCATATATACTGCAAAAAAGCAGAGACAGAAGAATATTCAGCAGACACCCTCATCTAATAAGTGGATAAAATTACAACAATGGCTATTAATTATTATCAACAAATGAACATGCAAAGTGACATCATAGGTGAAGTGCAAACATATACGGGTAATCATGCTTATCAAATAACGCTGGACCATACCAATTAAATAATATTTGCCAATAGGCATACTAAGTACTCAAATTCAAACAATCAATTACTTCCAAAGGCCAGTATCAACAAAATCTAGACATAAGGTAAGTAAGGTAAAGCATGCAAGTTAAACTTAAGCATGGTAATAAAAGAATAGGAATAAAATTGCTCATTTTATGATTCTCTACCTATAACAAACAGCCGTTGTCCAAGTGACAACAGTCAAAACAACAGCACAGCTAAGCCAGTAATATACTCGCAGGTTCAGAAGTGGAGATTTAACCAAGAGGCGTCACCCTCCAGATTACCCTGGATGATGGCAAAACATGTTTATTATGGTTTGTTTATAGTTGCCAAGGCAAGAGTTTTTAGCATTGAAACCTACACTCTGACAGCCCAAAAATGTATAGGGTTGAATTTTAATATCGGTATATCTCTGCAACTCTTCCGCTGAAATTCTCCTTCCCTACCACACTTCCTTCTTAATATTAGTACCATTGTCATCAATATGGACTTCGTAATTACTTATGGGGTTGAGTCTTACCAACACCGGTATAGGGTGGCAACTCAGTGGTGTGGCCTCATAATTCAAATAGGGTGGCTCGGCCCTAATTGACATATCTGCATTTGGCTTTCGAGTATTCAAGGCAGGACCTGGAGCCAAGTCTTCTGTCAGCTATATAGAAAAGTGATTCTACCAGGTGTCCTGGTAGCAATGGCACTCCAACAATTCAGCTGTATACTACCTCAGACTATCAAGTACCAATCAAAGCGCCTTGGACCACTCTGCAGTCCTAGTTATTACTCACTAGTTGAACAAACCCAAAGACAGGATCCTTGTCCCTGTAGACAAGCCCTGATCAGCCAAAAGATTCTACCACTTCTGCTCCCTGAGGAAGAGAGGAACTATTGCCCAGTTTTGTAGTAGCTTGTTCAGACTACAATGACACTTCAGTGCAACTAAACCCTCACCACTACCCCCTTCACCAACCTCATCATTTATATTACATATATATACACATAATTACATATTTATATATATACATATATATAATTATTATATATATATATATATATATATATATATATGAGAACATAGTTGTTCCTTGTCTCAATGTTTCATTGTACAGGTGACTTCAAATGTTTGAAAATCTGTCCAGAATTTGCTATAAATAGTTATGATATATTCGTTTCAATGAGCTCTTACTGTCAAACCACAGCCAGTCACAATGAAAGAACTGACCAAAGAATTTTTTTTAAATTCCAATCGGCGCAAGTCAGATAGAGGGGGCAATGGCCGGGCATCTGTATAGTCCCTATAGTGCTCAGGAAATGTAATTTCTTTTGTCCTTTATGGGGGGGGGGGGAAGTTCGAAGCTGTGAGGATAAGGATGCAGACTAAACAGATTTATGCAGTGGGAACAGGCTAATCAGGCAAGACGTGCGAGTCAAGTCGCTCAACAGCTCACAGTATCTGGTCTCCAATGTCAAGTACGAGAGCTTCTACATTCCTAATGTCACGTGGCAGAAAATCAAAACGCTGCATCTTACAATGAAAACGCTCAAGTTTTGACCGGTCCCCAGCAGTTGCTAGGTCCCAACCGGGTAGGGGCGGCATGCTGTTGTTAAAGCTTTGGCAACGTTGTGTAGGGTGACAGGTGATGAGCTCTTAGTAACTTCAAAATTTTCCAATACACGCATGCTTCGAGTAACTTGTCTTGTGTTCCAAATATAGAGCTAGTCATCGAGACTCATCAATCCATGCGTCAGATTCGAATGTCAGTTTTAAAATAAATCATCCTAATTATAGTCACATCCCATAAATCTTCTTGATGAATTTTATATAAGCTAATTCATGGCTTCAAGTTCAGTTTATTCCTCAGACTAATACAACAACAAAACTATGCTGAGCATACAGTAAAAGTACAATCAAATAAATGCACAAGAATCATTTTTCGCATGGCCTATAACTTGACAATGAAGATAAAACATGAACCGCATTCGAACAAGTGATGCAAGAAAACTTTATATTAATGTAAGTAAGATATGATACGCACAGCTCACACACTACAAAACTCACATATACCACATGCACCTAAAACAATAACATAAACAACCTAAATTCAATAGCTCCCGTAAGTTAAAAACGAACGCCCAATCTCGGGGTAATCAGCAGGACACAGAAATCTTGAACCAGAAGTGAAACCTGATCCATTGGCATTCAATCAAACTCCAGAAATGAAATATCCAAAAGAAGTATTTACAGAAACATTAACACACTGCAAGGCATAATAATGCTGGAACTGAGCATCAGTCAACACATTTATATAGAGCCTCATCAATCTGTCAAATGAAGTGCTGGTTAACAGACTCATCGGTTTGATTTGCCTAATACAGTGGTTCTCAAAGAGTTAAAAAGTCCACATTTGTGTTTTTTCTGGTTTCTGTCTTTTATTATAATACGAGCAGGTGATTGCATCATTAACGCACAATCTTAGCAACGTGTCATTTCATTTAAGCTATATTTCTGCAGATCCACGTACTATAATAAAATTAAATAATTCACTTCTAATCTCATTTACGGCTTTGAGTTTAACTTTTAAAATGTAATTAAAATTAAAATAAACTGAAAAAGTGTTGTTGGGGTATGTCTTAATAATTATTGTTGAAAACAATTTCTAATCATAAATAGCCTTACAATAGTCCTCTTTTATAATATAGGTCGCTTTTCCCATGCACTCGCCATTTAAATCAGGAGCCCACGATCTTCCAACAAAAAATATTGCGGGTCTGCAGACGTTTTAGAACCAGTGGCCTAATATCTATCACCATCTAAATGCCACCACAGATATCATCAGATCGTAATCATAAGCACTGCATGTATACATAATATTGTCAGAATCTGCCAAATCGTAGCAAACAGCCTCTCATAGATCAATCCAGTCTCCTGATTCAAACCGATCAGTACGAATTTGATTCCACAGCCTCCAGACAGAAGGAACCTCAAAATGCCAACAAACAGACAGAACAGACCCACTATCGATATCAAAGGGGGCCTGGCACATGGAGCAACAATCCCAGATGCCTCTACTCATTGCATCGCAAATGCACTTCATAACAGAACCAATCAGAAACATGATGTCATCATTCAAATCCTCCCATTACTCAGCTCTGAAGCTGATGCTAGAAATGCACTTTTCGTTCCAAGAAAACTTAACAAAGACCGTCCTATTATATAGATATATTTTGTCAGCAAGTGAAAAATCTCACTGACTCTGCTAATCAAAGCTATATTAGCAAGTGTCAGAAAAGCAGAGGTATCACCTTAAATGTAATAAGGCAAAAAAAATAATGCTGTGTTTCCAGTAACAGAGCTAAAAAAAATGGGTAGGTAGGTCGAAAAATATTTTTATTTTGGTAAAATATTTTTATACAGTGACTATACGAAAAATTATACCGAAATACTCTTTTTTTGCATATAGGTACAGTACACGCTGCAACAAAGTACGTGTTCTAAGCAAGTATAAACTGCCTATTTCCCTGTACCTAAAATTGCTCTAGAAAACAATTCTATCAATTTCATTTTGTTGACATCCTTTCTGGTAAGATAAAGTGGGAAGGGAATGGGAAGATGAGCGCGAACAAAACATCACTGCTAGGGGTTGTTCCAGACCAGTGGTTCTTAACCTTTTCAAGGTAGCCGAACCCCAAGAGAAATCCATGACCACTCACCGAACCCCTCAAGTTTTAAAAATAATTTTTTTACTAGTGGGAAGTCACCGGAAGTGGGAACAAAAGGAAATAAAAAATTGTACCAAATGTGATACAATATTAATTCAATACATGAACTAGGCCTACCAGTGGCATAGCCAGGAATTTTTCATGGGGGGTTATGGTTTTTTGCCTGGCCGGATACCCTTTCTGAAATCAACCCAACAGTATTACAGTAAATAAAAAGGGAATAAAGTAACAAATGGAATAAAGTAAGAAAAACAATTGTTACTACAAGCAATTGTTTTGTTTTTTTCTTATTTAAGTGGATAAATAACCATTAAAAAACTTCTTTCCTAGGCCAATGGGGGGGGTTTAACCTCCGAAACCCTCCTCGGCTACGCCACTGTGAACTACTAACAGTTAACTAACGTACCAACACTACCAATTTTATTGCATCTTAAGGTGTCCTTTGTTGTTGCCGTGTGGAAACTCTGTTTTGGAAAGACTCACTCTCGTGTCATTTTCACAATCAAATCTGCTTCTTTTCTTGGATTTAATCTCAACCAATTTTGAGAATCCTTGCTCACAGAGACATGATGTGACAAACGGTGTGAGGATTTCAAGGGCGGCTTTAGCAATGCGAGGATATCCTTCCATTTGGTGGCACCAAAATCTCTAGAGTGTTGTTGTACCAAAGAGCAATAGTTGTCGAATGTGCCATGGCTCTGCTGAAGTTCGATAAGATCGTCCAGGTATTGATGGTTCACATTTACTATACAATATCGAAGGTGAAAGGCTGCCGCATCCATGCTGGATATTGCTGGATATCTTTGTCAGGGAAGTGACCATCAAAATGACTTTGCCAGTTCCACCAGGTGCATTGCATGCAATCAATTGCTTCAACTCCTCTGGTACAACAGTATCTCCAACTTTAGACTCATCGTGATTCGTGACTAACACACTCATCTAGCAGAGGAAAGTTAGCGAAGTTGTTGTTCTCGATTCGACACTTCCACAATGGTAACCTCTTTCGGAAAGCACAAAGCTTCTCTTCCGCTTCAATTATATTGACGCCACCACCCTGTATCTGGCAATTGAGATGATTGAGTGCGTCACAGATGTCAACCAAGTAGGCCAAGGCGAGGATGAACTGTGACTCGACGTAGTGTTAATTATCGGGAAGTGCAGTAAGACATAACAAAGGTTAACAGGATGAACAGCTTTAAATTTCACAAGGTAGGGCCTGGCAGCAATCTATTTCAAACAAAATTTATTAAATAAAAGTAGGAAAAAAATTAATAGCAAATGATTTTTCACTCACACTCACTGACCCTGAAAATGATATATTTCAGAGGACCTCTGCCGAACCCCTGGCACTGGCTCACCGAACCCCAGGGGTTCGGTCGAACACTGGTTAAGAAACACTGTTCCAGACTGATCGAGCCAGTGACTAGTTACACCTAGACGTTGCTAGATTTATTTTCCCTAGTCACCGTTAGAGGTGACTCAGGTGAGAATGATAAGGCTAGAGGTTTCTCAAGACTGGCAACCAGGAAGTAGTTAGGCAGGCGTGAAACTCTAAGGCAATGTCAATGTAAATAAAAAAATTTACACACAATTTTCCGAGTCGCTGCAATAAAAGTGAGTCGGTTGGGTTACCGGAAACACAACATTTTTTGGCCTAAGATCCAACTCTATACGGAAGGCAATGTCACCGTATTATATCAAAAAAAATTTGGAGAAAAAATTTTTTTTCATAAAAAATTTTTTTTTCATAAAATTTCTTTTTTAAATAAATTTTTTTTACAAAATTATTTTGAGTCGCGGCAATAAAAGAGGGTCGGTCGGGTTACCGGAAACGCAACATTATTTTTTTTGGCCTAAATTAGAAGATGTGTAAAGACATTAAAAAATCAAATCCTTCACGCACAATTCGTTGGCATTGACTAATATCTAGTCACATGACTGCGATGCTGCTACTTAAATGAAAAGATCAATTTTAACCGCAATTACATAACTGGCCAAAGCAATTTAAGACTGGAAGACAAATTTAGCAAATGCCAGTCAACATAATGACCAATTCCACAATTCCGCAAATAAAACGTGCATAAAAACAATCCAAAGTCCACAAGAGATACAGTAGTATATCAAAACCTGACTTCAGAAAATATGTATGTATGTATGCATGTACCGGCATGTATGAGCACTTGCTATAGCACCCTTTCGTAAATACTACTCAGAGGTGCTCCCGACTACAGCACGGACACAAAATAAAAGTTTCATGCCGAGGCGCATGAGCAATTGCGAGTGAATAACTTGCTCAGGTCCCTACGCAGCGGCCTGAGGTGGATTTGAACCCACAATCTTCCAGCTCCAAGGCACCGAACATGCCCCTACACCACTGCCAGAGTAATGAACAAGCCATTATGCATGACAGTCTAATCCCCAGTAGATCTCAGCAAGCTGTGAAGCAAAGGTCATTGGACTTCACAGGGTAACAGGAAAACGCTGATTCAGAAGACTCTCACCCAGGGTTTTGTCCATTTTGAGACAATCTAACAATGTGTTTAATACTATAAGTGGCCAGCATAACTGTACATCACACAACTGCTCAGATGACGGTTCAGATTCTGTTCTGCTTGCACTTCGAAGAAGATCCAATGCTCAGAGTGAGCAACGTTACGAGTGCGCCACTGTGTAGATCATTCTGCTTACGCAGGCATAGGTCACCTCTGTACTGCAGAAGGTTCAATTTACTGAACAAATTTGAGATATTGTTTTATTTCGAACAATCGCACGTTTTCTATTCTTCGCTGATTATTTCTTAAAATACACAAAAGTCCAATTCCACGAAACAAGTTTTATGGAAAGCAGCGGAACCCCTGAAAGTTTTTAAGAGGTAAAAATAGAGTTGAGCTAGAGTTGTTGATAAAATTCACTGTTTAGTGCATAACAATCATCAGGATGTCTGTGTAGCACTTAGAAAATAAATTTAGGGGATCTGGCCGATATTCGTTTAGGGGATTCAGGCCGTAACTCGCATAAATGGACGTTTCCATTAGTTTTATATTTACTACTTTACATTTTGGCATAAACAATGCTATATTTAAGTAAAGCCTTTCTTGCTGTTTAAATGAACTCTATGCATTCCACAATTTTACTTAATCTGCCTTCTACCGTCCCATGCTACAATAGATAACCGACATGTGACTAGCGAAGTATGAACAATGTTCTGATCATTTGGGGGTCCGGTAGCGCAAAGGATAACACGCTGACCAGTAGAGTGCGAGAGGTAGTGAGTTCGAGCCCTCGTTGGGCGGATTTGCTTTGTAGGCTGCTATTAGCGCCGTGTAATTGCAAAGCTGTCTGTTCTGCTAGTAGTTAAGTTTAATTAAGATTACTGCATAACCTGTAAATGTAAAGCGCAGTACATCTTCCAAGTGCTTCATTAAAGAAAAGATTATTATTAAAAGGTTTTCCTTTGTGAGAAGCAGAGTGGCATTTCGCAAACACAGCGACACTGTTACCTACTCATAGACTACTTATCAAGGTTTACATTAGCGCAACAGAGAAGGGTGTAAGGATGGATTCAGATAGGATGGAGTCCGATGGACACGCTTCTACAATTGGTAACCCTGGCAGACATTTTTCTAATTTTTCCTCATTATGCCTCGGAATCAGAATGCACTAATATTGCTTCAGCCCAAATTTAACATATAAATTCGCCCCAACTTTCCATCAACAGCTAAGATGCAAGGAAATCGTCAATTGCTAAGAGTACACATACACATGTTGGTTCAATTCTCTCCACTTTCTAAGAGCATTGTTCAGACTAGCACAAACGTTTCAGGTCATCAATTTTCCAAATCTGACAACCGAAACCCGAAACGTTACCAGTTTCATAGATATTGTACTGCATAACCTTAGCATCATCGAACTACAGGGCCACTTTCTTGTAGAGCCTACAATCTATTTTAATAAAAGTTAAACGCGTGCAGCCTGCAATCGTAATCCAAGATAATCTGTACCTTACTAATCCGTACTTCAACAAGTCTTGCACCATTGCAAAAATCGTGCAAATTGTTAACAAAACATCAGACTGAGGGACTTTCTGGGGTACAATCTGAGGTACTGAGGACCTCTAGACGCGTCATCAGAACTTTCAGCACGGGACAAGTAATAGGAGGGTCTCGGATGAGCAGCCATCGAGAAGGGGTGTACACGCATGGGGTAACAATGCCTTTATTTTATATTTATCGCTCGCACTCACCGATGGTCGATAGACCGTCTGGCTTGTTATCGCCATCCTCGTCCTGTTTTGCGTTGTCTGGCTTCATTTAGAGGTCCATCCACAAAATCATCATAAGAAATCCAACTAATTTCATCAGTAATAAACCCCAAAATCGTTGACGCCGTTCCGTTCTAACCCCTCTAGAGGGAATCCATCTTGTCTTCTTCCGGCCAAACTCATGAATATTCATCGCCAGTCAGCCTCGTTCTGGTGGTGCGGGAAATCTTTTTGTTTACCGTAGAGCACGCGCACCTGTTGATTTGATCATGGCAAACCGACGTAGGGGCCGATCCAGAGAAATTTCATTTCGTTGAGCCCGATCGAGTGTTAAAGTTGCCGCGCGAAACATGTCACGTGAAGCCAGTTTTTATTTGCTTGATTAACGAAAATGGATCACCAAAATTCAATAACAATTCTTGTAATTATCACGTATGAATCCGAAATGTATGAGAAGTTGAAAACCACGAGCAAGCTTGGTTAAGGAGCTTATCTAAGAGCAGGTACCAAAGTGTGATATTGGAAACCGATTCGGCAGGAGAACCACAACATCCGCCGAATCATGTAATTTCACTCCGGTTCAAGTTACGTTTTGGGTTGGACCTAGCCTGCACTACCTTAGCGGATACTTGTCCGCCGTGCTAAATATAACCAGTGAAAATCAGAATACTCGACGATCGAACGGCTAATCAAAGGCAGGCGGTCCTTAGCCTAACGTGTGCACGGCAGTTTAATTTGTTGCTACCACCGAATCTGAGGATTACGTTAGCATGCTAAACCTTGCGCAGCCGGACCTCGGCACTCTCCTCTGTATGTGTGCCTCTCGGTCACACGCACGCGCTTACACACGCACACATAAACACGCAAGCACATCAACGTCTTAGGATGGCTAGATCGTATGATTACTGTAGGATTCGGGCCGCCTACGTTTCATACGGCCGCCGCTTGGAGTAGGCTACGCGGCGCTCAGCCATAGAGATGAGTGTTCGGCGGCGGGTTGCGCGTGCCGCCGGGTGCGGAGCCTTCGCAAAACCCAGATCCAGCAGACCAACGAGCTTGAAGGAGCCCGACAGAGGCGATGCTCGTTCGGGGCCTGCTCTGAACGCCGCCATCTCTCGGCCATAAATCGTCCCGAAGACGGAAATCCGACTCCTCTTCGGGGGCACGCCCTTTGAAAAAATGCCGAGGTGTGATTGGCTGCCGCTCATGCCAATCACTGCGAGACACTGGGAACGCCTAGCACTAGCGTCTGCCGTTATTAACTTATCCCGTCGAGAAGCGATAAAGGATCGTAAATTACTGAACTGACAGAGGGTGGGTCACGAGGGTGGGGGAAGCCGTGATATAGAGGGAGGGGAGCGTTGTCGGAAAGGGGTCAAATGTTTGAAGCCGACACTAAAATCATAAAACGTTCAAAGAGAAATTGGTTAATGACGATCTTTGAGGAGATTATTTGATACCAGAGAAACAGTTTACGGGATGCACCTGATAGTACTGCTAACGAATGAATCGAAATGATCAACGGATACATCGATTTATAATGTGTTGAAATAGGCTAACTAAAAATGACTAATTATAAATATACAACGGGTCGCGGTAAAGACGTTTTCAAATGCAATGCCTGTTCAAAGAAGATTCTAATCGGTGGCGCTTGTATTGTAAACACTCGGTTAGAAAATTTAATAGGCCACGAGGCAAAGAGAGCAAGGCTACAGCTGGGTCCGAGATCCCGACAAAGACAAACATACCTAGACTGGCCAATTGAAGTTGACGCCATTGACCAACATACTTGAATACCATAACCAGCATACTTGTACCAAGCGTGCATTATGAAGAGAGCCAAGGAATGGAAGTTAATAGATTAAATTGCATTTATTTTTACTTCTAGCATTTTCTATAGCACCCCTTCAAGCTCACTACTCAAAGGCGCTCCCGATTATAGTGCGGACACTGCATCGTAGTTTCACGCTGAAGCGCACGAGCAATTACAAGTGAAGGACTTGCTCAAGGTCCATATATGTGACGGCTTTGTATTGTATTTATAAATTTATATTAGCACCTCTCACAGTGCACACTAATCAGAACCGCTCCCAGTGCGTTAGACCAAGAGAGAAAAAGAGTGATCTTGAGACAACGAAAAAAGTCATTTGGCCCACCAGTTAATATGGAGGAACGTGTTGAAGGAGGAAGCTGGTTCCACAATGCAGGGCCAATGTAAGCAAAGGCACGCATTTTAGCCATGGCAGTCCTAGTTCGTGGGACAAAGAAATCATGCCAATCAAAGGAGCGGAGTGGGCGAAGAGAAGTGGCCGAGGTCAGCAGATGGACGAGGTCACATATATACTTGGGAGCTTGAACGGCTTGAGGTGGATTCGAACCTGGAATCCTCTGACACCGAACTCACCACTACACTACCACGCCCCGCTCGCTTCACATTTTAAGAAATGTGAATCGAGCAGCAGTAAATATCATGAATCTCAGTCTTTAATATACAAATGGGGTTGTTGTTGTTAGACATAGGCATCAGCACAATCACCACAGATCTTTTGTATGTGTGTGCTTTAATTAAATCGATTTACATTTTTTAAAATGAACAGGCAACTAATCACAATCGATAAAGAAATTCATAGCACAATAAAGCCTACTATAGTTAAATCGAAGAACTCACTTTACATTACATGGAGCCTGTATCTGTGCCAGTAGCCCATTAATGGTGGTCATCCAAAGAAATACAAGAAAAAGCAACCATACATATAGACAGACAAATCAGCAGACCAGATGCCCTTCAGCAGTCCTCACCTTTCAAATTGACATTTTAACAGCTGGAACATAGCTGAAAACAATAATTCCTTTAGTAGCAATATGCATGAAGTAATAACCTGCTGTTTTTATTCAATCCACAGAAATGCAACTGAAAAATTGAAACACATGGCCGACCACTACGTTCCAAATCAAAACGTATTGTGTGAATTATGCGCATGCACACATTTCGGTTCGAGGCCAGGCATCAAAACGTTTGAAAGCCATTTGTATTGCTCCACGCTCGCTGTAGATAGGTTGACGCAAGGCTGATTGGAACGGCCTGAATTATTTGGTTCCCCTGCGTGCTAGACTGAACCGCTTGTAGCTGGGCAAAATGTTGCCCGAGTTGACCCAGCTCAACGGTTGACCCAGCCATCGTCTGGACCAACGCGGCCGTTGCCGTGCCGCCCGACGTGTTAATTATGCAAGGCACCATAGTCTGGAATTCTGTGCCTCCCTGCCCGGACACGCGGTATTCCCCGTACGACTGCTGAAGTTCCGACATGGCCTGGGTGAGAAGGTCTGCCTCGCCCAGTTCGATGGTCGTCGACGGTTGGAGTATTTGGATTTCGGTGCCATCGCCGATACACCGTGATATCATCGCTGTCGACAGAAGTTTTGCGTCGGACAGCTCGACCTGACCGTCGAGGCCGACCGACGCGATCGTCTTGTGGTGTGCGTCGGAAACTCCCTTCTCGTGATGTTTCTTGCGCTGATGCTGCAGCAGCTTAGCCTTGCTGGCGTATTGCTTGTGGCAGAAGGTGCATGGGTGAGGCACTGTGGTCACGTTTCCAACCGGGGCAGAGAACGTGGGATTCGGCAGCCCCGGAAAGTCGGAGAAGTCCTTCTTGCGGGCGCTGGCCGGGAGATCTGCGCCCGGGTGGTTCTTGAGGATGTGCGCCTTACGCTTGGAACTCGACTTGTAGACCTTCTCGCAGTACTGGCAGTAGTAATCGCGCTGCGACCGAAGGATCGGAAGATTGAGTTCGGGGACGGACTCCATTCGCTGATCGGGGTGGCGCTTGGCGAGGTGGTTGACAAGCATGCCACGTCGTTTGAAACCCAGAAGACAGTCGTGACATTTGTAGATGAAGCGCTGGTAGTCAGAAGGCGAAACCTGGAAAACCAAAAACAAAATGACTATAATTAAGTTCATAGGTTCATACAAATTACTTTGCACGTGAGCGCAGTCAGTGCACTCGTTTCTATCGTCAAGCAGCATATTTGGCAAAAGAACAAGCTTGGAGGTAAGGAACATCCACATAGTACTACGTACGCAAATAAATCTCCCTGTTGCAACTCGTTCAAACAAACAAGCTCTACCCCCCAATTTACAAAAGTTAATTAGCAAAAGTCATCTATGAAACATTTATTTGTTAAACATCATATTTATCATATTATTTGCTCGCTAAAGTTTCTTAACTGTTACGGTTTAATGTTTAGATCTGATCAGAGTTTAATCATAATGCAATCAAATGCCATTGGACGACTACTATACGATAATAGAGAGCTATAAATAAGCTAATGTGGATGTCACAATTAGACATCTATTCACGTACGTACATTTTGTCAGACCCCCTCCATCCCGTATGCAACCCCTTATATAATATGTCCCAATTGTCCCATCATCACAAGGTGCAAATAAGCGCATCTTTTATGATCTGTTGGGCTTGACAGCTTTACCTTTCTACAGCAGAGTGATGACAATAACTTGTTCATTTGTCAAAGTTAAGGTAGTGACTTCTGCTTCTAACAAACCAGACATTACTCAGTGACACAAAAAAACCTAATTCAGTTGATCTAGCAGACCATATCAGATAGAGCACTGCTGTGTGCAGTGTTCTGTGGGTTACAGGCTACCTCCCTTGCACTGGCTCAGACTACGCCCACCCTGGTTTTATCCACTAGTGCAGTTCATTTTAAAAGTAGGCAATCCTTGCTCTGTAGAAACTTAAGAATAGACAACTTTAAGTTGCACAAAAAGATCAGGGTCGAGTTCCTCTACCTCAGTGGTTCCCAACCTTTTTTGACTTGAGGGCCACTTTTTCTAAGTTGGAGGACACGAGGGCCACTTTTTCTTAGTTGAAGGACATTAAGGGGCCACAAGGTTAAAGTCGTATTAACTAAAAGCATATAAAATTGTTATAATTGATTCAAAATATAATGTTTGATGCTATTTATCGACATTCACATAAAATAATTTGTAATAGAAATAATAATGTGCTCTATCATGTCCAAATTGTTAATTTTTTCATATATTTTTGATAATTCTTTGAGAGATGAGGGCCATTTTCTGAGGCCTGGCGGGCCATTTTTGGCCCGCGGGCCACGGGTTGGGAACCGCTGCTCTACCTTATCTGTTTAGGACAATAATGGAACTCAGATTCCAGGCAACGTTTATTAAAACATCCTGCCTTAATTTCTCACGAGTCACGACATCGTTAAGGACGCAGCAGAACGAACAGAAGTGGACAACAAATCAGTGGCGGCGCTAGGGAGGGCTATCCATTTTTTCTCCCATGTAAAAATAAAATTTTTGGACGATTTACCCCCTTTAGCCCCCCAAAACTGAAATCCTGGCGCCGCCACTGGAACAAATAACTTGAATACGATCAAAGCTCAAAATTTCAATGATATTAATTAATTAGCAACTGCTGACCTTTGGCACAAATTTATTAGCAGACGGTGCCCTCGCCTCTTTTGGCGTCGCGTTGACCTCTCGTGCTGGGTCGTGCATCCTTTTCGTGTGTTCGTGCAGCTTGTCCTTCCGCTTGAACTGGCGCCCACACGCCTCGCACATAAACTCGCGATGTGCCGAATGGCGCAACCGATGCAACTTGAGTTTGTCCGAGCGTGGAAACATTTTTCCGCAGTCCACGCACTGATGAGTCTTCGCCGAATGGAAAGAGCGCATGTGGTTGCGGATGCCATGGTATCCGTCGAACATTCGGTGGCACTCCGGGCACTCGAAGACCCCCGCAATGCGATGCTTCTCCGCGTGCGTTCTCAGCACGTGTATCTGGTCGAAGCCTTCGTGGCAGAGCGGACATTCGTAATACTTCTTGTCGCTGTGAGTCTTCAAGTGACAGGCGAGAGCCGAGTTGTTCATGAATCGCTTCTTGCAGAACTATTGCAACGTACACGGAAACAGGAACCAATGTCAAATACATGTCAGTGCGGAAGATGTATAACATATCGGATTAATCGGAACATGAAGCATTATGTAACAAATAGTCTAATATATCTACAATAATCTATAGACTTATCTAAGCATCCTTGTGCAGTTCTTAAAAAGTAACATTCTTAAAATGCACTTTACAAATAGCCAGATAGACACAAGCAAAATCCAGAGTGATGGAAGCAACAAAATATTTATTAACAACTAAGTTGAACAGATTGTCACTTGATTTTATGAAATACAGAAAATTACAGATATAAAAGTGAGCTCGCAGAACCAAAGGATCCCCTAGCCAAAAAGTTCAACAAGCCGCGAAGTAAGAGACAGGTCAACAAAGATCAGACAAGCATGATGGTGTGCAACCAAGTAGGCACCCCAAACAAGCAAAGAGACATTGAACATCCATGCCATCTATCAACTCTCAAAATTGCCTTGCTCATTGAGCAACACTACATAAATGTCCAATTGCAGTATACATTACTTAATATGTGTACGTTGCCTACATTACCATTAACTTCTGAAACTTGCCTGGCACTGAAGGGGTTTTGTGTTGTCGTCCGCGTGACAGAGCATGTGTCGCTGGAGTCTGTCTTGAACGGTGAAAGCCTTCCAGCAATGGTTGCACTTGTACGGTTTCGTCGGATTGATGAGTTGTCTTCGCCGTACCGTAGCGTGCTGACTAGCATGATTAAAGAGTTCGGTCTTCTCGCTGAAGACCACCTTACAGACCGGACATTCGATTGGTCCTATTTCTAAGTTGACCAGTTGCTGAACATCTATTAAAATCGGAATCATACATGTTGACATTATAATTCTTTGTCTATTATCAATCATGAGGACAAACTGCAACCCGCTACAAAGCAGACAAAATACAAGCCGACAGTCAATAGAAGGGTCTTAAGGAAGAATTTTAAGGTAGGTCTATGGATAGCTGTTTGTAATTGAAGTTATCGTCTCGATCTATTTCCTTTTAGACAGGCTTTTAAAGAGGATCCTAGGTATGACAGTGTTGAGTCAATAACCATTCTGCAGATGGAAAATAATAAACCAGAAGTACAAACCGACCTTAGGAAATTTCAAACAATGACATCATGAACAGAGAGATCAAGTTTTTGACTTGCAACCAGTGAAACAATGAATAAGCAATTAACAAAACAAAAGATCAAAATCAGTCGTTCATAAGAACAACAAATTTGCCATTTAGATGACTTGCAGATGCATGCATTCAACCGGCTATTCATAAAATTTACCTTTTAACATTTTAATGACGAGCTGCATTGGCTTCCCACTCAGATCTAGTACACTTTACCGACCGAAGGCATAAGATTTCCAGCATCATTTACTACACTTCGGTCAGAAAGGGTTAAATTGCTAAGATCCCCAAAATGTATCCTTTACTCAACCGACTGATCAAAGTCATTCAGTTGACAAATCTAACTAGGTAATTATCTATCAATCAAAGCCACTGGACTCATATTCTGCTCATCAAAAACTCAACCATCGAACCACTACTGTTGACCTGACCAACACCGCATCCCAGAGCGACTACAGTCTCGCATACCTTTGTCTTGCATCAGCAGCTGTGCATCCATACAACCATCACCAAATCCAGCATCCTCCGCTGCATGGGTCAGCGTATGGAGGTTCAGCATGACCTGGCTCTCAAAGGTCAGGTCACAGTGCGTGCAGGGCAGATCGTCCACTCCACTCGACGCAAGACCTCGCGCCAGACGCCTGTGTAACACTCGAATCGACCTCTTGATCGGCTCCTTGTATTTCTTCATCCTGCACAGTTAAAAATCATGAAATTACGATCACAAAAATCATGGAAATTACAAAAATCATGAAATTACAATCACAAAAATCATGAAATTACAATCACAAAAGTCATGGAAATTACAAAAATCATGAAATTACAATCACAAAAATCATGGAAATTACAAAAATCATGAAATTACGATCACAAAACTCATGAAATTACAATAACAAAAATCATGAAATTACAATCACAAAAATCAAAACGAAAGATTATTTCAAAGCTATCGTAATCATACGCGCCAACTTTCTAATGTGCTACACTGGTGTGACTTCAATTACAGAAAGTTCTTCAGCGATGCATGTTAAACATGGAAATAAAATTGACATCTGCGTGGTACAGAGGTGAAAGGGAACTGACCGGTTGAGGTAAAGCCTAGTCTTCTTTTTCTTCCACGACTGAAATGAACTGCTACCAGTCTCATCTGCAGAGTTCTGTAAAAAAAAACAAAGGTGAAGAGGAAAGAGACAATATTAGGAGAATTGTTAGATATTTAATCCCATCAACTATAGACTTCATCAGCAACAGAGAATTTTTAAAATCTAATCTTAACCACAAGGCTGAGAATACTGTGCTCCTGAATCTGTTGGTCTATTGCTTCCACAGTCACCACTGTGCACCAGATGCGTCTGACTGTTGATGTCCTTACCTCATTGATGACATCAAATCGGCTTCTTCTAAATCCTTGCAAAAACAGTTTATTTGGCTGACTAGCCGTTAGCAACCAGAGAACAAATTTGTTCCAGCTCTGTCAAATTCTTTCTGAGATTAGTTTTCCTTTATGGTCCATGATCTGGGTGTCAACCTTGACAGAGAACTGTCTTTCCCAACATGTAAACTTAGTAATGTAATACTTATACGGATCATGCTACTACATATTTTTGAAAAAGTTTGAACCATCAATCTTCGGTTGACCAAGTTCACCAACCTCGTCATCTGTCTTTTGGTCATTCTTGGCGGACATACGGCCATGCCGCCTTGAAGCCCGATATCCCCGCTTTCGGGGTCTGCCTTGTTGGCGTTTTGCAGCATTCTCTGCAGTTTCTGCATCCCCTGTTGCATCCTGAGCCGGTTCGTCATGCTCAGCGAGATGCTTCTGAAGCAGAGCAGATGAGCGGAACTTTTCTGGGCATTCATAACACGGCCAGTTCAACTCTGACTCTTCGGTCACTAAAGCCAACAAAAGTCCTCTAAACAATTAAGACAGATGACAGACAAAGGAAATTTTCTAAACACCCTGATTCCATTTTATTCTCTTGCGCTACTGATCAATTCGTAGAATGCTCAATCCTATCGACAGACTATTTACATGCAACTTAACTCTTTACTGACCAAACAGCAGTTAATGGTATGGGAAGTCCTATACAGTCGATCGGTATAAAGGGTTAAACATTCACATCAGTAGACAATTCAACAGAAAGCTAGAAGCAGATATGTGTGTAACAGAATGCAGAATGTCTATTAACTACTAGATTAGAATGACTTTTTATGATTGAGAAGCTCTTCAACACCAGTGTTGGTTTAGAATAATTCAACTGTTTCCTCTTTCAAACAAAATGCAGTAACAGTAAGACTTAATTAAGTAAGACCATTTGATGCAACTGCACAAGAGCCAATTCATACTTTTCGTACAATATGCTAAAGTGAAATTCAACTACCTACTACAATTATTCCGGAGAAATACTACAAAACTCTACCAACAATATTAGATAAATCTGTTACCTTTCTCGTCGCCAGGACTGGGGTGGTGAGTTGATAAGCCAAGTCTCTCTGCATAATGAGCAGCATACCAAACCTAGAAATCAAATTTCAACATTTCAAATTTAAAAATCAGTAATAATTTTTTTAAATCGGTATTGAAACAGCGCAATGTCTGCTCCTAACCCAGTTTCTAAGCTGAAATGTCCTATCCTGAATTAATTTCACCTTATAATATTATAACATATATCATTAGAGCTATTCGCTACAGACATAATACATAGAGCAAATCTTGCAATAATTACAAATGTGTGAATAATGTGACTTTGCTGTCATAAGACAGCAGGACTTGGTAAAAAAATAGCACACATAATAACACACAAGATGAACCTTCAGTTCCTGTCGTGGTTCTACGTTTTTTATCGTTGAGAAATAGATGTCACTGCCAAACTGATATGCGACCATATTCTGCTCTGCACAACTCGCCGCTGGACGAACAAACATCATCCAGTTGCAACAGTTTTCGTCGATGGCATCCAGGTAGCTGATGCTGTTCTCTCTTTCAACCTGATTGTGGGAGTATAAAGCAATAGTAATCACTACAATTACAATCCAGAACTGACTGCACATTTAAGCAACTATCACATGAGCATTCAGTAAAAATGTTATATAGTATTAACCATTATCTGATGTAGATTTTTTCAGTTTCTTTCTGTTTCATTTTATTATAATTTACATTTTCTTTTTCATGCACTCTTATTAATGATCCGCTATATCTATATATAACAATCACAATTTAGAAATGATCAATGTTTTAAACTAAAACTATAATGTTATAAAGTGAATAGAGATCATATTAATTATGGGTAGGAATTCATCTAAAGTAAAATATATTTCATGATTAGGTGATAAAAGAGACAACAGTTAGTTTTCTTGAGCAAAGAAAACCATACAGAATTTACCAATAATTATAATTATGCAGCAAATTTACAGAAATCACAAAAGAAAGGTATTCGGTAACTCTATAATGCAATACATTTTCGAAGAAGGTAAATTTCTTGAATACATAAACTTTTAAAAAAGAAGAAAGATACACACTGAAAAAAATGCGAGTAAACAGAAAATTGTACAAATATGCATAACTAGAAAAAGTAAGAAATGCAACGTACAAATTATGTTTACAGGCCTCAATGCGTCTCATACAAATAATAAAGCTAGCCATACAGTTGGATAAAATAAAGAATGAAAGAGAAGGAGCCGAATAAGTTATAACATGTCAATCAGTGTATAATGTGTAAAATGGATGAAGCGAACCACGATTTGATTCGACAAAATCAATTCTATCAAGAATTAACAATCCAGCAGAATGAAATTTCTAGAATGCCTGTATTTGGATTGTGTCAATTGATGAGTCATTTGTAAGTAAGGCGCTGAATCAAAAAGACAGACTACTGAAAAACTGACTCACAACCAACAACAGCGCTTTCGATGACAAGTTTTCTACGCTTCCAACCAAGTTGGCTAGAAATGGACCAAACTGCGTTCTTTTCGGTATAAGTCTCTTTGCAAAAACTCCCAGCTCTACAGAAAAAACAGCTAAAATTTTCAGACATCATTCACAAATGCTTCCTTGAAATGAAAATCACTTATCTCTCTCCACTGCCTCCTACCCTCTTTCTCTCTCCACTGCCTCCTACCCTCTTTCTCTCTCCACTGTCATACTTCAATAGAAGGTTGTATCCTATTGCTAGTGGAGTTAAAATTTTCAAATTAACTTGCATCGGTTAGCCTTTAATGTCAGACTTCAAAATTGTTAGTTGATTTTTACAATATTATAAAAATAATGGTATGTATGTACGTACAACATAGGTACGTAACTATATATATATATGCATCTTAACAGTTAGATAGCACCTTTTATGTACCTCAGAAGAGCTGAAAATGGTGCATTTAAACATAAGAAAAATCACTCAGCAGTCAGCACAAATTATGTACCTGCATAATATTGCTAATTAAAATCAACTAATGATTAAAAGTAATTTCATTTAATAAAACGATAACATAAGCAGAGTTGGTGTCGACCTGCCAGGCCTTCGGCATTGGCTTCTCCAAGACGGAAGATCTGAAGAACGGGTGGAAGGCTCGACCATGCGCGTGACTGAACGACCTTGTCACAGACTGGAACCAGTTTGTGTTTAAGACATTCACCCATGTACGACATCTGGCAATCTTCACACCCTGTTGAACACAATCAGCATCCCGTCACCACTGGCACATTTCCAAAACCAACATACATCACGTTACCAAAATGGTGATGATTGGAAAACAGTTCTGACATTCACTGCTGTGTCTGGGGCAGAATTTATACTACGTATAACGCGATGGGCAAAATCAATGTTGTGGTCCGTGGGCTTAAGCGTAACTGCCTCAAGTCGCAGTGCTCAATCAAAGCTAGAGGAGCACAAAGGCATATACTAAATGTATACTAAGGAAAAACCAGCTGCATACTGGCAAGAAAATCTGTCTCTGCTCTACCTCTGGATTCCTCTATCCTTAAATTATGCACACTAGCAGCAAATGTTTGTAAATGACATCCTCTCTCACCAAGAACCCAGTGCTGGTATTATCAGATTGAAACTTTGCTAGTATATGTAAATGCAATTAGTGATACGCTCTTCAACCAATTGTTCATGACATTGGGATTTGCCACTCCCCAGAGTCTTCTCCAGGATGTACCAACAATGATACAGTTTAATCCTAATGCTAGAGGGTAACATAAAAGCAGGTCGAGCCATTACTCCGAAATGTTTTTTGCCATTTTCGATGCAATGTGGGCAATGTGTTCCTTCCATGTCAAATGACCATCAACGTAGACTTCTAAACATTTAGTTAAGTCTAGTAAGAGACAAAAGCGTAAACGTAGCATGCAGTACATAGTTCGTAAGTGCTGTACGGCTTTGAGACGTAGATAACTCTCTGTGTCGGTGACGGTGACCTTTCACGCTGCGCCAGTCTTTCGGATTTTCTAATCTAGAAAACAACGGAATTTTTTTTAAATAATTGATCAATAACCAAAAACCATCCAATTCACATGTAAAACAATCGTACATCAAACCTTATTGGGGGGTTTCACTCAATTCCATTAGATCAGCCTTTTTGATCTAGCAATAATGTTTAAATGGGTAAGAATTTAAGTACAAACATCCACACATTTCTTAGGTAGAACTGCCTCTTCTCAATAGTTGGCTCCCTGTGTGGAACAGGCCCCTTGGTGCTTCGTTTGCTCCCCAGGGTCCAGTCCGACACATTCTATTCCTAATTCAAAATTCCTTTTAAGCAGTGCTGGGGTCAGGGCGTCGGCGCACTTTGGAGTAACAGCCTCGAAGGAGTGCTATATAAATCTTTATAATGAACGAACGAATGAATAAATGAAAGGCAAAAAACTCTAACAAGAAAATGCTTCAGAAACATTCTCAATAACATGGCCTAAAATCCAGATCTTCAATTCACAAGCAAAAAACCTAATTCGGAGTGGGGTATGTGCAAAAAGAATCAAACTAACCACGACATTCTCTTCCTTTGGTTCTGTCACCTGGTCCGGATTCTCGGCGTTTGAATAATCATCTTCGCCCAGCAGATGGTCCAAATCACCGTCGTCACTGCCGCATGGAACTGCCACAAAAAAGCAGAATAAATTTCAACACAATAAAACTGCAAGACATAACATCAACAGTTCAACATGGCTAACAACAAGAAAAGTTTCTCTATTGTTAAAATTCTACTCCGGAGATTACATTTCCATCAAAAGATCTTCTAGGTTAGAAGGTGGCACATATTTCCATTCTTCCCATTCACACTCCATACTTCTGAATCAGTTCTGATGGGACACGGTGATGAATTGGAGAGACAATTAGCCACGTAATGCAAGTACTATGGGTTCGATCCTCTACCCCATAAAGCTTTCTACCCCATAAAGCTTTCTACCCCATAAAGCGGTTACTGTGTAGAGACTTTTATTCACAATTGCTCAGCACAAACGATTGATGCTTGGCCACCAAATGCAAAATATTATATGTTAATCATTTATTAATCGCTTATTAATCATTTATTAATCATTTATTAATCATTTATTACTTGCCAATTTATTCAAACTTCGCCTTCCAGAGAAGAGACTCAATGTCTAGAAAGACACTCAGACTGACGGCAATTTCATCCACCATCACACCCCGATGACAACCACCATCATGTTATTGTTATTATCATTATTGTTATTATCATTATTGTTATTATCATTATTGTTATTATCATTATTGTTATTATCATTATTGTTATTATCATTATTGCTATTAGCATAATTATTGTGCAGCTTTATGAAACTCCATTTTCAAAAATCATCTACTAACCAATACCACAGTTATCATTCAGCCTCAGATGCCCGTAAACCAAAGCGTCTTGTCTTTCCCCAACTTCCGAATCATCAGCATACTACAACGAAGAAAAAAAACCAAAACAATGCTAAAGACTTTCAATGATATTTCATTTCAAAGCAATCATTGATTAACGTGTTGATAGAGCTGCAAGATTAGTTTCCACATAAGATTAGATTAGATTCAACATAGCGACCCACGACCTTGGCACCATTCCGCTGGAGTTCTGCCGCCTGTGAAGGTAGCACCATTTCAAGAATTGTCGAACTCCCTGAACGTTCTTGCGACGGCTGAACAATCATGGACGACTGAGGCAGAAGCGGGACAGAAAGCGACGACGCCTGCGGATAGATTGATGACAACTGAAAAGAAACAATATTGTCAAGACAATGTAATTGTTTAACGATTAACGAGTAACAATGACTTCGTGAACGGCAATTGTTCATTTAATATTATTTGACTGTACATAGGAATTAAGTCTCAAGCAGGAATTGCAATTTTTAATTTATGTAGCACCTATACTTCAAGATGCTTTAAGTTATGGACTACTCCATGTAAGGTAACTATTCATTTCTTACAGAAGGGATTGGATAGGAAACTTCACGGTTACATTTCAGTTGAAAACAGAACTGAAACCTCAAGCAGGAAAGACTAAAAATCATGGCTGAAAAATGGTTGGTCGCTTTTCTAGTTAAGATAACCATGTAAGACAATGGACATTCGAATAATTAATTCAACAAACCACAATGACACAAGAATGACGTTTTGAATTTGAAAATACAACTACAAAATATATAGATGCTTTTGGTAGCGGATTATAATTAATAATGAAAGCCACAATAAATAATTAGCTGGTCCCAGCCTCCCAGGCACTCGTGATATCTTCAACAGAGTGAATATACCCTCAACACTGAAGTTGACACTTATTATACTTGCCATGTGCAGCATTGAACCAGCATTTGCATTAGATGTAGTAGGCAGCGCTGCCCCAGAAGCCAGATCCTGAGTTGTAATCGTGTCACTGTTGGTTCCCTCCGACATGGACAACCCCAAGGGTAGCCCGGTCGAGGGGCTGACCCCCATTCCCTGTAGCAGCCCACTGTAGCCTAGCCCGAGAGATGAACTGGGGATGGAGAAAGACACAGAATTCGATGACTGCGACTGGTTCTGCGATAGACCACTCATCAGAAAAGGAACCTAGGCAAGAACAAGAACACTCAATGTATGCATACAGTTTGCCATTATCATAGAAACTTTCTACAACGTTACAGCGGCGTAAGAGTCTAACCTCTTGAGCTTCACAAAAAGCACACAATGGTTTTATTAAACCATGGCTGACAATCTAAGAAATAAAATTGTTAGTATGTAATCATATATTCTATCTAGGCCTACACGTATTCACATAATTATAAAATTATAATAAAACACCAGACTTTATGACATTTCTTAAAGTAACACATTAAACAAACAATCCTTATTCACATGAACAGTGCAACAGTGGCCCAGCAAAAAAAGCTAGAAGATTTTATAAGAAGGGCCTTATTCCCACTCAAAAACTCACAACATTGAATGCTCGGCAATGCATCTAAATGTATGCTTAGTAATGCAATACATGTGTGCCAACTCCGTTTTGTCCCTAAATTTGTCATCTAACATCACGCTACCATCGTAACAATCTTTTGTCTGGTGCATCGTAACAATCTTTTGTCTAGTGCATCGTAACAATCTTTTGTTTAGTGCATCGTAACAATCTTTTGTCTGGTGCATCGTAACAATCTTTTGTCTAGTGCATCGTAACAATCTTTTGTCCAGTGACCAAAATGAGATTCAACATTTCATCCAATACTATTCAAAGAAGCATACAACTGACAGTGCAATGTCTTAATTACACGTCTGCAGAGGCACATTTTACATTCCATTAGCGACATGCAATAGTTCTCACACAATTCCATCCATTCCTTTTAACTCCCAAGGATCGTTTTCACTTACAGAAATGTACTGCTTGTTGTCTCCAATAGAATGACCTTGAGTAAGGTCATCAGCCTGCGGACAAGAGGCTGCTTGGTAGACCACATCCGGAGAAATCCGTTCAAAATTTCCCGGCATGGAGGCCATGTAGACGGGAGGAAACGGTCCAGTGGTGAGCTGGAAAGCACCATCCTGCAGCTGGACGGTGGCAAACGTCTGGAGGATGCCATGCGAGGTGACGTACTGACCGCTTGCATCGGTCGTCGTCATGGGAACAGCCTCCGAAGTCGCAGAATATATGAGGCCGTTGTCGGCTGAGACTGACCATCCCGACTCCAGCTGATCGCCGGTTCCGGTGTCCATTCCTATCACCTGTCTCCTTCACTGCAACTACTGGAAGTTTGGAACAGAAAATTATGTATATGTGTGTGTACTGTGTAGGAGACACATGCAAGAAAGCAGTGATTTCTCTTCCAGAAAAAAACTGGTTATAGAACCAAACATATCAGAAAAATCGACTGATGGTGGACTATAGAGGTCCATTTTATGCTAATATTCAAATTAATTATATATCTAATATATAATTATATATGTATTATATAAATAAAAAATATAATATATACATTATAATTATGCATGCATATAAAAAGTAAGTAAGTAAAGTCATCCAAGGGTCGAAGGCCCGAGGGCCGAAGGCTCCTTTTTTGGCCCTTGAGCCGGCAATGGACGAATCCCAAGGTCCTGGACATGGGGCCGGTGTATCACAGGACTTGCCGTTTACTTCCCAGCTTACTCTGGTACCAATTTATACTGCTTGGTGACAGAGGCACGTGTGCGTAAACAACTTGCCCAAGGTCGTTACCCGAATTATGAATGCATATACACAGTGAAATTAAAGTAAACAATATTTTTTAAAGAAAATTAACTATGTAGTTTTTTATATCTGATAAGGTCCTGGAGTGTCATTCCGGAGTGATACATCTTAACAAAAACTGCAAGTAAGTGTGTACAATTGTTTATACACAAGTAAACTGAGACTTATTGTAATGTGCTTCATTGTGAACGGCTAACTTTGGTCAAGGACTTGGATCCCACATTTTTATTTACTTCATTATAGCATGACCTCATTATAATATAATCTTTTTATAAAATGGTCTGTGATTGGACTCTGAAGCCAGGACTACAGTGAAGTTAAGGTGCTTGCATACATTTACATGTACTTTTGAATTTTATTATGGTGTTGCTGGTTATTAAACTTTTTACAAACCTTTTAACATCTGCAAGGTCACATAGAAAAGCAAATATGAGGAGCATAAAATTTCTGCTTTCATTTTAAAAGTTACAGTGCACCTAATCTGCATTAGAATTTTCGACTGCTGAAGCGAAACGCAACATAAAAACAATGCAAGTCTAGCATAATATTAAAACAATGCAAGAACAATACGTCAAGTAGGAAGGGAGTTAGAAACCAAGTAACTTGTCGGTTAATTCACCTGACGAACCTCATATTTTTACTCACCGTTTTTTAGTGGTGTTAGGTTTAAGGTTTAATAGGGTTAGGATCAGGGCCAGGGCTAGGATTAGGGTTAGGATTAAAGCTAGGGTTACGGTTATGATTTGGGTTATGGCTAGGGTTAGGGTTATGGTTAGAGTGAGGGCTAGGGTCAGGATTAGGATTAACCCCTAACCGTATAGTCTTAACTCTAACCCTACCCCCACCCCTAACCCTATTCCTAGCCTTAGCCCTAATCCTAAACCTAGTCCTAATACTAACCCAACCCTAATCCTAACCCGAACCCTAACCCGAACCTTAACCCTAGCTCTGACCCTACACCTAGCCATAATCCTAACCTTAGCCCTAACATCAAACGGCCTTTTTTCCACCATTGTCACTTCGTCCATTTTGAACTCCAGGGATCGGCCTGAGCCAGTGCTCCATGTCTTTGGGATGTATTGCAGTTTTTAACCGAACCCTAGCCCTAATCCTAAACCAACCCTAGCCCTAATCCTAACCCAAAACTTAACCCTGGCTCTGACCCTACACCTAGCCATAATCCTAACCCTAGTCCTAACTATTAAATGTGCATGTAAAATTGTGAATATCATAACCAACAGGTGAATTGAAATTTGCATGTAAAACTGCATATGATGGGTTTCGGTGTCGTCAGGTGAATTAACTGACAAGTGCCAAAGACAAATAGTTTGAAAACAGGACAAAATTTTTTTTAAACAGATCAGATTCTAACCTGGTCCTGAAACGTCTACCGCAATGCTAAATGCTATTGCAACACATACACACACACACAAATTCAGTGGTCATATTGTAGACCTAATTAGGACAACCCAACCTTTAGAACATCACTAGCACTAAGATGCTTTAGGGTACCTTACAACATCAAATGTCAATCCTGCTACCAACCGTCTACCTCCTTATACCACATTCTAAACTCATAGTGCTACAGCAGCTACACAGTCATGAAGTTCCATAAGAAACTGAGTTGAGTTGTGAGGGGAATGGTGGAAGTTGCATTTGGTCTTGAAAGAACACATAGACTAACTGCAAAAAGTTACCTGCAATACAGCAGTTGAGTGAGTTGACAAAGGTTTCTGAACAACATTGCACTCAAAATTCGGTGGCATTTACAAGGTTGCAGTTTGTGCAATGTGCTGCATAAAATTGCTGTGTTGCCCTTTTGAAAAGTTGCATGGAACCGCAAAAGGTGCTTCTCCTGTACGCATTTTCAGTTTATTTATTCAATGCACTGTTACTAGTTAGGCTACTTTTCAAAGGATAGCGGATTGCAGGTCATAAGAACAAAAACACCAAAAAGAAGAGGCCATTTTCCCGATTACTGGAATTCGGTGGACATTTCTAACAACCTTTTAATTCCCTATAGGCCTACTACGAGACCCGTACTTTCGATCCAGCAGTTTGCGTAACATATTCGTCACGCATCACTTCACACCAGTCTATTTTTAGCCGACACTTTGGATCAAATTAAATACCATCAAAAGCAAGGGAAGGCGCATTTTAATCACCGGTGCCGCAAGGTTACACTGCGAAAACCCAGACAGCAACTGACTCATCCTATAAACTATTCATTGACCTTCATTCGAAGAAATGGTTATAGCCCTGCCATCAAAAGCTGCCCCTGGAACAAACTATCTCCCAAAGAGGCCCATGAAAAAGTTAATTAAGTGGGGCGGTGGACCCACGGATGCCTGTTTCCCTTCGACTAAAATGGTCATAGACCGCATTGGAATGGTCCAATGGAGGGACAAAGGAGGTCAGGTTGCCGTACACAACTCTCCTACGCCGTTTTAAGTCTCATTAAAGAACTTCTGATTAACCAAAAAATTATTATTCGCAACAAATAACTTTTAAATAACATTATCCAGAATTAATGTAATGAATATGGAAATATTTTATAAAATGTTTGACCAACTTACCGGTTACATTAACCCTAGCAATAAATTCCAGATTTCGAGATGTAAATAAGTGAGATCTCGTCGGAAGTGCGAGAGCCACCTGGTGAATGAACTACATAATATTGTACAATAATATTGTACATTAACTGCATAATTATTCCATTGAATAGAACCAATGATGTATCCCAATATGATTCTGGATGTATCCCAGAGCCTTCTATTACTGAGCAATAGAAGCAGGGTTTAAAGTGGGTGGGTTCCCACTGCTCTCGAATTTCTTGGCTTGCGTTCCCACTGCTCACCATGCATGGAACCCTTGAAACATGGGCTTTCCCAATAAAACCTAATCAGCGTTCCCACTGCTCAGAGTTGGCGTTCCCACTGCTCACCCAAGCCACTTTAACCACTGAATAGAGGGCTCTGATGTATCCCTACTACAGAGCCGTTATATATTCTAAATACTGCCCTACTATAATCTATATAAATAAAGAGAAGATTCTGTCTGTCTGTTTGTCCGGGATGCATTTCAACAGTTTTATAAGTGTGCAAGCGACTTCAGCGTCCACACTAGAATAGTTATTGTGCGGCTGCGTACTGCAACAATTCAAGAAAGACACGACGTAATAATATATCTTCATTTAATGATTCAATCTGACACACCGCAGAATGATTACAGGTACAGCTAGGTTATACGAAATACGGCCCACTATAGCACGATACGCAGTTCGGCTTTACAGCAGTGGGTTCGGTAGCTTAACACTAATGGCCTAAGTGCTGGATCACTCCTGGTTCGGCCAAGCCAGAAGTGGGAGGGGCTATCTTATTTTCAGCAGAACCCGAGTCAAACAACACAACAGCAAAGCGTCAATGGCAGCTAACAGAAACTTTAATAAATTAATACCCATTGTGAGGCTCTAACCCGGGTCGCGAGGGCGACACTCAGTTTAACGACCAGCGCTCTCTCAACTGAGCTACGGCGCGGAGGTACGCTAACCGTGATCTGAGTTTCTTCAGGTTTCCTAATTACTTTGATCGGCGAGTGATTGTCACGCTCGCATCACCCATCCCTCTGACGATCCTTCTATTCGGTCACTGGTGTTCTCTGGTGTTTACGGATGGTAGCTGGAGCGGCACCAGTGACAAGCGGTGATTCCGTTAGTGTGCGTCCGTGCGTCCCGGACGCACAAATTTTGACACCGGACGCACAAAAATAAAAGTGGTGCGTCCATGGACGCACCGAAGTTGTGGATGGACGCACAAATAAATTAACGATGCGTCCATGGGACTCCAATAAAAAATACCGTGGGTCCATATTTATTATTTATGTCACTGTCTCAGTTTATGCATTGTGTATTTGCGTATTCATTGAACCAAAAAGAACACGCACACTGACTGGTGATGAATAATTTATGCAAAGACCTATCTATGAATATTTAATTTCTTTGTTAGTGAATGACGTAGCCTACATGTATAATGGGCTATAGGCTATATATAGCCTATATCGTTCCCATGAGCGTTCGATTGTGGCTTAAAAAGTATCCTGATGACCGTCGTCGTATAGATCTTAAAATGAGGAAAATTAAAAGAAAAAGGAAATGCTAAAATATTTTCTTTGAAAAGTCTAAATTGTAGTCGGGAAGATTGGTATAGCCTACTGGTTATAGGCTAGTGTCCAAAAAGTCCCTCTTTATTTTGAAATGGATGTCCTTATAGCTGTTAGCGACAATTACATTAATTATTTTTAACTCTCTCAGGCTCTACATTCATGCATTCATTTCAAGAAGTTAAGCCTATATTATATGTATCGCCTCTTCGAGAAGTCCTCTCAGAGCTAGGCGCTTCCCAATATTCAATATGATGCAATCTGATTATAGGCCTATGCTCTAACATCTTTTGCTTCTAAATGGCTGTTACTTTGTTCTCAACATTTAAAAACTACAACTTCTAGTGCTGAACGTTGACTTAGGCCATAAGGCCTATAGCCTATTTGACCTCTGAGGCCTATAGGTCTATATTTCGTAATAATTTAGTCTGCCTCTGGAACCCCCTATAAAAGGCGATCCGGGGGCTAAGCCACCCTTAAAAAAGGCCATTCTTTTTTGACATGTAAAACTTAAATATTTTCTATGGAAAATTTCCATGAGATTTCAGCAGGATGACTAAAAAAGGTCGTCAGAAATTTTGGCAGATGAAAACGGAAAATTTTCTCCGCGAGGGCTCGCCCCCCCCACCAAAACTGAAATCCTGGCGCCGCCACTGATGGGACTCCAAAAATGGAAGGGTGTGGAGTCCATGACTCTCTTCCATTTGGCGTGGACTCCAACTTTTTTTATGTGATGCTCTGGTTCGTTGTGAAATAGAAAAGAAGCTATCACATTGGCGCACCTTATACTGTCGTCACGTTATTCTCTAGAGGTGAGTCGCTTTGTCTATTTGTCTATTTGTTGGGTTTAATCTGACTCCAGCCGAGAGTAGGGATTTGTAGTTTCTGTACATTGCAGGAATTTTTTTCTGCTCTTCCGTTTCTTCATTTTTGCGTCGTCGGTCCGTAAAATGGATGCTAAGAAGTCTAAATGTCGATTAATTTGAATTTAAATTTAAAACGTGATTTATATTTAAAATGTTTCTGTAGTGCTTGTAGATTTAAACCAGCACTTCTCTATGACCCATCAATTTTCGTTTATTCAAAACGACAGGCTGGTAGAATGCAGCTAGTGCGTTTAACTAGTTATATTGCTCTGACGTATATAAATTGAGCATTTGCCTTTTTTGGTACTGCTCTTTGGAAGTCTCTCTCCATTGACCTGTTCTTTGTTGTTAAGTGGTGCTACTACACCACCGCACCCCACGCATGTGATTTGTGTGAACTTCTGTCGGTTATCTACACCCTTTAATGGACCAAAAGCGACTGGGGAACCAATGTTACTCGTCATTTTAGTGCTGCAGAATGATTTTAGGCTATTGCTGAATTTCAATTGCTTTTATAGCCATTTTATCTGATTGTGTCAGAACGTTTGTGCGTTTCAGAAGATGCTTCTGAGCGTGCTACAGAGAGTGTGCAAGAAAATATCGTTGATGCCAGACCTTCCTCGTGGACGGCTCCAAAGGACTACGTGGCACACACTATACCCCATCTGCTTCAGATTCTAGCTGAGAAACGGAAGATCATAGTCGACGCAGGCTCCCCTGGCGGAGCAGCAAACCAATCGGCCAAGATCGATCTGCAGAGGTAATGTTTACTCTTTAATAATTTCCTCTGTTGGGGTACCTTCATTAAAATGGTTTGTTATCTATTGCTTCCACAGGCTTCTACAGGCCCGTTTTGAATGCTCATCATTATAGTGCTACATAATTATTCTAAGCTATTGTTTTGTTTCAAATAGTTTAATAGCTATTTGTTCTGATTGTGTTGGAACATTTGTGCGTTTCAGGCAATGCCAAAGATCCTGCATCTGAGCGTGCAACAGACTGGTCAAAAGAAAATGTAATTGACAACGGACCATGCTCATCAACCGCTGGCAAGGACCCTGTGAGGCATGAAGTTCCCCAGAAAATCATCGAATGGTTCCAGGTTACTCTGGCCGATGTAGAGCAGCAAACGAATCAACTAAAGTCGTTGTGTCGAGGTAATAGAAAGATTTTTGCTTACATTGGAGATTGGATTGATAGGGTTAGGGTCTTTTACGCAGAGGTAATGGGTTAGGGACTTTATGCAGAGGTAATGTAAGCTATACTTTTTGATAAATTCCTCGGTTGTGTCTACCTTTATTATGATGTTTTGTAATTCGTAACTTCTGTATGCCAGTTTTGAATGTGATATAATGTAATTAGTAATTAATTCTCTAGTGTTGATCACAACCATGAAATTTGGGCTTCTCCCACCGTGGCTCCCAAGGTGGCAGAGATTTGCGAACCCCGGCACTGGGTGCCCCATGCCCAGACGGGCACAGTAGTGAATGTTTGGAGTGAAAAAGGTGCAAAAACTGTGAAAATGCATCTCGGTCAAACAGACAACACACACATGCACAGAATCTTCTATTTATATAGATTACTAGAATACTGTAAAAAGTAGCCACAGTTGGATCCTGTGGCAGCTATGTATTATATCTGAATTTGCAATGCGCCAGTCATGCGCTTTGACGTGAAATTCATATGCAGTGTCCGTGCTGTAGTCGGGAGCACCTCTGAGTTGCGAAAGGGCTTGAAGGGGTGCTGTTGCAAATGCGAGAAATAAATAAATAAAATTATAATAGCTTCTAAAATGGACGTTCTGATGTTGTTATCAGCTGATTTATTTTATAATCGTAGTTTATAAAAGTTTTTTTTGTCGTCTGTAGGTTTCAGCTCCATCGGGCAGGCTGTTTCTGGCCACAAACATCTGGCTCGAAAGGGGAAGGCAAAGGAATCTGAACTGGTAACCTTGAATAAATACTTTGACTTCCGATGAATCGAAATACCATTATCAGATATTTCATTCAAGAATTTATATAGCACCTCTTCAAGGAAACTACTTGGAGGTGTGTGCTTCTGACTAAAGCAGAGCTAAAAGGTACAGTTTCAAGTGCTTAGACGAGGTGGTGCAGCTCAAGAGGGAGGTCGTTCCATACTACAGTGCCAGCCTCCGAGGAAGCGTGGTTTTCAACATTTCGTTAGATGGGCATTAATCGTAAACTTTGTATATAACAACCTAACTGTCATGCCTAGGCTGTGCCCCTAAAAGCCACTGGGTCCCTTTCTCTCTCTGTCCTCCCTCTCGAGGTGTCTGCAAACCATTCTTCCATCTGTGTTGAAAGTACCTCTCAATTGTCTATGCTGCGAGAGGCGCTCTATAAATTTGTAGATATGACGCAATATTCGCAATTGCTGTTTAAAATCAAACCTGAAGTTTAGCAGGGGGTAATGGCAACACTTTTTCATGAAGAGCGTATGGATGTGTGATAGCTTCTCGCCACATTTGGCCATCCATTTGGTCAGTGGCGTTGGTAAAATTGGAAATGTGATGAGCACATTGCATGGCTGCCATGCAAGGCAGTAAAATATGACTCCTGTAATAAGTTTGATCATTGTTCATACTGTGAATTGTAATCCTACTGTGAGATGTTTGTAAAATTAAGGGAGGATTATTGTTCTCCACGCTTTGGACTAGCACCGTCAGAGTATTAGCAGGCTGTACCATTCATTCATTCATTCATTCATTCATTCATTCATTCATAGCATTTATATAGCGCCCCTTCAAGAAACTACTCAGAGGCGCTCCCAGCCCAACCACGAGCAAAGAAAAAAGACTTGAGAGACTTGTAGAACCCAGCCGGATGGGCCACAAGTAAAGAGCGAAGCGCAACCGGGAGGTCATTCCAGACAGTAGGCCCCACAACCGAGAAAGCACGGCGCTGCTTAATAACTAAGCGAGCCCGCGGGACCAGAAGTTCACCCCTAGCCGAAGAGCGTAGTACACGACGCGCTGCAACGTCAGAGACTGGACAGCAAAGATCACGCAAGTATGACGGAGCACAGCCAAGGACACAGCGTGAGACCACAGCAGCGATGCGGTATGAGATCCGCTGGGACACTGGCAGCCAGTGCAGCACATCACGCATATAGGCAGAGACAGGAGCAAATTTAGGAAGCCGCCCAACAAGGCGAGCAGCGGAGCGCAATACACGATCAAGTCGCCCCAGGACCCCAATGGGAAGACCAGCAAGTAAGGAGCAACAGTTGTCGATTCGACTTGTAACAAAGGCGTGAACAAGGACGACGACCGCGTCGTGAGAGAGAGAGCGGGAGACCACCCGAAGCTGACGAAGCTGGTAATAGGCACTCCGAGCAACCAAGTTCACATGCTGGGACAGAGTGAGTTCAGAATCGAGGGTGAGACCCAGATCACGAACTGTGAGGGAAAATGAGATATGGGGAAAGAGCAGAGCAAGTTGTGAGAGGTCAATACCCTGGAGTTGCCTACGGCCACCCAACCAAATAAACTGTGTTTTGGATGGATTTAAGAGTAGCCGATTGGAGGCCATCCAGAGAGAGAGGACATCCATTTTCCTACACATCTGGCTGACAGCGGCCACCGCATCAGCCGAATAGGTATGGATGTAGGCTTGCACATCATCAGCAAATAGCTGGTGCAGAAGCCCTTGAGATGATAGTAAGGAGCAAATATCAGCAGTATAGAGAAGATACAGCAGCGGACCCAAGACGGAACCCTGGGGCACCCCAAGAGAGGCAGGGACCCAAGCAGATCTGGACGACCCAAGAACTACACAGTTTGAGCGGTCAGATAGGAAGGATTTAAGCCAATCAAGAGGCTGGTCCACTAAGCCGAAAGAAGTGGAGAGGCGCTGCAGGAGAATTGAGTGGTCTACAGAGTCAAAGGCAGAGCTCACGTCAAAGAGAGCGAGGAGAGTGACTTGACCACGGTCAACTGCGCCATAGAAGTCAGACAAAAGTCGAAGCAGGAGAGTCTCCGTTGAATGATTTCGACGGAAACCCGACTGCTGCGACGGCATCAAGTCATTCATATCTAAATAAACAATCAGCTGGTTGGCCACAATGCGTTCCAGTATTTTAGATAAGAAAGTAACGTTTGCAATAGGGCGATAGTTTGTAGGATCACTTTGATCCAGACCATCGCGCTTCAGAATAGGTAGAAGAACAGAGCGTTTCTGTGAGGCAGGAAGACACATCTCACGGATCGAAGAGTTGCACAGGATGGTAAGGAATGGGAGGAGATCGTCGATCAGTTCCTGAACCAAGAATGTTGGCACAGGATCCAGCTCACACGTCTTGGCGGCGGAGGAGAGGATGAGTCGACGCAGCTCCTCACTCGTAATCTCCTGGAGAGTAGGAAGCCGATGCTCGGTGGTAGAGAAGGTAGGCGAAGGCGATTCGGCGGTGGAACTCCGAATAGAAGAAATCTTGGCGGAGAATCGCTGTAAGAACACCTCCGCGGAGAACGGCGGGGGAGACTCCGACTGCCGACCACCCTTCGAACGGCCCAGTAGGCTGTTGAAAGTGGTCCAGAGTCTCTTCGGCTCCTTAGACTGGCGAGTGATGATGGTCTCCCAGTATTCGCGTTCTCATAGGGCACCATAGCTCCTTGATTAGATTGCTCACCTTGTAACCTAAAAAGTACCGGCTAGATCCTCCTCCACTGAGACACTTTGAGTGTACGAATCTTGAGCAAGTCATTCACCCACAAAATAATAATAATGACACAACAATTTCTATGGTGCCGTAGCACAGCACCAGCCGTTACAATGGCACCTCAACAAATACAAGATAGCCTCAACCGAGTTGGCCGAACGAACAGTGGTTCCAGCAGCAGACCAATCAATTGAAAAAGGGCACTTCCATAGCGTGTCCTCGTCCTCCACAATTGTCCACAGCCATCGAATGAAACCTTCAGAGAGTGGTGTCCAAGATGTCCATAACAATAGCACACGAATCTGAAGATGCAAGAGAAACATGCCATCTTCTCAAGTGCCACTCAATTTCAGGTAAATGCTCTAAATGCTGTGGCCTTTTGAAGCATTTTCCCTGTCGTAACTTGACAAGATTTAGCCAACCCAGAATTTAATTAACTTGTAAAACTTTTAGGATCCCAAGTTGAGTAAATAGGTTTTCTGAGTGTGAGTTATAAGGGAAGCCAGCTATTATTCTAACGATTCTTTTCTGCAAAACGTACAAGTTTGCTTTCTTTCTACAAGATTTTAATAGTCCCTTAGTCATCCATGGATGGTTGAGAGACCGTTGGTTGCGCTTTTTAGCTGTTATGAGAGGAAAGGCTATGTTGTAAACATTCGTGATCATGTCGAGAAAAACTTCATATGCCTTTTGTGGGTCTCTTACGATGCACAGGTCTGAGACTGGGGTGAAATCTAGTTGTGATAGAAGGATTCTAAAATGTTCCATTGCCTGATCGTTCATGATTCGTGTAGTGTAAGTAGTCGTCTTATCTTGTTTAGTGGGATGCGTAATGCGTATGATACCAACGCATAATGGATAAGTGATCTGAAATATCAGCGACAATAATCGAGGAGTTCATGATTCTGGGCCACGTATTTGTGAATATGTTCTCGATTAGTGTCAGTTATAGTGTCAGTTAAGGGAAGCCTTGTAGGTTGTAGTATTGCAGGTAGAAAGTGATGAGATGAGATGCAGTCGAGAAAGTTGTTAGTGAGCGCATGATCACTGTGTTTTAATAAGTCAATATTGAAATCTCCTAATAGAACTATCTCTTTTTTAGTTTCCGCTAGCTCAGTTAATAGTTGACTAAATTCCTCGTTAAATATCATCAGAGGAGTTCCAGGTGGCCGATAGATAACTCCCATGATAAGTTGAGAACCTTTCTGTTGGGGAACCTTTATAAATAGACTTTCATATGAATTGTGTAATGAATCGTGTTTCAGTTGAGGTAATTTATATAATTCAATATCTTTCTTCAGAGCCGTTTTAAGGCATAGGCAAGCGAGGCACATGCCGAGGGGCCCCGCGGCGACCCGAAAAGAGTACATCGCATAACAAATTAACAACATGTATGTTCTACGAACTTTAACTTATAGATATTAAACCTACATTTATTTTACATTTGTAGTACAAAGATGGCTGTGCTAGCTGTGTCATCAGTAAACTACAGTGGGCTACTATAATTAATAAATGTGACAATTTCAAAAAGTTGAGGAATTTAGTTAAGATTGCAGCTTAAAATGCTGCCATTGCAATGTGGAAATTAAAAAATTCCTGGTGGGAGGTGAACATTCCCCCATGTCCCCTCCCTCTTGGCGCTACGCAGCCCAGCGATCGACCGGAAATACTCGTTCTCCGTCCCCCAGAAACCTTGACCCCAGAGGAGGAGGACTAGATACAGGGTAGGCCAAAAACAATAATCACCTGTGGCTTTTCCCATGGGTCTATCTTGGCCCAAAAAATTTCGAATCAAGTCTCACAGGCTTAAAGTTAATTCATATCTACGTACAATAGCCAAATATCATCAAAATATTTGAAAATCGTTTATTGTTACTTTTGTTGCGTTACTTTTTTGGATTGTCAAAAACAGTGAGTGGGCTCACTAAAAGTGATATAACTTTTGTTCTGCTTCAAATACTTCGATGAAATTTGGCTACTGTACGTAGATATGAATTACTTATGAACCCGTAAAACTTGATGAGAATTATTATTTTTGGCCAAGATATTCCCAAAAAACCTTAGGGATCATTTTTTTGGACCCACCACGTAGATTAGACCCATGGTTATACGTTTAAGATTAGGGTTTGCCTAGGGCCGCAAAACTCCTTAAAACGGCTCTGTCTTTCTTTATATAGAAGCCTACTCCTCCCCCGCAACCTGTAGTTCTAGGTTTTTGTACACAATTGTAGCCTTCAATCTGTATAGTATCAGATGCTGTTTCCCATTTTAAGCAGGGATCCCGTCCTAAAGAAAAAGGAACCGGAACGCCGGACACTCACGACTAGGGGGTCTGGGGGAGCGTCGTGAGCTCCCCCAGTGGGGTCTGGGGCGAAGCCCCAGCCGACAACGGATTTTAGGGCAATTGCTGCTGAATAGAGCCCGTTTTAGCCACTTCATTTTACTAATTTTGCTATTTTTACCACTGGATTCTTAGACGTTCTGTGATAAGTAATCTCTTTCTCATCCACTATTTATTTATGCGGAATTCCTTAGAGCCAACTCGTTTCACCCGGATTCTTCATTGCACTTTGAGCTACTTAGGTTACCGATAAAAATTACTGTGTAGGATACTGGTAGGCCTACTTCCATATTATTAGGGCCTGCCATGAAATAATCAGACTGCTTATTATTTTTAGCTAAACATGGAGTCAAAAGCAATGCATGAAAATAATAATAGTTGTTGGCTATGGACTACTGTTATTATGCAATGTGTCTGGCTTCTATAGGCGATTATTGACACGGATTAGTTCTCTCAACTTTATAGTCTGTGCACATCTGACACTACTACACTAGCACTATGCAAAGATGCAATACGAAAATAATGAAACGAAATATTCCAGTTAAGAAATAACACAATGAAATAAAATTGTTAGTAGTTGCATAGACAATAGCAAAAGCCATTAAATTCAGTCAAATATTTTCCGCATGTGATAGTAACGTGGCTCTTCTCGGTCCTCGCATTTCCTGGACTGATTTTCAAATGCGCCACGGTGACCGACAGCCAACCATTTCTTCACATACGGAAGCGGGTTGAAGTCCTGCAAGGACGGCCCAACAAGTTTCACAAAAATTAATTTGGATAAACGGTCAACACCTAGCCTATTCCGAAGAGGCGTACATATTATGTTCATTGTACTGAAGCCACGTTCGGCATCCGCTGATGTTACAGGGATTGTGCTGACAGCGAAATTGATATCCGTCATGTCATCAGGTATACTGGAACCCCCATTATCAATGAAATCTCGGAAGCCTCTACGGGTCTTATCAACGTCGACACGCAGTCTCATGCAAAGTTTGGCAAGTCGCTGTTCACCGTCGTTCCAGGGTGTTGTCACGTCCGCTGGCCACGAGTGTTTGTTCAGCACCTGCAACTGATGACACAATAATGGATATTGGTTTTATTATCTCTAATGAACTAAGAAGCAAAAAGAAACACATAGGCCTAGACCTAATTGCCATATCAATAATCAATCAATCGACAACAATTATATAATTAGGCCCTGTAGCATTCCTTCAAGATCCTTACTCAGAGGGGCTGAAAGTTCATGAAATGCAGTAGGACCTATCATAATTATAGGCATAGGCCTAATTATATGTAAGTTTAGTCGTTACCTGTGAAATTAGTTCTTCAAATTCTGATTTATTCCGGGATGACTGAGCTGTGTTCTCAGCAGAAACGTTGGAAGCAATAACCGTATAAAGGCGACTACGCAAGTTATCGGCCAGACTCTGAAGAAACTGATTGCGTTCAATCGCAACCTGTTTGCGACTTCCAATCCTGTGTGAAATTATTTGGACATTGCGATATTTCTGTTCAGCAACACCATCGACTGATTCCGTAATGTGCAGTGGATGCTCTTCTTTCATTTTCTCCAGTGCACGTATTGTGCGATTCATCACTTGATACGCACGTGAAAGTGTGATATCGTCTCTCTGCAGCTCTTGTGAAATATTATTGAGTTCTTGCAAAGCGTCTATCATCAATCCCAGGTTAAGCACGAATGCCTCAGATGCCAAAGCATCTGCAAGTCCGCGGTACTGCTGCCGCTGCGTATTGTCTCTACGCGCATCGCCAGCGGCAGATTTAAAGTGATTGTAAAGAGCATTGTAGTTTCTGTGGACAGCCAGCACGGCTCTGTAGCTTGACGCAACCCAGCGAACTGTAAATATCTTTCCGACCTTCTGCAGCTGTATGTCTAGTGCTGCTGCACAAGCAGCTAACTCTCGCTGGTTTTTTGGTGATTGGCTGTATACACTATATAATTTGTCCATGAAGTGTTTGAAATGATTTACACCACTTACTTCTACCAAAGTGTCTCCAACACTAAGCTCGATTCTGTGACACAGACAGTGCCATCGAATAATGCCTGGAAATTTGTCTTCAAGTGTTTTCAGCACGCCGCTGTTATGGCCAACCATTACACTGGCACCATCACTGCATACGGCAATCAGATGGCTTGCTAAGTATTCATCTTTGAACCCGTGCAACAAAAGAGTCTTCATGACAGCACGAACAATATCATCAGCTCCACATCCGTTCATCTCCACGAGATCCAGAAAGAATGAAGTAACTGTGTTACGGACAGCCGCACGAATGTATAAAATCAAAACAGACTTTGAGGCTATGGTAGTCGATTCATCCATGATAAGCGCAATTTTGGAACCAGAACTAATTACTTCAGCACACAGTTTTGCTCTCATTTCTGATCCAATCAGTCCTGAAATGTCAGCTGCTGTTGTTTCGGAATGTAAAATGATGCCCATGTCCAGTCCATTTTTAGCCTGCAAGTTAATCAATGATGGCAAGTCAGTGAAAGGCCGGTTGTTCTTCATTAGAGAATAAACAGACCGGAAAACTCTGGTTGTGCTATCGTAGAGATGTTTTTGCTGCTCAGCTACAACTGTCTCCATGACATTCGCACTGGCCTTTTGGACGATTTCTTCAGCCAATGTATGCTGCTGACCATTGGCATGTTCATGAATCTTCTTCCTTAGTGAGCTTAGCTGGCTCTGTCTATGCTTGCCATTGTATGTGACTGAACAAGTGGACCACGGTGCTGAAATTTTTAAGCCGTTTTTCTTGAAAGCACCATAGTTTGTTATTTGTTGGCAAATTTTGCAACCTAGACATCCATTTGAAAATTTCAGCCATGGATTGTGGACGCTAAAGTCCTCTGCTTGCTTTGCAGTCCAAATGGCAGGATACGGTGCTTTGTCTGTTTGCAGCTCTGAACTGTTGGTTACACTATCGTCAGTCTGGTCGCTCCCATAGTCATCAATCTTCATACCTGAAATCTCTTCATCACTTGCTTGTTTAGACTCTTCTTGTGGCGGTAGGCGATTGACGTCTGAAGTACCTGTTTTTATTGAGTCTGATGTTAATGAAGAAAGGGTGAGGTTTAAAAACTGCATGAAAGGTTTATCTCTTGTTCGCACACGCTCCTTTATCGCAGTTGGTTGAGTTATTTTCCACTTTGGAACCATCAAATCATAATGGCCTGCATGTGACGTTGTATCCCTTAAGTACAGCAGACAGATTGAATCTGAGTATTTCACACCAGAATCAGGTGGTAGATTGCAGAACAGTGTGTAAGATTTGTCAGTGGGTTGCTGCCTCGTGTAAATTCTAAACTGTGTGTTCAGTATGTACGCTAAAACCAAAATTTCCAAATAGCCTGCGTAGCCTGTGGTTTCCACACTTTCTATCCGATCTTCAACCGTCGGAAAGCTTTCTCCCACTTTATTATCCAACAGAAATCCCATATTGCATGTTACCTCCTTCAGAGCTGCTATGTTACTTCGAAGAACAGAAAGGACGTCCTGCTGGAGTTGATCAGCTAGACCTTCTTCAAGCATTATCAGTTTCTTGTCTGTTGGACAGCTGAAAACTGTTCGCCTTGCTGTTCTTAACTCTACGCTTGATGCAACAGCGACACTTCGAAATAGACATTTGCCATCTCCGTGTATGCGGATCACATGGAACTCTTCTTCATCTTTAGGTATACAGTCATTAATGGCATAACCAGTCGCGTTCGGCTTCCTGGAAAGGCAGAAGAAATAGGCTATGGCTTCTCGTTGTCTATATAATAGGCCTACAAAAATTAACCTACCAACCGCAATGTATAGGTCTACGGTACCACTAGGCGCCTGTGAATAAGCTGGTTCTCACGACTCCGCTCTCGTGGGCGCTATAGAAGTTTTGAGATACGATAGGTATACTTGAGGTTTCCCATTGACATTGTCCTCTGCAGTCTGCATAAGCCGCCTATAGCTCTAGTTACACAATAATAATTATGATTACTACCGTGATTATAGATGTACACTTTTCGGTGAACAATAGGCCTAAAGGTGTTATTGATTAACGTAGGTCTATTGATTTATAACCTTTCTCTTTATTACTTTCTTATTTTGAAGTCAACATTTTCATAATTGTTTTCAGTCATTCCGCTTCTTATTCTTCTATTACCTTTTTCATTTGCCATCGACTGAGCCTTAACTTCTCTGATTAATAACATGCATGCCATGGACAGTAAACAATATTCAAACCTTTCCGTCGTCAATGGGTTGCGTCTTTTTGAAAAGTAATTCAGCAGATCGGCGTCTCTCAAGCGCTTCATCGCCTTAGTATTTAAACTAGTCGTAAAACTTAAATTAACCTCGTTCTCTGTTTAAATAGAGAAATTAATGGAACTGTATCGACTTTATGGTGGAGTGAAATGTAAAAAATAAAGCTAAAACAAATTATAATTTTGCATTGCATCTTCTGCCCTCTACCGGCAGTTTAGTTTGTTAAAATTCATTATTTTTTTCCTAAAAGTTACATCTCATTAAATAACTTTTTATTTCTTCAAATATTTGCAGATATTCCAACTTTGTGTACGAAGTCCGTTCATTTCAGAATATAGGCCCTAATAAAATATCATGTGTAAAAAATGTAAGCGGTAACGGAGTTATTAATTTTTTATATGTCTCGAGTCCCGATCGACAACATAAAAATGCTAAAATACACATAATTCTGCATCCCTTGACCAATTGTTATGATTTTGGTGTCATATGATTAGAATTTATATATATAGGCTTGCTAAAACATATGGAGTCATTTTAACTTAGAAATAAAAATATAGTTGGCGCTATAAATTAATGGAGTCATCCAAAAGGAGAATGAGACAGAGGGTTTACCTATGTGTATACATGGACTCTGCATGACTAGGGCTGAGCTCAACATGGGCGCAGAGAAAATTATACGAAATAAAAAACGACGCCGTACATGCAAGAATTATTTTATAAAAAGGAACCGGAACGGCGTTCCGGTCGTCAAAAAAGGAACCGGAACGGCGTTCCGGTGCGTTCCGGTCCGACCTGTTCCCTGATTTTAAGGTTCAGTTCTAAAGGAGTGTTATAGCCATGGTTCATTGGTTTTGGTCACATAATAATTGTCCTCCGGATCTAGGTCAGAGTTATTTATAAGTGGGTTATTCCCTTGATCCTCGTGGAAAAATTTAAGTTTAGGGCTTTCCTTAGCGTTTTGCAATACCAACGGGGTATCAATAGTTCCTGTTAAGCAAGCATTAAAGTCTTCTGCATCAGTTATGTGGTTAAATGGCAACACAGATTCTAGACAGGTGTGGCAATTCCAGCAGTTAGGGTTTATAGAGTTTGATGGTTGAATCATACAACATTTTTAACGATAGTAATGGTTGCAAAGGCAACATTGGATTAACTTGTAATCAACAGACCTAGTGTTCTTACATAGGTAACAAAAGTTCAGACTTTCCATTCAATAAACAGAATCACCGATGGTTCATCGAATGAGGTTGATCCGAAGCGTTGATCAGATGATTATACGTAGAGTAAACAAACCGTTCGGGTCAGAATACATCGATATAGAGTTACTTCCTATTGTTACATAGATGATAAAGATACTTCTTACTGTTGACCAGGTGAATCGGGTTAGAGAAGAGATGACAAATCGTATAGAGTAACTAATAGCATGGTCCCAGTTGATCCAGGTCGTTGATCGTAGCTACTCTCGCCGGCTTGTCATCCAGAGAATTCGTTTTAGGGATGAAAATCAAGCCACCCGCCGACCAGGTCGAGTGGATCTTTTTTCCTCTGACCAACTTCCTGGTCATTGAGTAGCTGTGAGCATTGTCTCTGGTGAGATGTTCATTTATGTACACGCATTCTGGGTTTGAAGATGTCGGTAGTGTGCGTAGTTTTCTTCGCCGAGAAGACCAGATCTCTAGCTCGTCGCGATGTGAAACCGATGAGGATTGGGCGATGCTTGTCTTTAGCGCCACGCGAGATCCTGTGAGCCTAAGAGATATCTGGTTCATCAATCTCCAGACCAAGGCGTTTTCGACATAGCTCTACAGCTGTAGTTTAGTCGTAGATCGATAAAATGCTACCTCTGCATGTGTTGGTGGATTGACAGGTAACTCGTAAAGGCCATATACAATCAAGTTGTTCAATCTGCTTGCATTCTCCACATCGTTTACGCGTTGGTTTAATTTCTTGTTTTCTTCTTCCAGATGTGATATCTTCAGATTTAGAGTAGAAGTCGCTTTAGTAGCCAGATCCTCCACAAATCTTTCGAGTGTTTTACGGGCTGTCGCTTCAAATTTTGCCTCGAGCTTTGAGAACATTGTTTCGATCATGTTGTTTATGTCAGATGATAGTCGAGCCAGAATAGCAGAGATGACCCGTTCGTCCTGTACCGCCTCAACGAGGTCATCCAATTTTGCTCCTATTTTCGACATTATCCAGACCATTTTTTCGACATGACTATAACTGAGTGCTGCAAGGAATTTTTGCTAACATTTTGCACTTGCAAGTAATGACACTCAGTAAATCTTCTGGTGCAGCTTTTAAATCGGTTGGTATTGGGACATAAGCGTTCTTCTCAATCTTCCAACCCCAATCTTATAAATTCAACTTCACTTCCATTAAGTACTTCCATTGAATAACTTGCAGGTGAACGCGTAGGATGTGGTACTGTGCCGCATTTTCAATTGGTTGGAGTTGCGTCTTAGTTGCAGCTAGTTGATGCATGTATGAAACATATCGTAAGTGGTTAAGCATGTCATTATTCCGTCTACCATATAACGCTGCCATCAGTTTTAACCCAGCTTCAACAACTTCCTGATGTGAATCACCTGCTGATTCAAGTATTTCTGTTTGACGCTCATTGTCCTTGTTTGAGATCAAACCTCGGAAAACTTTTCGTGGATAACTTTTCGTTTGCCATGACCAAACAAACTTGAAGGTTGTATCGCATCCACTTAGGGCAGGGGTGCACAACATTTTGGGGCCAAGGGCCAGATTGCATTTTAGAAAAGGAGACGAGGGCTGCACTGAATTTGAGTATGCATGTACTGTGTCTGGACACTTAAAAGTGCATTTTAAGTGGACCTTCCTAACAAAAGCAAAACAGCGACTTGGTTAAAATGCATACCTCTGCCATGAGTTAAGCCACCTTGACCCTTGATTGCCTTCATCATGACTTGTTCAATGATAAGATCAGTTGACAGAGAAGCCCCATACCTACTTCGACGAACAGTGTGATATCCATGATTCACAAATTTCTAGTACAGCCAAGGGTGGAATGAAGACAACATTGAAGACTCGAGTGGAATCTAAACTCAACTTCTATTTAATTAATCTTTCATAGTTCACTTTCATGCTACACAGCTAATGACATGGCTGTGATTGAATACATTCAACGACTTTATCTATATTTGGTTGCAATTCAGTCGTTGCAATCTTCAGGATGGAATCAAGATTCCCATCAGTCAAATTATTTTGATCTTAGTTCTTGTTGATATTCGTGATTGATAACGTTTGCTCGCACAAATATGTGCTTCCAAATGATGAACACAATTTTAAAGCCATTTCCTTGATTTTTCCATACTTTTCAGAACAGAGTCCTGAAAAATCCCCAAATGTGAGTTTCTTTAAAGGCCATTTTCAGGTCAACTGAACACTGGAGATTGATGACCTCTAGCTGATACTTGCCAGGAACATCCTCTGCCGAACAGGAAAAGTGGTCACGCATAAAATTAAACAGCTCTTTCTTTTCTTTGAATCTCAGAAGCGGTTAAGAAATTCCTTTTGTTGCAAACACTACGCACAGATGTGATTGCAGCGCATGCAGAATGACTTTGATTAATTTCCGTCAGTATAAAGATGTCTGCGAATTCAGATTTGAAATGATGAACCAATATATCCGTGTCATCAGCAACAAGAGTCACAGGTATTTGTTGGCTAGCAAACTGGAGAGCACAGCGAACGATCAAAGTGTCAGCATCGTCTTTGGCATGTTGAACCTCATAAACGTTCATACTTAAGAGACGGGATAGAAGCAGCACAAAAGCTTGCTTGTTCTTCGCATTCAACAAGAAGGCAGATTGGTGTTTGTACACTGGGTTGGTTTCAGTTACATCAATGTCAGGACTACAATTTTTAGTTCTCCTGCTATGTTCATGGTCTTTCACTGATGGTCCATTGATGTAGCCATCAAAACTCACAGTGCAAATCTTGCCATAATGTTTCTTTACACAAAGCAAGTTCTGTTCAGCAATGTCCAAATATGTACCAGTTTGACTCCAAACAACTCGATGTAATAATGATCCACCATCAATCACATATGTCAGTGGAAGCTCAGACTTCAATGGTGCATTGCTCAACTCCGTCTAAGTTCGGTCGTCAATACTGACTTATTTGTCTTACGCAAACCTAATCTGTGAATAAGGCTGTAGGGACAATAGTCAGCTCGTATTTGAAATAGTCTTTCAGATTGGTACTTGTATATAGATGTCGTTCTTGCCATTATGACCAAAAGTTGGTTAAACAGGAAACTCTTGTCTGTGATTACATGTTTTTTATTAACCTTTGACTTTTTTTTATCTAAACTGGACAATGTTTTAATCTGATCGGCCTTCTTTAACACAACATTTGCAAACGTCAGCTCATCCATTTGAACCGCTATTGCCTGTCCAACTTCATCAGCCATGTCACAGTTTACTTTATCATCATCTGATGCCACCAGACCAGAGGAAAGGCTTTGAAGCCTAAAGTCGCTTGTTTTGAAATCTACTCTTGACTTTCCAAGATCTACATGCTGGTTATCATTTGCAGTATTTTCAATATCAGTAAGGAAGGACAAAGCATTGCGCACACTAGCACACTTATGCATACTTTTGGCCCAGATAAGACGAACACTTTCGTGCATACCTCTGCCATGAGTTAAGCCACCTTGATCCTTGATTGCCTTCATCATGACTTGTTCAATGATAAGATCAGTTGACAGAGCAGCCCAATACCTATCACTTCGACAAACAGTGTGATATCCATGATTCACAAATTTCTCGTGCCGCCAAGTCTTGCATCATCTGTAAGTATAAGCGCCTGTTGCAGCAAACAGTTCAACATTTTATACACCATGTTCAAATGCAGATTCCAATTCCCAGTTATTTCAGCACGGATGAAGTTCTTCAGCGTTTGGATATGGTCCATGCATTGAAGTCATAACTTAGCAGTTCTAGATTTCTTTGCAAGCAATGCCTTGTATTCAGACAGAACCTTCTCAAACTTCTTCAGACATTCTGGAGTTTCTGCATGTGGCAAAATTGAATCAGCATCAGAGAGATGGTCATACATGAATCTGAGTTTGTCAATATCTTCGGTGTCCGTGTACATTCGGTAATCCGCTGCAGAAATGGAAGCCAGCGGAGAGCATTCTGCATGTACTCCGTAACTTAGCCAATTCTATCCGGATGATACAAGATTTTAAGGGCCACAAGTTGTCGCTGGCTAACTTTTGTTGATTCACTTGCCCATCAGAAAATGAGACGGTATTAATTTAATTTAAAAATGGCAGAATAAGACGTAAACGTTATGATGAAAACGCGAGTACTGAAAAAAGTGCTTAAAGTTGAAGGACAGTTTTTTTTAATACATAAAACAGATAAATACATTTATAATGCCTTCATTTTTTACCATGGCCATACATTGACATGATTATGGCATAATCGATTGTATCGCTACTATACTGACATAGCTCTTGGGATTTTGGTGTATCATTGACAGCGACCTCAGCATTAGACAGTGGCACTATAGAAGTTGCTAATAGCAGTAGAAATGTCAAGCAGGAAGTGCTTTCCATCTGCCTCACCTTCAATAAATCGGCCTCAAGAAACCTCACACGTTCTTTTAATTCCATGTTTTCAACGGTCATCGTCTCCAGATGTAGCTTTCCCGAATCAACTGCACAAGCGTCCAAACGTCCTTTTAGTCGAGTTTTGCTGGAACAAAGTTCCTACAGCAATAACACATCGGCAAATTCACATACAATACATGGCTGGCAAGTGATCCAACTGTTTATAGTATTCCAGCAATTTAATTTAATTTAATTAATTCATCTTGGTGTTCAAAGCCCAACTGGGTCTTGACCCAAAAATCTAGTCATTGTAACCTCTGCATAAAGTCCCTAACCCATAACCTCTGCATACAGTCCCTAACCCTAACCAATAACCTCTGCATAAAGTCCCTAACCCTAAACAATAACCTCTGTGTAAAGACCATAACAGGCTACAATCTAAGACAAAATCTTTCCATTACCTTTTCGCAAGGATTTCAACCTATAAATCTGTGCTTCCAGAACTCCCACGATCGTTTTCAACGACTCGATGATTCTCTGCTTATCCAAAACCAATTCCCAAAGGAAACCAGGGTCATGGCTGGTTGGGTTCGGAGCGTCGGTTGCTGGCTGAGCGTCGGTTGCACCAGCAACATCGTCTGAAATGCACAAATGTTCAGACACAGGAAGGTAAAATGGCTATGAAAGCACTTGAAATTGAGCAAAAGTCTAAAATCATTCCGTGGCACTACAACGACGAGTAACATTGGTTTCTCAGTCACTTCCGGTCCATTAAGGGTCTAGATAACTGACAGAAAAGAACACATGTCACACGCATGGGGTGTGGTAATGTAGTGGTACTACTCGATTTAAAAAAACCAGGTCAATGGAGAGAGCGATTCCAAAGAGCAGGACCAAAGAAAGCAAAAGCTTAATTTATATGCATTCTGCCAGCCTGGCGTTTCGAATAAACAAAAACCGATAGGTCATAAATGACCTACCTCGCAAAATGATGAATGAATTCTTAGAAACAAGCACTACAGAAACATTATAAATTTAAATTCAAATTAATAGATTGACTTTGCCTTAGATATCATTTCTTAGCATCAAACTGCTGGTTTCTCATTTACCTTCAAATTCAAGTCGGGCGCGGAGTTTCAATGGTTTATTCGGCAGCAAGTTCTCCCGAGAACTTTTTGGCGACTGGCTCGGATCCTACAAACATGTGATCACAATTTGGGTTGTCCACGCTTTCGGTTCTGGAAATCTTGATTGTAAACAGATTGATTTAAAAATCAATCTAATTCCCAGCTGGCAGTGAAATTTTCTGTAAACTACTGATTGTCTGCTGGTAGTATTACTTATTAAGGCACCAATAAAATCTTCAATGCGCTCATTACATGCCAAAAACTTGAATCAACAGTATCCAGATTTAAAGGGGTCCTTTGTCTAAATTGCACAAACCTATGCAGTGGAGCTTAAAAAAACCAAATTACCTGAACGACCTTTGGCCGGTTTTCGGACATTTTCCTTGTCATGACTGAAAACAATTGAACACATACCGAAGAATTACTCAATCAACTATTTCATGGTAAACCAGACTTCAGAATGCTTGAAGACAATAGCATACAGATATACAAATATACAGCCACTCCGCCCCGATTTTGAGATAATAAATCAATACATCCCTCATAAATATCATATAAAATCAGCTGGATGGCAAGCCCATTTTCTAATAATCAAAACTTGAAAAATTACGCAATTAAGTATTCTTCCTTCACATGATGAATTACAACTTGTGCCTATGATTCACTATTCTGAGTGACTTTGCATGTGTTAAAAATGCATGTGCTCATAGATCTGAGAAAACACTTTCTCAAAGCAGTTGCATTTGTCCAATATTAAATGATTCACGATCAGTGTTCAATCCAAGTTACAAAAGTGATGAAATTGCAGCAATGACTAGATTCCCTAAAAGAATTTTTCTACTGAGCAGTGTTCGCAATCCCATCATACACTAGCATGGACAAGTCGGCCAATTTCTTACGTATTTTAGAAAACATTGCGAAATGTTTACTTTGTGAAACAATTCCATTTTCACATAAAAAAATAAATTTTGGAATCCACTGAAACGGGAATAGGGCTCACAGATTTGCTACACACTATTTGCGTTGGTGCCAAATCATTTCAGCACTACAACCATCTTCTTCACACTATCATACCAAACCAACAGAGAAGGCTTTGACCAGTTTGTAGTAGAAACTCATAGTGGAAAGCGGATCCTCAAATAAATGATTTGAGTCTCGATGCATACTGTACATTAAGTTGGCGATGTCCAACTCCATCACGCAGTTCTGGATCGCCTCTGGGCAGAGATTTCGTCAGCGCCAGAATTCTTGGCGTCATGGAAGCATCGCATGAAAAATTTGGAGTCCAAGCCTATCCGTTGATCATTCACAAGATGGATTGATTAAAAGAATTCTCGCTAAATAGCAAGATACAAAAATAATTTTTACTTAATGGAAGTGGATCGATCAAAAGGTTCTTGCTTAAATCAGAAAAAAACTGGATTGAGGAAAAATAATTATATTGAAGTTGTATTGATAAAAACAATTGCTATTTAAGTAGAATCATCACTCAGTTAGGACATCCCAGAATTCTAATGGGGCAAATATCAAGATTTCTTTATGCAAGTCTTAGTAAACGACAGGCAACAGCGAGTAGCTAAACCCCCTGTATTGCTATTACAAGATCAATATCTTGGCAATGATCAACTACTGAAGGGTTTAAAACGAGTCACACAACATAGAAAACAATAAGTTTCACCTTACTTTGTGGACAATGGTCAGTGGACAATGGTCAGCTTTAAAAAAAATCGTTTTTAAGTTGACAAATTTTACATATTTTATATGCAAATAAAGACAGCTTCCCTAACCTCAAACTGCGTCGGATTCTCTGTCGGCCATGTACCAATAGCCCTAAGCCGAGGCTTGCCAATACAGTAGTATCAAATCATCATTGACGAGGCACGGACAACACTGTTATCAAGCAACGTATTGTCACTGCTTGGGTTTTCCATCAATATATATATATATATATATATATATATATATATATATATATATATATATATATATATATTGGAGACAATGATCAATTTATTACCTGAATCTCGACGCAAGTCGCCTGCGTGATACTGCCTCAAGTGCAAAACCAACTGTTGTGCATCGCAAGAAGAATAGGTGCAAGAACTGTGTTGGCATTTGAAGGAGACCATCTTACTTCGTTCCATGTTGTTCTAAAAAGCAACAACCTAACTTAAAGAATCCTATTTTGTCACCCAAATCATTATGCCAGATTTTAGAATGTAGCTCTAAACTACATTCTAAAATTTACCGTCGAGTGACAAAACATGATTTTCACATAAATTACGTCACATGCCAACAAATAAATAAAATATTCTTAAATAGGTCAATGCATACATTAGTCATGCGAGAGGATCTGTTAGGTCGGGAAATAACATGGAACGATGTTGGTGGGGTAGCGATGAACAGAGTGGTGCAGAGACTGAGAGACTGCATTGCCCGATGAGCAGATCTGCACAGGAAGAACTAAGGTCTAGGGTCCAAGGCTCTAAACTAGACTAAAAGCATATTTCCTCATTGCACATTTTCAGAAAGTTATTCAAGTCGAAACTGAACAATTCAAAATTTTAAATGATTGTTGGATTTTCGTTTTGCGGCTTTGTGAATTTTGAAACAATACAATGAATGTGTAGTTTTACTTTAAAAATTAAAACAAGTTAACAGAATTGTGTGACAGAAGTAATGGTTCCACTGCATTATGTAGGATGAAATTGCAGGAGATGAAGAAATTACCAAAGTTCGCCAGATAAAAAAATTCTCACTCCTATTTGGCAGCATCTCAGATTTTGACAGTTAGTCGTTGATGCATTGAAATTAAAGATTCAACTGCTGAAGGCCTGTGCAATTCTGTAAAGAAGTTATTAGCCTAGAAATCTTCCGCTAACAAACATTATTGGATTTGCAAGTGACAATTGCTTTACAGTAACCTAATAGGTCTTCACAAGCATCAGGATACCACAACTTCGTTACGCTCGCGCTTTCTGGGGAAGAAGACGTTTATCGCGTTATTGTAATCTTGCAAAAACTTGCGGGTGCTTTAAAACAACAATTAAGTTGCTAATAGCAGTAGAAATGTCAAGCAGGAAGTGCTTTCCATCTGCCTCACCTTCAATAAATTGGCCTCAAGAAACCTCACACGTTCTTTTAATTCCATGTTTTCGACGGTCATCGTCTCCAGATGTAGCTTTCCTGAATCAACTACACAAGCGTCCAAACGTCCTGTTTTGCTGGAACCAAGTTCCTACAGCAATAGACATGTAACACATCGACTTCGATAAATCAGCAACATAGCATGCTCATCACATCACTCAACATAGAACCATCCATACAGAACGTACTAAAAATCATATTTTCCACCCCTTCTACCTGTTGAAACTCGTACATATTGTGGAATACCTACATGCGCAAGTACATATGAACATCTCTAACCCCTTAGGCCAAGGCAGCAATAGTAAGAATCTAACAGAAGGTGAAAGTTAGCAGTCAATGCGATCTTTGAGAACCCTGGCAACATATAGAACCTGCAAGTTGTAGACAAGTTGCAGTACAAGAAGTCAATTCTGTTCTCCTTTTGCATGTAAAGTCCTTATAAATTTTTTTAAAAAATTGTTTGGTCCAATTCGAATACACCTGGATTAAAACTCTGGACTTCAAGGGTCAACAAAGAAATTTTAATTACATCAGATTGTGTCGATTTCTCATCGAAGACTCGGTCGAATGTGAACTTCAGTTTCTTTTCCTTGTGCTTGATGATCACATTAGAAGCGTCATCTTGATCGCATCTTGATGATTATGGCTTAGTCAACTTTATCACTACTATACTGACCTTGTAGCTCTTGCGATTTTGGTGTATCATTGACAGCGACCTCAGCATTAAACAGTGGCACTATAGAAGTTGCTAATAGCAGTAGAAATGTCAAGCAGGAAGTGCTTTCCATCTGCCTCACCTTCAATAAATCGGCCTCAAGAATCCTGGCTCGTATCTTCAATTGCTTGTTTTCTAAGGTCATCGTCTGAAGTCGCTCAAGGTAGTCATCTTCTACTATTTACTGTAGGGTGCCTGCTGTTGCCCTGGAAATTTAGGTTTCTCGTCCATACCCAGCTCTCACAGCGAAATACCCTGTATTGCGTGGGAAATTTTGGTTTTTACTGGCACTGGAAGGTTTCTTAGCGTGCGATAATCGGTCAAACTCCAATTAATCCGCCTGGGTTCTAATTGTGAATTCGCTGGGGTGTATTCACTGAATAGTGGGCATTTCAATAGGTGCTTTATAAACATTAACACACAATAAAATATTTATTATTGTAATTTTCTGTTACTCTGCAATGTGACGTGAAGAATGCGATAGCATGCCAACGGCCAGATGGCGTGGGGTTGAATTGCGTGTTAACCCTTTAAAGGGCATAATGGCCCTGAACAGTTACAACAATAATTACACATTTTATGCCTGCTAACTAACCATATGTCATGTCATGTCATTGCGCCGACGTCGCTTCGCGACGGTTGGCTGCATGATCGGACCAATGTACTCCAGCAAGATCTGTCTTTTACTGTCCTCAATAGCGCCGCTCCCGATAGACCGGTCCACAACGTGATGTTATCGAGCCAGCATACTCTAGGTCTACCGCGGCTACGAACACCCTCCACCAACCACATCATGACACTATTTTCAATAATGTCCGGCTGTCGCAGGATGTGGCCAAAGTATCGTAATTTCCGGGTTTTGACATGGCCTAACAACTCGCATTTTGTTCCTGCTAATTTGTAAACTCGTTCATTAGTCAACATTTCTGTCCATGAAATACGTAGTAATTTCCTAATGCATTTGTTTTCGAAAGCCTGTATAATTCTTTCTTCCTCCTTCTTTAGAGTCCACGTCTCACAACCGTATGTTGCTACTGGCCACACTAAGGCCCTCATCAGCCGTATTTTTGTCTTGGAGCTGATTGCCTTATTCTTCCATACCTTCCATACCTTGGCTGCATGATCGGACCAATGTACTCCAGCAAGATCTGTCTTTTACTGTCCTTGACATATAACCATATAGAGGGAATATATTCGTCATGTGGAAAAATTGACTTTTTAAAAATGGCAATATTGTGTCCTATACCCATGAAGCCGAAACTTGTAGTGGCAACATTGTCGCCACTGCCCATGAAGCCGAAACTTGTAGTGGCAACATTGTCGCCACTGCCCACTAAGCCCAAATGAACGAATTAGAAACAAGTGAAACCAACAAGCAGTGTTGTTGTCAATCATGTAAGAAACATTAGTAAAAAACAATAGGAAATTACAGAGTACGGTTTCGTACTAAGTGGCAGGCCTAGTTGTGTTCCAAGTGCAGTTTACTTATGTAAATGTGCGAAACGTGGGTATGTGTGCATAGAGCGACACTGCCCGCACTACAGGGTATCTTCGACCGTTTGTTGTTCGCTGGGTGCTGCAAGCCCTGCACCTGCGATATTTATCTATGCACGTGGACACCCACTGATGACAGACGAATGTTGTCTGGAAAACCAGCTCCTTTACGGTTGAGTGGGTTTCGACGTGATTTGCGCCTAATGAAAGAGCCACATCTATTTTTAGTTCTGAATTTCTTAGAGAGTCTACCATAGTGACATCTGGCTGGGCTGGGCTGGGAGCGCCTCTGAGTAGTTTCTTGAAAGGGCGCTATATAAATGCTAATAATGAATGAATAGATGAATCTGGTGAATGAAAACATAATAATATGCTTGCGGGAACGTCTCCAGTGCCTTCTAAGTACATCGACCAGTAGGAAAACATGATATTGCCTCTACCCTTTAAAGGGTTAAGCTTGCTTGGCTGTTTTTGGAAAAAATGTTAACTCTACGCTCGCATCAAAATTTAAAATGTTCATAACTCAAGAAGCGTAAAATTTTGAGATCGCGAATCGCATATCTTTGTCCTCACGGTCAAGTGAATCAGAAGTTTCTGTGGAACATAAACAACCAGCAAGCAACACACTTTTGTTCTTTATATGTATAGATATTTGTACTAGGCCTATATACAATTATACATACTGAACACTTGCATGCACACAAAAGAGCATGCAAAAATACATACATAAGAAGCATTAATTAGTTTGAAAACATGAGATTTTGGCAAGACAACGAACCTCGTGAACATCCTCCACAGTCTGTACTTGAGCCCATGTCAGGCCTGGAATTTCCAAACCACCAACTGCGGTCATCTTAACATTCAACCTTTGAACTTTGGAATGGCCATTTGAAAGAGGATCACTGCAAATGAAAATCACTCATGCCAACAATAGGTGTTAAACAATTCAAAGCCAATGTCACAGACAACAGCGGAAACTACTTGGGCGTCTTGGAAATGATGCATATACCACCCACACACACACACCCACTTACACACGCACCCACAACGTAGCCTACTCACACACACAAAATCGCATTTTCAACCTCTTCCCCTCTGTTGCAACGCGTACATTTTGATGACTGAACCCTAAGCGTTGCATACACACAAATAATTCTCTACCCTACAAAAGTTAATTATCTAAAGTCATCTGTGAAACACAATATATTTTTGTTAAACCTCATTAAAATTTGTCAGCCGTCATAGTTTACAGTTTAGATCCGAACAGAATATAATTACAATATAATCAAATGCCATCGGATGGCATAGGATAATACAGAAATATAAATAGGCTAATGTGGAAATTTAGTTTGCATGGCACAAAAAATATTGCGTACATAAGAGAACGAAGAGCCCGACGTGCTTTAACGTCAGAGGAAAGCTTAAGGTCACCTGGTGCCGTCAGCTTAAGGTACTCATTTCTAAAACCGAGACGAAGACGCTAAATGACCAGTCAGGCGGTCCGTTCTCGACGTCCTCAAGCAACTCAATGAGAGACCTCTGGTTCAAGCCACGCCCTGTCGACAACAGATAAGGACACAGTGAAGCCGAGTACCCAATGTAACATTGATCACAGAAATTAATTAATATCAAGAATTTATATAGCAACCTGCAAGAAGCCCACTAAGAGTCGCTCCCAGCCCAACGGCGCAATGTAGTGTAGCAGTCAATAATTATTGATTAGTCGATGTTTATGACACTATCGTAACAACGATGTCTAGTGTCGCCCTCCTCGTTTCTCCAGGCTTTGGACAGGCACAGCCAGAGTTCCAACAAGCTGCACCGTGGGACACGATAGCCACTTGGGTTGATCGCTCATCTTGTAGCATGAAAAGTACGGGTATGATCCCCTCCAACGCGACAGTTAAGAGTGTACAAAACTTGAGCAACTCCTTCACCCACAATTGCCCAGCACCATCGACAGAAGCTCAGAGAGTGGTGTCTAAGACGTGAACGTCTGCTGTTTCTTCCCTGCTGCCTATCTTTGCTCGTGTCTTCTCTGGACTGACATTTGGCGATAAGCCGTCGTCGCTCGTCGCACTGTTTGATGCAGCCGCCCTGTGGCGATTAGGTTGAGCCGTATCGCTCCGCTTGGGGGCTTGGAGTGCACATGCGTTATTCCGCACCAGTTTTGGCTCCTATAGCTCACACTCAGAAAAGATCAGGTAACATATCTGAAATTTCAGGCACTTGGCCTGAACTGGTTCAGGTCCAGATGAGACGGCTGAACTTTCAGGGACAGTGCCTGAAGTTCAGGAATTTCCCTGAACTAGTTCAGGTCCAAATGAGACAGTCGAAGGTTCAGGCACATTGCCTGAAGTTCAGGAATTTCCCTGAACTTGTTCAGGTCCAAATGAGACAGTCGAATGTTCAGGCACATTGCCTGAAGTTCAGGAATTTCCCTGAACTTGTTCAGGTCCAAATGAGACAGTCGAATGTTCAGGCACATTGCCTGAAGTTCAGGAATTTCCCTGAACTTGTTCAGGTCCAAATGAGACAGTCGAATGTTCAGGCACATTGCCTGAAGTTCAGGAATTTCCCTGAACTTGTTCAGGTCCAAATGAGACAGTCGAATGTTCAGGCACATTGCCTGAAGTTCAGGAATTTCCCTGAACCAGTTCAGGTCCAGATGAGACGGCTGAACTTTCAGGCACATTGCCTGAATTTCAGGAATTTCCCTGAACCAGTTCAGGTTCAAATTAGACAGTCGAATGTTTAGGCACATTGCCTGAAGTTCAGGAATTTCCCTGAACTAGTTCAGGTCCGAATAAGACAAGCCGAATGATTAATGCGTGACTGATGCCTGAAGTGTCCAGTTCGGGCTTATCCAAATAATTTCACGTGAAGTTCAGGAAACTCCCCGATCTGAAAATTTGAGCCCTATACTTAAACAGGCAGGGTTAAAAATATAGGCACAAAATGTATTTTTCTTCATAATGACCTGATATTTCAAGCTGTTGTAGACAACTATATCATTTCATAATACACAATTATTGCGTGTAAATTCCATAATTAATAGACACAGAACACGTTGTTACAGAGATTCATTTGTTAAATTCGTACTTAAAAAACACTTCTCTATAGTAATATACACATACAAGGCATACCGTAATCATGTAATAAAGGTAATAGACATAATTATGCAACAGAGTTTTACGAAAGTCTTTAAAAAAGTTCCAAGTGTTCAAAGTGTTTTCAAGTTGATCTATAACATTTCACAAATTGTGCCAAGTCCAGAGAAGACCGACAAGTTATTTCTACCCCATCCTTAAATCCCAGTACGGCATGTTGCAAGAATTGAAGGACATGTAAACATTCAATGGGGTATTGCATCTGCATTATGAAGTATAGCTTCATAAGCTTGTCCAACGCGAACAACAGTCCCCCTCGTTTGATTTCAATAGCCTGTCCCTCAACAGTGACAAACACTTGGTCCAGGGCTCCCCTTCTCCCGATGGCCACCAACATCGGATGCTGTTTGTTCTCTTCTTTCATTTTCTCGAGCACTGTTTCCATTGAAACGATATTCTGGAATTCATAAATGAAATTCAGAAGTGAAAAAACAAAAACATTAAAACAGCACTAGTAAAACCATGTATAAATAAACACAAAGGAATAAAGGTTCGGTAAAAATCTGCCTACCACAAACAAAGAAAAAATCACATGGCATGCAAGTTTATATCCGCAGGAAGGAGATTGTACCATGTTTATTAGAGTGGTCCATCGTACCATGTAAAAAAATGAAATTTCAAATATCAAATTGGGTCACAGTTGCTTCCATGGAAAAGCACATAGCCTGGACAGTTGCAACCGAATCAGAGGCACTGCAGTGCTGATAGGCTTGCACATCATCTGCGTACAGATGGGCTAGGGGGGGCCCGGTAGATTAATGGTTAACACACTGGCCAAGAGTGCGAGAGGTAGCAGGTTCGAGCCCCCGTTGGGCGGACATGCTTTGTAGGCTGCTATTAGCGCCGTGCAATTGCAAAGCTGTCTGTTCAGTTAGTAGTGAAGTTTAATTAAGATTACTGCATAACTTGTAAATGTAAAGCGCAAAAAAGATTATTATTATTATTATACAGATGGGCTCGCATAAATAAATCGTTGTTGCTCGGTGTGGTTCCTTATTGCCAGGGGATTGACTCTACATGACTATTTACTAATGGTCTATTTGTAGGAGTCACTAAGTGAAATATAAAAAATATATATAAATCTATAGATATGATATCAGTAAATCACTAACAGCTTGTAGAAATATTTTTGCATGCATGATATAATAACTTTACTGACTGATATCTGTTGCACAGCATAGCATTGCAACTAAAAAATTATGGCAATAAATTTATTGTAGGCAAAACAAATATTGGTACCGGAGAAATGTGAATGAAGTGTCCCGCAACTTCATCCACCGAAAATCTTTTCGTCTTCCTAAGTGGAGCAGTCAAGATGTAGGGCAGCAAGTGTACAGCATACTCCATTTCAACACCTGTAAAAATGAAAAACATCATTTGTTTAAAAATAAGAAGTGATCAGTTAAGTGCTTTTTTGGACTTAAAAGTTATAAGTGCTGTAATACGCAGAGCAAATTCCTGTGCAGGGCAACGGCCTTTGTTGTCATAGACCCTGGTCAAATCGGATCCATCCATTATAAATTTACATAGTCACAATATATTATTCACCCGTTTGATGGACATATGTGGAGTGCTTCTGAAATGCTTTTAAGCGGCACTTCACAAATTTATTATTACATTACTTCCCATTTAAATGGTATAATTTTCACATTGCTTATGGAAGACAACAGCTTTGCATGAGAGTGACATTAGCCCCTTTAAGTGCCAGAAACGTAAAACTAAACATTCCAAACTCTGTACTATCACTGTGCTGCTGTAGCCTAGAAATGTTTATAATCCTCAAACAATAAACACATTTTTAAATACAACTCTGCTGACTTGATGTTATTTATATAAATTTTACAGCAGTTCAGACTGACAGCTTAATGAAGTTAAAGCACGCGAGCAATACATCATGTAGCATATTAAAAAAATAATATTTTTCAAATTTTTATCTCCTAAAGAAAAATTATTGCATAACATAGTTGAAGATCAACAGGTAGGCCTACAAATAAAAATGTGTATTTTAAAAATGAAACTCACGCATTTATAAACCACTTCTCCAGGGTATGTTGGTGGCGAAAGGCTTGACACTGCAGGAGATGAGTTGACAGATGACGGACTCAAAACACGTGATCTCTTTGAAGATGAAGAACTGCCAGACGAGACTGGCTGGGAAATATTTTCAGCCACTGATGGATCATTATTGAAATTTCTCACAGATGTTGTTGATTCTTCCAACTCTTTTCTGGATACTGGATTAGTTGGCTCCTCAATTATTGAATTCTCACCTCTTTTTGACACTACAGATGAATCAATGCCTTGGATGCATTGCTGCACACAGACATCCAAAATGAGAAATCCATTAATATTTACAACCATATTGTTTATTCACATACTACAACAAATTCTGAAGATTGTCTGAGCAAAGATTATGCCGCAAAATTATGTGGCTGAATCTGCATTCAGCAAGTGCACAGCTTGTCACAAAAAAAGGTTTGTAGTCCATTAATTCTGATATCATTATGCATGAAGTAACATCACTCAACAGGCAACCAAAGCTGTGCAAATGCGGAGAAAATTCTTGCACTATCCACTTTTTAACAATAAGGAATATGTTATCTCCTTGAATGCACATATGCTCAATAAATCCAAATGAAGGCTGACCTTCATCGTTACAGTCAAGAAGCACTGTTGCACCACAATAGTAGTTCTGACCAAACACACACACTTTCTTTGGGACAAACACATCAATAGCCTGATTGACAGATGCTGGTAACAACTTGCCATATGCCAGATCTGATATTGGCATACACTGACCGCTTCCAGCTTCCACAGAACCTTTCAATGGAGTGAATAATGTCCAGTTCATCGCATGTGCTATCTGGTGTCTTTGCGTCAAAGAAAAGCAAATGTTTCTGTAATTGCATATCACATGGGATATGCGCTTGAAAAAATTATGTTTAGCCTCATAGCGCATTACCATCATTCGCAGAAGTGGTCCACTTGCACGCACAAGTCGAGGGTAGTGAACCATTCTGTGATGTTTGAATATGAGTTTCTTCTCCGGGTAGATCAAACGAATAAGACAATGATGTTCTTCAATAAGATCTGCCATATAGGCTAATTCAGAGTCAGTCAAACAAGGCGAAAGAACAAGTTCAAGAATTTTCCTTAACAGAACATAGAGTCTCAGTTTATCTTGATCTGCCTTGAGAATCACGTCAGCAAGCAATAGAGGCAAGTAGTATTTGAGCTGCTCTTTCCAATGGTGTTAATTTCATAGCTGTATGACGTGTCCTACATGCCCATTTAAGGCCTTGAACATTGTCGTAAAAAGGCAAAAAAGTGGTTTCTTTCATTTTCAGAAGGCTATATTGCAATAGGTACACATGATAAAGCTGACCTAATTGCTTTTCTGTGCACACAATGTGGACTACAATGGCCAGTGGTTCACACTTTCTCTGATAATGAACCCACTTGGTCATAGTAGGGCAGTAAAGTACTAAGCTCGTTATATCGGCTCGAAATAGTTCGCGAATGCTTAAAACACTACTCTAATGGAAATAGCTGTAATCGTTGAACCACAGGAGTCTCAAAAACAATTCTTCTTGTATATAGTAGTATTTGAGCTGCTCTTTCCAATGGTGTTAATTTCATAGCTCTATCACCTATCCCACATGCCCATTTAAGGCCTTGAACATTGTCGTCAAAAAAGTGGTTTCTTTCATTTTCAGAAGGCTATATTGCAACAGGTACACATGATAAAGCTGACCTAATTGCTTTTCTGTGCATACAATGTGGACTATTATGGCAAGTGGTTTATTACCCCCCGCATTGGTTGGCTCGGTGCCCGGGCCAAAGGCACTTGTAGCAGAGCCCCTTCTGCCGAACATCTTCCTTCGCCCGGAGGCCTTCTGCTTTTCCTTCGCTCCTACCTTGTGAGGTTGTTACCCTTGAGTGAGTGTCAAAATCTTTATAGTTCCCAAATCGACCGACACCTGGCGCCGTCGGTCCAGACGACCGCAGCGGTTCCCCGCTGATCGTGTGCGACGCTGTATAGCTTACATCAGACAATTTGTCCTTTAATCTAACATTTTCCAATTTGATGGCACTGATGCGCTGCAAATGCTGCTCCTCCACAAAGCCATCTCACGCTTGTTCGCCTCGTCGGAACACTTAACCCGATGTCCCGATCTAGCATGGTTTTGAGCTTAGCATTCTCAGAACGAAGTTCCTACAGCAATTTAAAGAATATCTTTACAGGCAACATGGGAGGTCAGTGGGAAGCAATCCCACAACCATGCACTCTTCGTGGTCGAGTTCGGACCTCAAACATTTTCGCCAAAAAATTTGGGGGAAAACACGCAACATAACCCATAAATTTAAGCGATTTTTTGCAAAGTACTTTATTAGTTCCCAGGGCCTATTTTAAAGAATTTTTCACCAAGCACGTCCCCCCCTAAGAAAAAATTGTGAAATTGCAAATGCCTGTTTATTAATAACTAAATGCTTTAGCACATCTATCACACTTGTAAGGTCTTTCTCCAGTATGAGTTTGATTATGCGTTTCTAGCTTATATTAATAAGTAAATGGTTTAGCACATCTATCACACTTGTAAGGTCTCTCTCCAGTATGAGTTAGATTATGAAAATTTTCAAATTAGCTGAGAACTTGAAATGAGTCAAACGACATGATAATTTGATATTGAATTTGATAACATTCCAATTTTTGCATGAACCAAATAGTTTCTTATACAATTCTAACACTGTCATTATAATTATTAGTTACGAAATGGACGACACATGTCTTAACGGTATCATTGATCATGGGTCAAGTCTTCAAGACAAAGGCAAAGTTTATAGCTAAGCTAACAGACTAACAGTTACTGGCGCCGTCTTGCGGCTGGTCAGTTTGAGTCGCAGTCAGATAATTAAAACACGTCCTTGAACCATTCCTGGGATTTGGCCTTCACAGTTGGTCGCGAACGTCGGTTACAAGCTTGAAACCATGCTCGCAGTGCTGGGCGTACATCAAATTTTGATGTAACCGGCATATTCATTCGGACATGTAAATGTGCATCAACTGTCTCTGCATTGAGGCTGCTTCTATCATCATCCTTCATGAGATTGTATGCACTAACAAGTCTCTCCACGTCACATGAATGAGGCTTTGCTGCGAGTAGTCTGGCGACAGCTACAGAAACAGAACGCCAGTCTGCATTAGTCAGACTGATCTTAAGGAAATCCTGCAATGTGCTTGTGTTGGACATCTGCGCTTTCTTTGCAGCGTTCACCAGCTCTCCGTAGCTACTGTAGAAGTCACGCTTCGCAAAGTCTGATGCGAGGCCAGTGTACACCCGTTCAATGTCTTCATCAGATGCATTGCCATTCATAAGCATTGGTGGAGAAAGCGCCTGAAACTCTAGTGCATAGCGAAGATCACTGGCACCTTTGTCAGTTCCGAGTCGACTGGTCAGAAAGTTGCACAGCGAACAAATAATCTCAGTCTTGATGGCATACACATCGCGACCGCAACTGCTAACGAGAGAGTGCTCTCTCTTACAGTGCCTTAATTGGACGACTGTGAGCTTAACAGTGTCGTAACTCTTGATAACTTCATCGGCTTGTTCCTCATTCCCTGTAATTATTACTTTCTCCTCATATCCACCTGGGTGCGGACGCTGTAATAATTTCCTTAGGTCCTCCACACATTTATCACGATCACTTTCGACGTCAAACAGAGTCACTTGGTTGCCCTGCAACTTCTTCTGAAATCTAGAGTAGATGTACAGCGCGTCACACAAGATCGCTGCAATGTGAACAGTGTCAGCATTAATCCACTTCTTCAGCATGCCATATTCTTCAGCGTCTTTCAGGGAGAAAGTCTGCAGATGTCGCATCATCGGTCTGTAGTTGTCCAGAATGGATGACAGAAGACTGTTAGAATATTGTGTGAATCTTATGTCGATTACTGATGGATACTGTCTGACTGTGACGCCAAGTTCTTCCGCATGCTTCTTGAATTCCTTTGTTCTACATGCTGAACTGTTATAGAAACGCGTAACTGCTTTACAGTCATCTATAACACGCCGTGCTTCAGGAACACCTGTAGTCATGTCTTTGAACACTAACTGAGAACGGTGAACACTGCACCATATTTTGAGGAGAGGGATAGGGCCCTTACATGGACTTGACGTGTCCTTAGTGGTGTTGTCTTTGCGTTCTTGCTCGAGCAGTGTCCATAGCGAATGATGTCTTCCAGTATTTTCTGACGCGCCGTCTGTGACAATAGAGGTTGTTTGCTTAAATATCTCTGGCCATGTTGCTCCACACTTTGCAGACGCCTTCCTGAGTGCCTCCAATAACCCCTCGCTACCTCGCTTCTCGCTTTCAGCCAAGCCCATGTACCAAGTCTCCATGTCTCCAACCGCCGTTACAACCTGCGCCATAACATGCTTGTTGTCTATTCGCTGCTTGTCAACAGCACCATCAACTCTGAGAGAAAGCGCAAGGATATCTTTAAATCGGAGTGCAAATGCCTTACGGTCCGTTTCTGCGATTGTCAGTAGCATGTCGCGATGGCTTGCAGGAGTGACATACTGTAGATCTGTGTCAGTAGGAGAAAACGGAATTTCAGGGTTGTTCAAGTCGATTCTTTCAGCCATCAATGACGCCACGTATCTAGCTGGAAATGACCACGCAGATAGTGTCCCGCGTTTGGCATCCATGTATACCTTAATCATGATTCTTGCTATCTTTTGTTCCAATGCAGTGTTAGCAAATCGCAGTTGTTTCTCCAACACAGTTTCTCCCTCATGTATCCGACCCTCGGCAAGAGCCTTCTGTTGTCGACTACGTGTCAAACAAGCATTGTGTACTGTCGATACACAGTGTTCATCATACATCTGCTGCCTGAACACTGCACCATTTGCAGTGCATATGGCTGGGATCCTTTGACAGTGGATCTTCACCAGATCAGGATGTGCACAACAGATTTTGCAATGCACAATCCTCCTTCTACCAGACCCACCACGAGCTTCACTTCTGTACTCTGCCCAATGCTCAGCCTCAACCTTCTGTTTGCGTCCTGACTGATTTTTGCTTGACTGTACAACCCCTTGAAATTCAATTGCCTCGTGAACCTTTTCCTCAAACTCATCGACTTTCACATCCACCGGTTTACTTCCAGCTGGAGATAGCGAAGCTGTCACACTTATGGTTGACGGTGAACATGTTAACTGTGCGGATGTCCTTGACTGCTCTTCGGTTGTGGTACTATTACTAGCTGCAGTACTTGTTGAAATTGAATGACCAGTGCCACATTCGTCATCAGAAATGTTTGTGTCTGATTCCGCTGTGTGTTGAGTCTGTTGACTATTCTGTTTTTCAATACTTACATAGTGATTTGTGCCAACCAACCCCAGATATATAGCGTAAGACTCAGTCTCACATGACGATGCTTGAGATGAGGTAGGTGATGTTGCCATATCAATACGCTGTTCCCCCTCCACAGTTAAAATGATGATAGGTCGTCGATACAGATTGACTGCTACAGAAAGAATTACACCATCACGCCATGTGCCACATTTCTTCATGTTGTCGATATATACTTGCAATTCCTGCTCTGTCATAGCTCCACTGTCCAAGATCATCTGCGACTGTGAGTGCGACTGCAGACATTCAACCAGTTCCATGCGTACATCATGAGCAGTTGTCGCTGTCGCTGAGCTTCCGCGTCCAAGCTGAGTCAACTGTCTGGCGAGTGAACTAAATAAACAGTTTCCATCTGCAGCCACATTGACAACCATCATATTCCTCAATGCAGCTAATGATTTCAACTTATCCATTTCCGTCAACTGTCTCGGCTCAAACGAATCTGAAATTGCAAAGTACACAAGTATGCCAAAGAATGTTAGATGGTCGAAAAAATGACACCCACTTTAAAGAACTTGCTTATGCTATAACTCTTACTAAACTACTATTATTGTAGGCTATATATCAGATGCTAGTAGCTTATATCTATTCATAATTACATATCTTCAATGATGACACAGAGTCACGGAAGTGCTGAGGGAGACTGAGGGAGACCTTTACCTTTAACCCCATTCCCACCTGAATTGTTTTTAGGAAAAAATAGGAAATTGATGGTACCAATCTTAGAACAACAACAGTGCAACAATAGTTACAAATAATCCCAATAAAGTATACATTTTCTGAATCAGCAGAATTCAGACTATGAAATTCATTTTATGCTTATCAATAGTTCATTTATATAGCGCCCTTAGAATGTCAAAAGACAAAACAGTTGTCAATAAACATTGCTGAACGACAACAGTGAAACAATAGCTGCAAGTAACATCAGAAAACGGAATTCCGCGTGGCATCTTTCTCGAACTTCAAATTATTTTTTTCTAACTTAAACTAAACTTTTCGCAACAAACTCGGTGTCAAAATAACGATCAATCTTCCGCAAACATCGCTCAAGTTATTTTTAGGTATGACATAAGGAAACAACTTTTAATTTTAGTCTGTTTTATAGCTCCCATTTTCGGGGCCAAATGGCCCCGATCCGGCGTCATTGGGTTAATATAATACTATATGACAATAATGATATAGACTGTTTGACAGGTCACTTGGTACAGTTCATCATTTACTTAGCTACATTTATCAATGTAATCGTTTCTTAACTTTTTAAGTTAACATACTGCAACAATTTATAATTTTACAGCTGTGTTGAGGACCAAAGCAACTAACCTGCGTGCGCGTTCCTCTTCGTCATTCGTTTAAACATGGCCTGTATGTCGTTTCCAGGTGACGACGCAACCCGTTTTTTACTCATCGTGAAATTCGCAAATGAATGAACTAAAACAACTGAACAGTCTGAACTGACCGAAAGGCCTAATAGTCCTAATATCGTAATAATAAATGTCAATAAACAATTATGAATTATAACGAAAACTGAAATGTAGCCTAAATATTATTTTTACATCAGTCACAAAATTGCGCGTCCCGTTCTCTCGGTGCTGTTTGTAAACAAGTTTAACGCGCTGCATGACGTCATGAGCCCAAATAGATGTATGGAACGCCGTTCGAACTTTCCTAAAAAAATTAAATATATTGGCGGTGTTTTTTAAAACAACTTTAAACAAGTTCAGTAAGTGCCGTGCCAGGCGTGCCTGAGCGATGAAGCACGGACCGTCAATTCCTCAGGCACGTTTTTGTAATCTCAAAGCACGGACGTGCCTGTCGGCACGTTAAAATAGGCCCTGTTAGTTCCTATAACCATGAAATTAATGTATTCAGACGATAGCAAAAAAAATTAATTTTACAAAATTTACGCCCACTGAAATCTACACATTGCAAATACAACTTCAAGATAGTATTATACATGCCTAGATTATAATCAATCACCAAGTTACGCAACTGCTGAATAGTAGCCTTCCGTCTTCATGTGCACGCCTAATGGCTAAATGCATTACTCCATCATAAACTGCGACAGCACGTGACGCTCGTGTGTGACCGCTTTGAGAAAGTTCGTTTAACGCATTTTATTGTGTAGCTGTGAAGTTCTGGAATTTGTTATACTTCCGAGTTTGTGCATTATTACCAAAAATAACGACCTTTAACTAAAAATTCCTCTATAATTTCATCCCATTCGGCGGCAGCCATTTTGATCATCGCCCAACGGTGTCGTTGTTATGTTGAACTACCATGTGCAGCAGTGTCAATCAAAGCCCAATTTAGACATATTAGCAAGATTTTTGCAAATTTTGCCCTGAAATTGCATGTATTTTCAATTTTTTCCTGTTGCGCGAAACCTGGAATTTTTGCGCAGAATTTGCGTAACGCAGGATCGCAAATTTCTGGGGCCCTAAGTGAATGTTACATCATGCAGGGCACAATGCCAGGAGACCGGAAAAGAGGAAGACCAAGAACAAACTGGCTGGGTAACATAAATGAATGGACTGGGTTGACAGTGGGAGAAATGATAAGACTAACGGAGGACAGGAAACGTTGGAGGAACATTGTACATGATGCGGCCGACCCTCGGATCGAGGATGGCTGAGAACAGAACAGAACAAGTGAATGTTGCCATCACCATATATCCCTTATGCACGAAAATCCTACCTTCGTGGTTTCCTGCAACTTCTTTATTTCAAGATCCAACGCAGTTTTCTTCTCTGAATTCAACCGTTACATAAAATCATAAACCAGCAAGATTGTAAGCTAAAATATTTACAATATCAACTGACTCGTGAACCCTTGCAAGAAACCCTTAGTGATCAATGCTAAATAAAATATTTACAATATGAACAGACTCATGAACCCTTGCAAGAAACCCTTAGTGGTCAATGCTAAATAAAATATTTACAATATGAACAAACTCATGAACCCTTGCAAGTAACCCTTAGTGATCAATGCTAAACATACATGAACATTGAACACTACAACCATATTGTTTGTCCCTCAAGCTATATGATCAAAATTTGCTGGTTACTATGTCTTCTCTGTACAATAAACTGCTTTATATTATTAAAAACATTTTTGTCATGATTATAGTGTAGGAAAACGATGGTTTATTAACGAAATCAGTTAATCGTGTTGGGCAGGCGTCAAAACATCACGAAATGACTGAACATTTGGTAAACATTCATATTTTGCCATTAGCAACAATATAAGAGGGGTACACCATACAATTTTAAAAACACATTCTCCCATACCTACATGTAAATGAAATGGCCCAAAAGCCATGGCAGCCATACAGGTAACCAGCACATTGGCTATTCATGCTCCCTATAAATTATCAACATGGCTACGACTAGAACAATAGCAACGGTACAACATTGCTCAGCAGGAATTGATGGTGTACAATAATTAAAATCCAGGGAGCTTGAACATCTCCTATATCATACACAAATAACTACGACTACGATTAGAAGTGCAACCTATCAAGGCTCGCTACAAAAAGAAATTGATGGTGTACAATAATTAAACATCGAGAGAGCTTGAACATCTCCGAGCAATATATCATAAACAAACAACTACGATTAGAAGTGCAACCTATCAAGGCTCGCTACAAAAAGAAATTGATGGCGTACAATAATTAAACATCGAGAGAGCTTGAACATCTACACACTTTAATGGACAGAAAGCGACTGAGAAAAATATGCTGCTCGTTATTGTAGTGCTGCAGAATGATATTAGGCTATTGCTGAATTGCAGTTGCTTTTATAGCCATTTTATCTGATTGTGTCAGATCGTTTGTGCGTTTCTGAAGATGCTTCTGAGCGTGCCACGGAGAGTTAAGAAACTATCGTTGAAAAGTCTTGGATTGGTTTCACAGCCCATTCACCATTCATCATTCACCACTTTTTATACTTCCTAGTTTGAGCATTGCTACCAAAAATAATGACTTTTAACTAACAATTCCTGTATAATTTCATCCCATTCGGTGGCAGCCATTTTGATCATCGCCCAACGGTGTCGTTGCTATGTTGAACTGCCATGCGCAGCAGTGGTTTTCAAGTCAATCAAAGCCCAATTTAGATATATTAGGAAGATTTTGGCAAATTTTGCGCTGAAATTGCGCACATTTTCAATTTTTGTGCTGTTGCGCGAAACCTGGAATTTTTGCACAGAATTTGCACGGAGCATGGTCGTAAATTTCTGGGGGCCCTGCTGAGCGTTACCATCACCATAATTTCCTTATGCACGAAAATCCTACCTATGTGGTTTCTTGAAATTTCTTGACTTTTTGGTTTGCTGTATGATCTAGGGTGATTTCAGATAAAGTGAACCATCAGGTTGAGTGAACCAATTCTGCTAGAAATTGTCTGTGCACCAAACTATTAACGTCAAATTCCCGCGGAGGCTATTTTTAGATTATACTGTCTCTTGGCTACAAAGTCAGCGGGTTATTTGAAGCATACCTAGCAACTTAACGTTATGGTCGACAGAGAAATGTCGGGTGCCGACGAAACTTCCCAAAATTGAAGTGTACAACTTTTTAAAGGGGGTATAGCAAAAGTCGGTTTGACGGCTAAATACATTGACCTATGCAGGGAATTTTTCTCAGTATGAATTTGGGCATGGGATTGAATAAAAAAAAGCAGTTAAATGTCTGATTGAACGATTCCGCGAGCCGTTTGTGCGAGTTTAATCATGCGGTCCACTTTGCTTGCACGCTTTGGTAAAGTGAACCATAAAAGTCCAACTAAAGTGAACCAGCGGTTCACTTTATCTGATAGCCTGTTTAATGAATACAGATAGGCCTAAATTAGATATAACTTATGACAGCAATAGAAAATAAGCCCACATTGTAAGCAAATTAATGCTAGTAGGGCCTAATAATTTTTTTGAAATTTAATGAAATTTGGTTTTTGAAGTTTAAGTTACCGGTATGCATTTATTTGCACCACAATGGGAAGACTCTACCATCACGGAACAAGACATAGGAAAAGAAGGAGAATGAAAGACCAGCAAAATTTGACTCTTTCTGTGAGTTGATGGCAACCGAGAAATAAAGAAAAATTAATAGGCCTACGTGGGACCCAGGTTGTATGGAAAAGACATTGAAACTTTGAAGGACTTCATGCTTTTGCAAAACAGACCTAAACGTTTCATCAGTTAGGCGGGGCAGCCAACTATGTTGAGACTTAGCCAGTGTCTGTTTCAGTGCGCCAAGCAACATTGAAATATTGTAGGCCTATTACTTAAATATGGCATCCAGTTGTGAGACTGTAAAAAGTGTCTGACTCAAGTTTAAATAGTGGTGCTGAGATTCATGCAAAACTGCCTAATCCAACTCTATCAAGCAACTTTGACAATGCCTTAGTTCTTGGTCTCGTTCATGTATCATCATTGAGACTAGATCAACTATTATATGGGTCACCCTGGTAATGCTGATTTTGCTCAGAAGCTGGCCACATCTAGCATTCATTTGACCATTGACTTGACCAGTGACTTGTTCATGGCTATGCAGAATGCGACTTTCATGTCAGGGCTATTCGTTGCAGATCTTATTTTGGTGCCACACAGAGAGTGACAATAGGCAAAAATATACAGCAAACCTCCAAAGTTTGAGATGACCAGTGCAGCCACAATGGAATTTGAGGATTCAAGATCATCGAAGAATGCAGTCAAGCATATAACAAGTATGCTATTCAGTGATGGTTAAGGGTTGATTCTCTACAATTTATTATAGGCGTACTGTGAGTTTATGTTAGTCATGTTAGCTACTGTTATGTTAGTTTTGTGAGTAAAGGTTTCTATCTTAGTTCCTACATGTATGTTCAGCAAAAATATATTATGCAATCTACAAAAAGATGCAAGAACTTTTGACTCACAGAACTAACATAAGGCCTCTCACAGTATCATAAATTGCAGAGAATCTACTCTTAACCATCATTGAATACTGCAAAGATCTGTAAAGGGTACTGATTTGAAAGTTGCTTAGCTATGACTAAGTCACTGGTCTAAGTCATTGGTCAATGAATACTAGATGTGGCCATCTCTTGAGCAATCTCAGCATTACCAGGGTGATCCATAATAATATTGATCTAGTCTCAAAGCATGTGCATGATCTCATGATCAACTTCTAAGTTCAATTTGGGTTGTCACATATTAAAATTGGTGCAAATGTTCACATTCTGCTGTGATTTATATAGAGTATTTGGGCTTTTTGCATTTGGTCACCTTAGACATTGTAGTTTTACACAGGTAAGATCTGGTTCACTTTATCAAAAAAACTGATTCACTATATCTTAACATTCAGGTAAAGAGAACCACTGGACATTAAAACTTTGAATTGGTATATGACCCACTCAACCTCAACACCGGTCCAGTTTAACTACATAGTCTTTTAGAGCAATCTCTGCTCTTTCAAATGATGTTTTTACATTTTTGGTACGACGCTTCTGAAGGCAGCAAAGTGGTTAAACGTGGAAATTGGTTCACTTTATCTGAAATCACCCTACATGTAGTGCACCACGAAGATACAACGCCATTCTCTTCTCTGAATTTGACTGTTACATAAAATCAGAAACCAGCAAGTCTGTAAGCTAAAATATTTACAATATCAGCAGACTCATGAACCCTTGCAAGAAACCCTTAGTGATCAATGCTAAATAAGATATTTACAATATCAACAGACTCCACGAACCCTTGCAAGAAACGCTTAGTGATCAATGCTGAACATACATAAACACTACAACCATATTGTTTGTCCCTCAAGCTACATGATCACTATTGCTCAAACTTGAGTCTTTACCATTACTAGGCTCTCCTTGTAGAATTCATTCCCTACGCTCTGTGCAAGACTCCTCTGCCAAAATCCCAATCTAGTACACTTTTCTCTCTGTCCTCTCAGGATCTTTCTTACTTACGAGCACTGAATTGCCATGACTGGAGCGGCACTATAGAAATTACTGAAATGGAATTACATTACATTTAGTCATTTGTAAACAGTGATGATAGAGCCTGTGCTCTCAGAGTCACAAGGCAAGCACATTAATCAGTTGGCCATCATGTTCCAAAGATACATGCGTATATACACACCCCAGACATTCACAAAGCACCCCTTTGTTTTCAGCTACTTTTCTGTCGTGGTGACAACTCTTTAACATCTTCAGCCTTAGACAAGGCAGATGTGCGTAACGCTGCTGTATTGGCAACCTCGCTCATGGTTTTTTCCTGTTTCCCACTATGAGCACCTCTGAATAGTTATTCAGCAAGAGGCGCTGTATAAATCCTGAAATACAAATTAACATTTGTTTTATATTTTCAGGTTTGATTTTAAACATCAGTTGGGAATATTGCTATCTACAAATTTATAGAGCGCCTCTCTCAGCATAGACAATTGAGAGGTACTTTCAACACAGATGGAAGAATGGTTTGAAGGCCCATTGAGAGGGAGGACAGAGAGAGCGAGGGACCCAGTGGTTTTTAGGGGCACAGTGGTTTCTAGGTGCATGGGGGGCTAGGTTGTTCTATACAAAATTTACAATTGATGCTCATCTAACGAAAATAATATGTTGCAAAAACACCTTTCCTCCACGGCTGGCGCAATAGTATATGGAACGACCTCCCTCTTGAGCTACGCCTCCTCGTCTAAGCACTTGAAACTGTACCTTTTGGCTGTGCTTAGGAGCACGTACCTCCAAGTTGTTTCCTTGAAGAGGTGCTATATAAATACTTGAATGAAATATCTGATAATGCATGTATTTCGATTTATCGGAAGTCAATGTATTTATTTAGGGTTACCAGTTCAGATTCCATTGCCTTCCCCTTTCGAGCCATATCTTTGTGGCCAGAAAAAGCCTGTCCGATGGAGCTGAAGCCTGCCGACGACAAAAAACTTTTATAAACTACGATTATAAAATAAATCAGCTGATAACAACATCAGAACGTTCGTTTTGCAAGCTATGATAAATTTATTTATTTCTCGCATTTGCAATATTTGTAATAATATAAGGCAGTTTATAGTACAGAGAGTACTAGCTGCATAGGCTATAGGCTATAGTAACAAGTAAGTTTGGTAATGGTGTGCACACAAACGTGTTACATCATTTGCTGGATTTGACTTTTGTGGAGGAGAAGTAAATTTATTTAATGTATTTTTTAAAGCTAGGAATTTCTTTATGTTGACATTTGACCATTAAATTTTGCAATAAAAACTTGTTTCATCAATGGTAACACTAGTTCAAAAGTCTTGGATTAGTTCACAGCCCATACAGATCATTCACCACTTGACATGCCGCACTTAATGTCTCGGCTCCTTGATAATTAGTAGCCTAGGTTTTCCTAGCCATGCAGTCGGCGCCAATTCCCATGTTGTGAAACAAGAACCAGGATTGAGGCTCAAAAAGGATGATAATTTTGTACTGTGGCTCGGAAAACGAAAACTTTCAAACTCTCGGGTCTATTTTGTCAATTCGGAGCAATGTACGAGCAATTGTCTGTTCTGAGGAGAGTCTGTGCCGTGTTCTACTAGAAGTGCCCTTTTGATCCTGTCATGTTGTATTATAGCATTGGCATTGTAATGTTCTATGTCAAAGATTAGAAGAATAGATTTGAGAACGCTTTCACTCTCAGCTGGGAAGACAGTTCTTCCTTGTTTTACGTTTCCGAAGATTTTCGTATTGCACAATTAATATATTGAGCTTTGCTTTGGAATGTCCCGCTCTGATAGGCGTCACAGGAATACCAGAATGCTCCAAAAACTCTGCTACCTTCACGAGAATTTTTATAATTTCAATACATCATCCCTTTTATCTTTCTGCATTGGTCCACGATTGAGAAAAACAAAGTATCGAAGCACCTCCCCCATTCGCGGCGGTCTTAGCCCAAATGGCGACTCGGGCAAAGCATGCACTTTGCCCCTCCCTCCGACAAATCGTAATCTCGAAATTTCTAAAGTGCTAGTCGAAAGCCCAGCGAGGGGCACCAGCTTATTCACGAGCGCCGACAAACGACAGCGTACATTTCTCTCCCAGGCAAAGTATAGTACTAAATCTGGCGCCATCAGATTCCCACTCGATTATTTAGCCCATGCCAGAATATGAATTAGCCAGAGCCTTGTTATACGCTCCACTGAGTAATTTATCGAAACAAAATTTAGTTGTAGGCCTACACTGAAGGATGGATAATATTCCATTTGCGGGAAGTGGTTATGAGTGAAAACAACTATTAAAATACCCTTTTTTGGAAATGGTGCCCCCATTTTGTGGAAATGGCGTCCCTAGAACATAGCGCCCTAGGCAACTGCCTGCATTGCCTATTAGGGCGGAGTGGAAAAAACGAAAATCAGATGGGCCTAATCGAAAAATAATAGCAACCAAAAGTTGCCCAATGACTCCAGAGGACCAAAGTTACGAAATATTGCATTTTTGAGAGAAAATTGCAGGTTTCTTATGAAATATTCCTAGTGCAAATTAATTAACAGCCATTCAATAGGCCTAGGCTATATCGTTGGAAAGAGCTCTTAAAACTGAAGAAAACGATGCATTAATTTTGAGACTAGTCCCATAGGCTATTTGTAGAAGATATTAACCCCGTACCAATTACCCCCCTCCCCGGGCAATTACCCTTCGTGTCGTGTTAAACGCAAATTGTTCAAGAAAAATATTAAATAAAATCCAATCTAAAAACGGTTGTAAGCTATAGTTGGAAGCCTGCCTAATAAAATCTTTAAATGTTTATCTTTCCCTCTCAGATTTATAAACTTCCATCATGGCTAGATATGGATAAATTAAGCAGACTGTGCATATGTAGGCCTATTGCATTCAATGGTCAGCTAAATATTATGCAAGAACGTACATGTAACGTATGCATGAGTGAGAAAATGACGAAAGATGTGTCTACACTGTAGGCCTACACAGCAAAGTTACTTTACGATAGGCTTTTATTTGGCAGCGCAGAAAGTCTGAGAATGTTCGTTCCCTCACGCGTATACGAACAAGCTCACACTGTGCCACGGAGGGTAGTTGTGCGGGGGATAGTTGGCACGGGGGATAGTTGTCTGACAATAGTCATTTTCTCACTCATGAATACGTTACAATAGTAATTGTCGGGGCCCTCGGGGGTAATTGTCCGGGTGTAATTGTCCAGGGGGCAATTGTCCAGGGGGCAATTGTCCTAGAACCAGTTTATATTTTAAGTATAGAATATAATATACAGAAAAGAGGCATTGAAATTGTCACAAAGTAATACTTATAATATCCGTTTCTTTTTATATAACCCTCGACTGACGACACAATTCTCAAATATGACGTCATCTCAAAATGATGCGATGACTTTGTTTTTCGTCAGTTTCCGGGCCGTTGGTCAGTTCGTCAAAAACCAAGCAGACGCCGAAGAAGAAGAAGACGATGAAAACGATTAAAACTAGGCCTATAACAAAATGCGATAAAGATGATGAAAGATGAAAACGACGACTAAGATTTCCCACAAGTGAGCGGCAGACGTCGGCAGTCGATCATGGAATGGAAGTGACGAAGAAATTATTCGTCATGTAGGTATGTGACAGACTTTATGGACTTTATCGCCTTCCATTCAAGGATCGAAAATAGTCGATCATTAGCCTAACTAAACAAATATAGTCTATAGGCTTAATTATAGTCGGCCATGAAATATTATTATGAAATGAAAAATTGACTTGATGCAAGTTCTAAGATGGGAATATGAAAGTAAAGTTGAAGAAGAAGTACAGGGTGGGCCAAAAAATACCCCACTAGGTTGTTTGCCAATATCTTGGCCAGAAGTAAGAATTTTGAAATGAAATTTCACAGGCTTAAAGTTAATTGATATTTACACATGATGGCCAGATTGCAATAAAATATTTCAAACAGAATAAAAGTTATAGCACTTTTAGTGAAGCCACCCACCGTTTTTTGACGATTCAGCATAAAGTAACAAAAAACCAATCTAATTATTCTGGCCAATATCTTGGCCAAAAGTAAGAATATCGAAATGAAATTTTACAGGCTTAAAGACAATTCATATCTGCACATGGTGGTCAGATTCCATCAAAATATTTCAAGCAGTACAAAAGTTATGACAATTTTAGGGAAGTCACCCACCGTTTTTTGACGATTCAAAAACGAAATGCAACAAAAACGTAACAAAAACACGATATTTTTCTCATCTCAAATAATTGGTATCAAATAGCCTTGATATTGCCAGATGATCATTATTATTACTACTTAAAAGAGAAACGAGGTACGAGTGTAGCTGTGCGTCACTGAGAAGTCACTTAGCAAGATGACAATCAAATTGGTAAATAAGGAATTATCTATCAGATTAATCAACAGATCCATCAAGAACTTTGCAAAGAGACTCAAAAGAAGTTTTGGAACGGGTGGTGGGCACATTGAACACAAGTTGTGAAGCACTGCCAAGTTCATTTGACAACAGTTATTTGAGATGAGACTTTAAAAATCGTGTTTTTGTTACGTTTTTGTTGCGTTTCGTTTTTGAATCGTCAAAAAACGGTGGGTGGCCTCACTAAGAGTGGTGTAACTTTAGTTGTGTTTGAAATATTTTTATGAAATCTGGCCATCATATGTAAATATGAATTGTCCTTAAGCCTGTAAAATTGTATTTCCAAATTCTTCTGGCCATGATATTGGCAAAAACCAAGGAGGTCTTTTTTTGCCCACCCTGAAGGTCTTCTAGGTGAAAATTTAAAAACAATTATTTTATGGTGGGTGTTCTCAGTTTACTGCATCAGCTGTTCAGGAATTTGGCTTGTAGAGCCTATTTATTCACTATCGTGCATTGAGACCGCTCTACACTAAGTGTCAAATCTGCCTCCAAAAAAGTTTGGCCTAAGATTCGAAGGTAGTTTTGTCTGACTTTTCCCATGTTATGTCGCAAACAGTGACAACAGTGACCGATGAACGAACACACGTGTCATCACTGTCGGCATTATGATGTAACATAATGTAGATTTCCTCAAACGAAGTCTCACCAGACATCATTTACATTTTGGGATCATAATTATAGGCTACGTCTCTTTTGTGGACAAGGAATAACAAAGCTCATAATTATGACGTCATGCATATAATAGTATTTGGTCGCACACACAAAGTGACACAACGATTATTATCGATTGGACCTTACTTGGGCCACGTTGTTCTGTCTTATTTTGTTCAGACACATTAAATCATTCGGAAACAAGACGAAAATTACCAGAAGACAGGGTGCAACCATGGTCTAGAAGTTGGTCTTACGGACCTGAATCAGCTGATGTAAATTCAGAGTAGTAGGAAAGACGAGCGTCAAACGCACGAAGCCGTGATTGCTTATGAAGGCAAGAATCAATTGGTTAATTCATATATCCGTTTATACATCTATTGATCTATTAATTCTTCTGCTCATTCTTCTGTTCATCCATTCATCTATCCATTCATCTATCCATTCAGCTATCCATTCAGCCATCCATTAAGCTATATTCGGCTGCATGGTTAATTAGCCAACAAACGAGGCAAGCGCTCAAGCTGTGCCAAGCACTGCGGTAGGATAGTCTTGCACGCAGGCCTACTTTATTTCTTCATACAGCGATACTACATACCGATATCTGTCATGACATGTATTAATAATTATTATATTCATGGGTTTTCTGTGTTGCTTTAGGAACGCTGCATGAGAGGATTGACCTGAGAGGATTGGTCTGAGAGGGATTGTCAGGAGTGAAGGTTGTGTGGCTATGTGTTGTTTTTTGTTCCTATTGTGTGTTTTCTAGTTTATTTGTATTAGTACCTGCCGGGCCTCTGGCGTGGCGTAAAACCCCGTAAGCTCCTCGTAAAGGCAGGAGGGCCCCTGGCGCGGACGCCACGGCTTGAAATCCCGCAAGCCCATTATTATTAATTTTAAATTTATTTGTTATTTATGTGCTGTGCGTTGTTGAGCCGAGGGATGAAAAGGGGGTAGGGCTGCCAACCGTCCCGGATTCGCCGGGACAGTCCCGGAATCGACCCTGTGCGTACCGTGTCCCGGATTGATCTCAAATTGTCCCGGAATTTGGTCCAGATCCACTTTGCACATTTATTGTTCCTATTAATTTTTGCTTGCTAAACTCAGTCATTTGTACGATGATTTTTTCGTCCTGCTCTCTATCAGACCTATAGGCCTACATTGTTGGCTGAACATCGGGAGTTAAAGTCTTCAAAACTTTACAAATCACTGACACTTGGTGTTCGGTTTAGCATAATATTGTGTCCAGTTTTAGTGCTTTTTTGCTAGAGAGGGTTCAGCATTATCTGCTGTCTGACAATCGCAATTACCTGAGCACCGAGATTTCACCGACCTTATTAAAGCACAACTGTTAGCATGACATGTGCTGATTTCTGCGACTTTGTGCCCATTGTTCTGGAACTGCTTAACGCATATAAGTAGGCCATAGGCCTAGTATAATATATTAATTATAGGTCCTAAGTTTAATATAAATTCTGCTCTACGGTCGCAGACCTATGAGCCTACGATACCTACGAACTTCCCTCAATTTGGGCTCATAAGTCTTACTCTGATGAGCCTAGATAACTGGAGCTTGAAATGTTACTTCTTGAGGTTGACTCTTGTCTTAAATTTAGACTGTAAAATTATGTCTTTTGATGATTTGTCTGAAATAATCAAGGACTTTTTAGTAGATTGTAGACCTAAATGTAGATTCTTTACTGGACTGACACAACTTTTGTTACATTATGATGCTTCTGTGGATTGTGTAAATTGGTAATGACACATCGAGTGGCTGAAGGCGTCCCGGAATGGCAAAATCAAAAGTTGGCAGCCCTAAAAGGGGGTGGGGGATGAATGAGCGATTTGATAGAGGGAAATGGGAAATGGTGGACGTGGAGACTTGCAAGTGACGTACGTTGAGCCAGATCGCAGTGGGCCATCTAAACACGGCGTCAAGAGGACAACCTCAACTCACTCGATAACGAGGCTGACGATGATTCGACCTCGCACAAAAACTCTTTATTATATTCGAAACTGAAACAGTTTTTTTGCTAATACAATTGATTGACAGTGTGGAGAGGTGGACTTTATAATTATAGAGCAACAGTTATTTTGATGTGTCTTTCTTTCTAACTGCGTGTGCTCCATGCAATTTGTTTGTCACTCTGCAGCCTCTACCATCGCATAAGCCGGAGTAGGTGAGCAAGTAGGAAAGAACGAAAGTTCTGATAAGCCGAATCTCTACTACTAATCCTGATCTTTGACTGTAGTTCCATCCTGGGAATATCAATACGAGCAGGCACTTCAATGAGTGAAGCCGAACTGTGAAAGAGATAAATTTATATAAATATAGTTACCAGGAGTCCAGAGTTATCATTCATTCTGAAAAGAGATAGGGAGATAACATCCCGGCCTAAATAATCTAAGCTAATCTTATCTAACATGAACATTTCTAATGTGCTAATATCACAGCAGAGCTATTGAGAAACGCTCTCATCAGCGTGGCAGGCCCATGAAAAAGAAGAAATGCCTTCGAGCAGCGACGAGATGCCAGCGAATTCCACAACAGCATCTGATCTAGTTAAGAAATAATAATAAAAACCAAGATGTGCAAGATGTAGGCCTGCAGAAGTTTGAGCATACCAATGCCATGCATGTCTCAAGGCCATAGTGCAACCTTGGATTTTCATCCATCCTACATATCGGTACAGTCTTTGCATAAATGATTTCCTTTGAAGTTCAGTGTTTAATTCAGACGTCTCTTTAGGGGGGGGGGGAAGAGTTCCACCCAGGAATGACATACCCTAGAAAATTTTCACAAGTCGGCCTAGGTTTAAGATAGTCTAGGGACCCGTGAAGGTTCTGCCCATAGGACTCCTATGATAGGGGCCATGAATTTCTCTTATCGACCTTGCTTGGGCCTGCCAAAGGTCTCAATAATGGACCGTTATTATAGGCCTATAATATCTGCACCGGCAGAACATGTACCGTAGACCTAAGCGTATAGCTGCTCGTTCAATGTTGATCGCTGGATCATCGTGTCAATTTTTCTCCGTGGCTATAGGGATGTTAGAAATTTTTGATATAATTCAAACCGTGAATTTCATGAAAAAAACACGAATATTGTATGCATACAGTTGTATATTGTGGCTATACACAAAGACATTATCGGCTTAAATAATCATTCCCAGATGATCAAATCATTAGATAATCAGATCTGATGGTCTATAGGCTGATGGATTAAACTCCTCAACAATGCATTCAGATACACCTTGATACGTAAGAACCTTGGGCAAGTTCTTCACTCACAATTGCTCAGCGCTTCGGCGTGAAACTCCGATGCAGTGTCCGCTCTGCATTCGGGAGCGCCTCTGAGTAGATAGAGCTTGAAGGGGCGCTATAACAAGTGCACAAACAAACAAACACCATTATCTGCAGTTAAACGTGCTCTAAGCAGAGGTACAGCCATTTGCCTTTCTGACCATTCTTTTTATAACGTAGGCCTTCGCTGATCGTACACTGTATAATAATATTGTCACGAATATACAAGAAACCAGCATCTTGGTTCTAGACATACAATTAATCCTTTGAAAGAGTCTTTGCTGACTGTCAGTTTCAAAAAGTAAATGCTCTCGGTTGAAGCCAGAGAAATCCGACTGTGCATGCCGCAAAGCCGTGTCTCGTATGATCAGGCATTATTTGCTTATAAGGCAGAGACTGAAGCCAGACATAACAGTCTAACAGAACACGATGTATGGTCGTCTGCTACTGAATAGCATCTCTGCTCACACGTTCGCCTGCCACGACTTTCAATCTGCAGCATTTGAACAGCGCGCATCACACCGTGAACTCGTATCTCGGCATCTCTCTCTCTCAAATGAAGCATATCACATAATGCGATTTCTTCAAGTCGTTTCAAGTCTTGCGGAAAGGCACCTCGCACCCGGCAAAGCGACGAACCGTATCACATATAAATATAATTACACGACGACTCGACGAGTCGTACTAAACGCTTGCAACAATTAAAACTAATCTGCAAACAAGATTCAAACGAGGGCCTCGTAAAAACAGCAAAGGTCAAATGGTGTCGATCTAAGCCTACGCCTACACGCGATTCTAAACCGCGAACGGCACCAAGCAATGAGGACTCTGAACCGCGCGCGTATAGCCTGCCTTTAGTCAATCATTATTTTTATAACGCAACGTAAAATCTCGGCTAAATGTAAAGGCTGTGGCGGTTTGAAGCAGCACATTGAGTCGGGCGAGCTGGATTCGATTCATGGGTTCACGCCATATGTAGTAGGCTAAAACAAGCCGTTAAAATCTTGATGACCATCAGTTCTAAGCAGCGCACAAAACAGCCGTATAGAGAAGACCAGCTAAACCATCAGACCTGCGCTGAAGTGACTCTTAGTCCGTACTCCGTCCTGCCCATAATGCACAGCGAGATCCTCAAGACCCCATTCGGTCCATATCTTAGCCCGACGCTGCGTTTTCCGCTTCTTCCAAGCGCGCATCGATTTCTCGATGGCGTCAGCGTGGTGCGTTTCGGCGTCGCGGCTTCTTCCGCACGGTAAAGTAGTCCACGTGTCGGTGTCCAATCGTTGAGTTGCTTCCGAGCAGAATGGCCTTGCAGGAGAAGTAGTTGTCCCCGACCTTCAGAAGGTCGTACATCTCCGGGTGAAGGGTCAGACGGGTGATGGTGCGTCGCTGGTTCGTCCCTCGCCGGCCCTCACTGGCCGTCGTACGAATGGAGACTCCGGGAAATCCGGAACTGAGCGGCATCACTGTGTTCTTTTTCAACAGCATCTGAAGTTAGACCATCCATTACGATCGTTATCAAAGACAAGGACTTCTTTTTTAAACCGATATTATGGATCGAATTATTTATAGACGTCAAATAGACGTCAAAGGTTATTATTTTATACGAATTCGCTCAATTGTCTGTCTCTATTCCGATCGATGTTTTCTAGGGCTATATGTAGGCTATATCCTACGATCTAATGCTTGACTGCATAGATTCGATCACGCAGTGCATACATGTAGCCTACGTGATCGAATCATCGACTGACTTTGACTTTCAAACAACATTAAGCTTACCTATTAGTATGTCATGATATATAGATCGGTAAAAAGAATGATGTTGAGCAGGCATTTGTTTGCCAGTGCTTGAGTATTTATATAGCGTCTTTTTAACCTGTCAAACGCGCTGAGACGTGGCATATTCCGAAAGGCATCGGCTATAGGCCTAGGTCTATAATTATAGTCGTCGGGTCATTAGGTGCAGAGACTCGGAAAGGTCTCCTACTCTTCTGCTGCTGGTGCATGGTGTTATGTGCAAGTTGTTACTTGTCAGATCAGTGATAAGGTTAGATGTTGTCTGTGTTTGTCAGGTAAAGAGAGATCCAATGTTCAGGTGTTAAGGACCAATCGAAGGATACAATACGGCTAGGTTTCAGTAGATAATGGCGATGATGATGATGATGACGACGACGACGACAATGATGATGATGATGATGATGATGATGATGATGATGATGATGATGATGATGATGATGATGATGATGACGACAATGACGATGATGATGATACTGATGATGACGCTGATGATCAGCGATGACGTAATTCAATGACGCTTACATAGAACCCGATGTCGAGCCATTGCGTGATGGAGTAGCGACCTTTAACCCGGCACTTGACCGTCACCTTCTTTCCGGGGTAGAGGGTGACAGCCGTTGGACTGATGGTCAGTTGTAGTGGGCTCTGCTTCTGCTGCTTCTGCTGCTTCTGCTGCTGCTTCTGCGGCGGGAGGTGAGGAGGAGGAGGAGGAGGAGGAGTCCTCTTTCGGGTTGGGGGATGAGCAGTAGGAAGAGGAGGAGGAGGAGGGCATGAAGCCAACCCCACCAGGAGGATCAGAATGACCAACGACGACACTAGCATCACTACAACAACAATGACAACAACAACGACATCAGCACGATATTAGGCTAATCATCGCGTAAAGTTTGAAATCGCAACATGATAATATGATAATATTATAGCGCCACTTTTAAGAAGACGTCAGAGATCTCAGCTGAATGAAACAACCGTTGAATAAAACAAAGAAAGGTTCTTTATTGAAAATAGTTTTTTGTCTGCATAATTAGACACAATATTATAGTGTGTTTGTCTGCATATTTGAGGCGGCGCTATAATATTGGTCAGTCGACATAATTGTCTATTTTACTCTTGTCCTAAATTATGACCTGCCAAAAATTCTTTTGTGTTTTAGCATCTTCTTTACAACACATTCCATCGACCTATACTGAATGACTCCTTAACCCTGACATGCACGACCTGGTGAAATTGCAAAGCTGGCGACGTCACTGATACGAGTCTGCTGGCTTCACGAAGAAATAAATTTGTTTCGTGCTAGCAATACCAATAACACCACCACTACCATACGGTCACCACCAACACTTAAACACGAACAACACCACCACTACCAGTCCACCACCACCACCACCACCACCACCACCACAGTACTCGCCGTGAGATCTCTATTCACTAACGATTCTGCTACCGTGTCAAAGAATGACGCAATGGTGTAGAGCGTACCAAGGTTATTTGCCTGCGATGATGATAAATTGCTCAGCCGTGAAAACACTTAGACGTATACATGAATTAGACATGTTTGTGGGTAGGACCGATCGAATTGCTCTTCATCAAGAATAATATGTAGCCTATTGTAGATTAGATAGCCATCTTGATTGTTGTATATGTGTACACTGTTGTAACAATTAAGCTGTGTGAAATAATTGATCTGTTGTGTCGTCGCTGTCATCAGATATGAATAAGTATGTACGAACGTATGTATGTATGTATGTATGTATGTATGTATGTATGTATGTATGTATGTATGTATGTATGTATGTATGTATGTATGTATGTATGTATGTATGTATGTATGTATGTATGTATGTATGTATGTATGTATGTATGTATGTATGTATGTACGTATGTACGTACGTACGTACGTACGTACGTACGTACGTACGTATGTATGCAATAATATACTTATGCATGTGTGTATGAAAACTCTTATTAGACCACGTTAAAAGTATGCTTACCTCACAAAAACACTTGTATAACACACCTCAAATGTAAACGAAGTAAGGCCTGTCGCCGATGAGCATGTCCATTTGTTGAGAGTGTTTCATTAGTTCGTATCATCTGTGCAGGATGAATAATTACTAGGGATCCTGTCTGTAAGTAAGATATAGACTGCTAGGCAGTGGATGAGTACAGGGTTTGGTTTTCTTCTACGCGTAATTCTGACCCTGTTTAGATGTCCTTTATGCTACACATCACCACAGCACAGCATACCAACGCTGATTATTTGGGTCAAGGCCTACATTCGTGGACTCTCGTGGAGTCTTCACTGCAGCTGCGGCATGAACTGTCATCTTACAAGCTTGTAGGCATATAGCGATGATATATCATATAGGCTGCTATTAGCAAGTTGATTTACGAAACAGATAGGTTAAAGGTGAAGGTACTCACCTATATAAGAACCATTGCGCGTAAACGTAATAATTACATGTGTATGTTCAGTACTTTAGGCCAGTAGTCTTTATCTAGGAATCAGCGTGAGATTATGTACACACAAACAGATGGTGACAGATGCGGGAAGGTAAGACGAAGATTTCTCAGGCAGCTCTTACGAGAAAACAGAAGTCAGACATAAAACACTGTTGCAAGATATGTGATCCATGGAGGAATGCGTTGCCACAATCCAACTGGTTTAGACTGGTTTAGACTTTAGATTGGTTTAGACTGCTATATACTGGTTTAGACTGGTTTAGACTGGTTTAGACTGGCTTAGACTGCTATATACTGGTTTAGACTGATTTAGACTGGTCTGGACTGCTATATACTGGGTTTGACTGGTTTAGACTGGTTTAGACTGCTATATACTGGTTTAGACTGGTTTAGACTCCTATACACTGGCTTAGACTGGTTTAGACTGGATTAGACTATCTTAGACTGGTTTAGACTGGTTTAGACTGATATATATTCGTTTAGACTGGTTTAGATGCCATGGTTTAGACTGGTTTAGATGCCATAGTTTAGACTGGTTTAGATGCCATGGTTTAGACTGGTTTAGACTGGTTTAGACCATCCCCACAATGTAAAGCATCATCTCATGCAGTCACTAATTGCATATCAACACCTCGCTTATCTCGATCCACAAATTTTTCTGCAGACGATGGATACTGAGGTGTGGAACACGGAACATGCTGCAGAGATACAGATACATAATTACATAATTATGTATCATGATCACTATCATCACCATCTATCTGTCGACCGACCGCATCTGTTTATTGCTCAGCAGAGAGAGATTCATTTGAGCTCTCAGATGGCTCATCGCATCCTCGATCGCCGGCCTTTCCTTCACTGCACGCAGGGCTCGAATTCTGGCGCAGCTTGTGAAATTGACAACACGCTGACATGACGTCAAGACGCGCAATAGGCTACATTAGTATAGGCTAATTATAAGACAATGGTTTGGCGTTTTTTGGACGTCAAGACGCGCAATACGTTCGTAGAATTATAAGACAATGGTTTGGTACTTTCTTAGATTGTTGCAATTTTCTATCAATGCTTTCAACTTTACGTTTTCGCAGCGTTTTTACAAGTGCAACTGGAAGTATGAAAATCAAATTATGTCAATTTTATAGCCTATAAGCGACTATTTAACAGTAGGCTAACTCCATAGCTGAGCCAGTACTGTACGGTTATCTTCTACAAGTCAGATTAAATTTCGTCTGCACATTCACAGTAGTTCGCGGTTATTGCAATTATAAGCCTATGTGCTCAATTAGGCTACATATGTAGCGCCACTTTGGAGAAGCACAGGCACTGCTCCCGACCCGACTACACATGTCCACGGTCATACAAGAATAGTCTTCAAACACTACTTCTGAGAAGTATAGAAGAACCCACATCGCGAAGCTTGTGTGGAAGCCTACTCAAGAGCTCAGAATTTATTTTAGATGATGTAGAATTAAATCAGGAATGTATAAAATGCAGAAAATGCTTGAACCCTGTAATGAATGACGAACGCAGAGTGGCCGACGACCGCTGCGAATCCCCATGCACGTTAGACGTGTAACTTAAATGGCAGGCTGCTATTAGGAAACAAAAGGAATGTCGAAGATGCTAGTCCAAAATTTATAGCGAAAACTTTTTGTACTCGAGAGCGCAGAGAGTTGCGAACTTGAGAAGGAGGAGGAGGAAGAAGAGAAGTTTAGATTTTTCAATCGAGCTGTGCTTGAACGATCGTCAGGGAAGACAAGACGCGTACCAGGAACAGCGCACATTCCAGAAGATCGCGATCGAGCAGAGAGAATCTTTTCAGCAGAGCAGAGCAGAGCAGAGCAGCATGCTGAAACCAATGATGATGTATTGGTGGGATGGCTAACAGCTTGCACAGACACTTGAGGGTGTGATAGCTTGAAATAGATTCACTCAAGTAAAGGATGCCGATGTAAACATTGATTGGCTGCAGTGTTATGTGGTGTCGGTAAGAACGCTCATGCAGCATTCGTGTAGAGTTTGATGTGTGACGGTTTGTTGCAGGAGTCTGTACGAAGTCAAGGAGAATCTGATAATTTATCAACGCCTACGAGTGACATTGACTCTGTGAACTGTAAAAGCTCTCTGGGGTTAAGCATGCGCATTCAAGAGAGAAAGAAACAGACAGAGACAGAGAGACAGAGACAGAGAAACAGGGAGAGAGAGAATGACAGAGAGAGACAAAGACAGAGACAAACAGACAGACAGACAGAGACAAACAGAGACAAAGACAGAGACAAAGACAGGGACAGAGCAGCTGTGCCTTGGATTGAAGGATTGCAGGGTTGAGAATCCTGAGAGTGCATGTACGTTCGGTGGAGGATGGGACGAGCAAGCGTAGTAAAAGTTGTGAAAGTATGAAGGGGAGCTTGGGGTTGATCAAACCAGCTGCAGAGTAACGATATGTGAAACATTAAGTTTGGAATTTATGTTGCGCATGAAACGCTTCTGTGGACCCCATAATATGGCGCCGCGTAGGTCTCTTCATGCATGACCTTCAATTACAACCTCTGTCACGGTATTGATTTCGAAGCTGTTTACAGAGTTGTATATCGCCAGCATTATACAGAAGTGATTGACTACGCATATATGGTCTGTTACACAGACATTTGCAGGAAGTACAGCAGAGTTCCTTAAGCCATTCAAAGAGGTTGTATGCATGTGCATACCGTTTCGTCTAAATTAACCTCAATACGAATGCCCAGTCTTATCCCTGTCACCTGTTCCTTTCAAGCACCGTGTGCACCTCGTTAGATCTGAATTGGGTTTAAGAGGACGGCGCAGCTGGATCAGGAATCTAAATACAAATTTCTGTCCTGATAGGGATTTGAACTATATAATTATGCACGGACACAAGAACTAATGTCTATATATAATATATATATATATATATATATATATATATTCATTCAAGTATTTATATAGCGCCTCTTCAAGAAGACTACTCAGAGGCGCATATATATATATATATATATATATATATATATATATATATATATATATATATATATAAATATTTATATACATAATGACATATATATATATACCAAGTGGAGAGTCCCGAACAAGCCAGTACACATCAAAACGGAAGAAGAAAGTGAAGGAAGAGTCGACGAGGAAAAGATAGTAGGAGGGAGAATAACAAAGAGACAGTTGAGAAAAGGAGGCAGAGCGATGAAGTCGAAGATGAAAGAATTAAAAGAAGATGGAGAGTGTCGAGTAATGAGATGGAGTAAAGCGGTAGTGGAATGAAGAAGGATTGGAAAGAGTAGCGGAAAGAGTCAGAGGTCGTGAAAGGAAAGATGGAGTAAAGAGGAGGGGAAGACGGGGAAAGGAAGGGAGAAGGCGGAAGAAAGTCGGGCGTTGAACCCATACATCAAATGAACAGCAGTAGCAGCAGGAAACGCCTGGTCACGTGGTCAACAACCTTCAGAACGGAGATGATCTGAAAATCATTTGTCTCTTCTCGCAAAAAAGAACAGCCGGTGATTGAGTGGTAGCATTAAAAGGAAGAGCCGTAAACATCACATGGTGTGCTGCTGCTGATGCTGCTGCTGTTGTTGTTGCTGCTGCTGCTGCTGCTGCTGCTGTTGTTGCTGTTGATGCTGCTGAGAACGTCAAACGGTCGACACGAAGTATTTCCCGTTCATCTACTTACATGCTTCATCTTTACGATGCTGTATGTCAGTGGTTTGCTGTTTATGTCTCTGCATGCTGTTCGTGTGTGTCTGCATGCCTGTTCAAATGTCGATCAGTCAGTCAATCAGTCAGTCAGTCAGTCAGTCAATCAGTCAGTCAGTCAATCAGTCAATCAGTCAGTCAGTCAGTCGGTGAGTCAGTCAGTCAGTCAGTCAGTTAGTCAGTCAGTAAGTAAGTAAGTCGGTTAGTCAGTCAGTCAGTCAGTCAGTCAGTCAATCAGTCAGTCAGTCAGTCAGTCAGTCGGTTAGTCAGTCAATCAGTCAATCAGTCAGTCAGTCAGTCGGTGAGTCAGTCAGTCAGTTAGTCAGTCAGTCAGTCAGTAAGTAAGTAAGTCGGTTAGTCAGTCAGTCAGTCAGTCAATCAGTCAGTCAGTCAGTCAGTCGGTTAGTCAGTCAGTCAGTCAGTCAATCAATCAGTAAGTCGGTTAGTCAGTCAGTCAGTCAGTCAGTAAGTCAGTCAATCAATTGCTCAATCAGTAAGCCGGTCAGTCAATCAGTAAGTCAGTCAGTCATTCAGTCAGTCAGTCAGTCACTGCAGTCAGTCAGCCAGTGAGTCAGTAAGTAAGCCAGTAAGCAAGCAAGCTAGTCAGTAAATCACTCGGTGAGTAAGTAGGTAAGTCAGTCAATCAGTCAGTCAGTCAGTCAGTTTGCCTGCACGTTTTTCTGTCTGCCACTCTGTGTTCTATCTGTCTGTCTGTCTGTCTGTCTGTCTGTCTGTCTGTCTGTCTGTATGTCTGTATGTCTGTATGTCTATCTATATCTCTAATGTGAATGTGAACAGCATCGTAATAAAGTAAACGCGTCAGGGAGACTATAATTATCTCATTCATCCACACCAACAAGTCCACAAGATCCGGCTGCTTGGTTGGTTGTGGTGCCATGCAGGCCATGATCCCGGGGAGGAATCAGCATGGAGCTACGGTGAGAAACGTTAGTGACGACGGTAATATAGGATGGTTCTAGGATGGTGACATAGGATGGTGATATACGATGGTGATGGAGTGGTGATATTATAGGATGATTGATGGGGTGGTGATATTATAGGATAGTGACGGGATGTTGATGGAGTGGAGCAGTAGCGGGATCAGGATGCATGGGATAGCTGGAATAGCTCGGTTTCCAGTTTTGAATGAAATACTGCAGGAGAGAGGGCAAGTGGGAATGGGGGGAGTCGGAAGATTGACGGGGAAGAAAGGAAGAGAGTGGTATACGAGCGAACTGGCATCGTAGACCTGACCGAATTCCTTTCCAAAGACCCGGAGCAGTGTAGATGAAAGATCTGTTGTAGAATTTGAGAAGAGCTAGGTGGAGAGCGGACACTGTAGGCCAACATAGTGAAAGATAATGGTTAAGCACGAATGAACACCTGCAACCTTGGGCGGTTGGATAATGAGTAGGGTATACTTGTCGATTGTATAGAATCTAAGAGGAAAGGTTGAATGGGCAGTGTAGGTTTAAGAAGCACCTTCTGGCAATAGATGCCACGAGGCAAGGTTCAATCTATAGCCCCTGCTTTATTTTGAGGGGATTCACGTTTCTGGGGGCAGGACAAACGGCCGTTTTGGGGGACGTCAACCGCTGAGGCAATCACCGACCACACCCTTTGTCCCATCGATTTTTTCTGACGACCTTTTTAAGGTCTTTCTGCCAAAAATTCCGACAAACAAAGTGAGTTCTTTTCTTTTACATCTGATGACTTTTTTGTTTAGTCTTGTTGTATTTGTAAACAAGACCTGTCACCTGTCAAAATTTCTGGGGGGAAATTGTTGCGCATATAATTTTTTGGGGAGGGAGAGAATATGACATGTGAACATGTAAACAACAGCTCGAGATTTTTTCGGGAAGGAATCTCATTCGTGGGGAACTTCTTCCCAGAGATGCCTAGAATAACCACTCCCTGAGGGACCATATAATATGTGTGTATATACACCGTGAGTAAAAAAAAACTAAGCCAAATTGTTTTTCATATATCTCTAATGCCTTATAACATATCACGCTAAAATTTTCCAAATATTTAGAGAATTGAACCAAGAATATAATTCCAAAATTTCATGAGATAAAGTTGAACGGATAAAAAGATATGAATATTTCAACTTAATATGACGAAATTTCAGTTTACAAGGAATTTTCTGTCAAATTCAATAAAATGTTTTCTTATATCTCTAATGCCTGATGATTAATCATTCTAAACTTTTCCAGATATGTAGAGAATTGAACTAACAATATGACTCCAACAGTATGGTTTGATTATTTATTTAAATAAGATGCTCAAAATGTCCTCCTCCTACTTGCACGCAAGCCTGGAGGACGCTGCAGGCGCCATTAGTCAATTATCCTCTGGTTCAGGCTATCCCACACATCCAACAAGCGTTGCTTCAGATCGTTTATATCATGGATTGTTGTCTGATAGACTCGGTCTTGCATCACGCTCCACACTTTATAGTCGACAGGATTCAAATCTGGGCTGTTCGGAGGCCATAATGTGGGAGAAACGAAGTCTGGCGTCTCTCTTGTCAGCATTTCGATGATTTCCTTGGCTTAGTGGTCTGGCGCTGTTCTGTTGAAAAGAATACAGCCTTTGGGGGCTAGATTTCTGATTACAGTTAGAAGATGTTGTGACTCCAGAACGTTGTGATAATAGGGTCCATTAATTTTTACTCTAGGATCACTGAAGACCACAATTGGAAACTATCAAGCGTCGAAACCGCAAAGAACGCCATAACAGACTTGCTGAAAACTGAAATTTCGGGAGATGAAGTTGCAAAATTCATATCTTTTAATCCGTTCAAATTTATGACATGATATTTTGGAATCCTATTCTTGGTTCGATTCTCTAAATATTTGGAAACTTTTAGTATGATTAATCATCAGGCATTAGAGATATAAGATCATCAATATGACTTACATTTTATTGAATCTAGCAGAAAATTGCTTGTAAACTGAAATTTCGTCATATTAAGTTGAAAGATTCGTATCTTTTTATCCGTTCAACTTTATCTCATGAAATTTTGGAATCATATTCTTGGTCCAATTCTCTAAATATTTAGAAAATTTTAGCGTGATATTTGATCAGGCATTAGAGATATATGAAAAACAATTTGGCTTAGTTTTTTTTACTCACGGTGTAGTTATATACATGCACATTATATATATGTGTGTATATATTATATAAGTTGTATATACATAATATTGCTGGCGTTAGTTAAACATCTACGACATCAAAATTATTTAGAAATGAGGTTATAACCGGTGGTGCTTGGGAGTATTGGTGTCTTTATGTCTGCCTTTATGTCTGTCTGTGTGTCTGTCTGTCTGTCTGTCTGTCTGTCTGTTTCTGTCTGTTCGTCTATCTTTGGTTTGCCCGTCTCCGGGGATGTCTCTACAGATCTCTCTCGGTATGCGTGCCTATATACATATACATATACATATACATATACATATACATATACATATACATATACTTATGCGCAAAAGAACACACGCATGCGTTGGTCTTATGTGCTTCTAATTTAATTATACGCTCCAAAACAGTCGGGCTATAAATAATCTGATCCCGCTTTCCCTCATTTCCGGCCTCATTTCCCCCCATTTTCGCTCACACACACACACACACACACACACACACACACACACACACACACACACACACACATGTCGACGTCTTTAACCAAGCATGCCTAAAAATAGTCCATCTGTTTGGAGGCAAAACTTATCCGAGACAACGCGGTAGACAGGCGCCTTTGAGGTTAACTATGAAACTGTCGACTGCTCACCCGCTTAATTACCGAATAATAATAATATATTGCATCATTGCACCTAAGCCAGCGTCTGGCTAATGCCATACGTATACAAACCACATTTTGTACCTAAAAACAGCGTTTGGCTAATGCTATACGTATACAAACCACATTTCCTCTTTTGCGTCAAGGACTATTTTTTAGCTGTTCGACGCCTCTTTAAATTGGCGAGACGGTGATGCCGTGTCATCTGGCGTTCTTGGGTGGTAGCTGGGTGGGAGGGGGCGCATGTGCCCCACAGCAAGAGCAAAGCGCCTGTGGAATTGGGAGCTAAATAAATTGGGTGGTAGGCCTATGTATGCACTCGTCTGCTGTGGCCACATTTAGCTTCACTTAGTATAACTCAATTACGAATTAATGCCATAAGTTATTATAGGCCTACGGAAATATGAAGATTGCGGGTAGCCTTCACAAGCAGTGCTTTTGAAAGGTTCTCGCCAAGGAGCTATTTTAATACCAAATACAACTGCGTGATGCATAGCCTACACACACAGGCTACGTAGATAGGTATACACACATGAATCGTGCATTCGTGCACGTATATACCATACATCATACACGCAAACATAAATATGCACACGTAAGAATAGAATAGGATTTTCAGGAATCTATATGGCGCCGGGGGCGATTCTCAAATCCGATCGCGTTTATGTAGTTATATATATATATAATATATAATATATATAGAGTAAGAGACAGAGACACATATACAGAGACAGACAGAGAAAGAGCGAGAGAGAGAGAGAGAGATAGCCGATAGCAACAGTATTTCTGATAGAGGTAGGCCTATAAGTGCTTAGCTACACCAAAGAACTTATCGGTTGCATGATAGGCTAACACGAGTACACATAACTTCGATCTTGCTAAATTGTTAACCTGGTATTTCGAACCCTGGAGAGCAAATACTTCGCTGCGGGCAATCTTTTAACAGCCTGGCATTTCTAACCTTGAAGTGAGTAAGTGAGTGAGATGACCGCAGGAGAGCAGCCACTTAGGCTAGCGCAACTGCCGATTCGGCCGCGATATAACTTGTATACACACACCTAGTTTAGTTATCTAATCCTGGAATTTCTAACCTGGAGTTCTAACCTGGAATAGAACGACCTTGAACGACGTTGTAGTGATGAGTGCAATATATATATATATATATATATATATATATATATCCTGTATATATATATCCTGCATACATGTACACCTTAAGACCGTGATGCAGTCACATTTTCAACTATACCGCTAAACTGGGAGTTGATGTAAATTCATGTCACTTCTATACTTACCGGACCATTTCTCGTCATTTAAAGTCCGTATACGCTACTTAAAGCTATTCATTGGATGGTATCAACCGCACAGGTTCGGCACCTAACAGACTGTCAACTAATCCACTTGGATAGCTTGAAACTGAAGAAAAGCAAGTTTTGAAGCTAAACTGTACAGTTCTCAGTTTTCATTTCTCAATGCGCAATTCTGAACGGCGCTGCCCGAGTCGTCGCCAACCTACAAAAATTCTCGCATATAGGGGAAGACGGGGTAATTTCGGCCATGGGGTAAATTCGGCCAGGGTGATTTCAAGGAAACCAGTGGGCATTGGAAGATTTTAATGCTGCCATCTAGCGTATAATATCATATTAAGTATGTTTATTGAGATAGTTTTGCTTTTATGTGAGTATAATTTGCTAAAAGCCAAAAAAATGAGTTCGAGCATAACCCACTTATCCATACTGTCGCAGTAAAAGCTAAGAATTCAAGGTAATCTTGTTCAAATGTTAATTATTTGCTTTTTATTCAGCAAATCAAGATATTTTTGACCAATTTGGTTAGCCAAATTCATGATACAAAAATGCGGTCCATGCTTGTTAAAATTGTTTTGGAGGGTGGGTGGGTCGGGGTAAATTCGGCCATGTGGACGAATTTACCCCAAAGATGTTAGGAATGGTACATACTGCCAATTTTAATACAATAACTTTCTATTTTGTACCAATATACCCAGTTTTAATTTAAAATATAACTATAACGCATCACTTCATACTCTATATTGTGTTTTCAAAAATTTTGAAAAAATAAATTTTTTGAAAAATTATTATTTTTATTAAATTCTTTAAATAAGAAAAAATCACAAACATACAACCAGGTATTCCCTAAATATCTCTGATGTGTAATTTCCGACTTAATGCTGATTTCGGTGCGAACCGCCACATATGCCTCATCTGGTTTGTTGTGAGGATCAAATTAATCGTGTTGGCCGAATTCACCCCGTATACTGGGGTAAAATCGGTCAAAAATTCACTTTACAAAAACATTTTTTGCCACAACTGTTTTCCTCTCTCCCAAAAAATAACCTTACAGTATAATGTCCCTATCTTGCTTTATTCAGTTATGATTTTATTTAATTTTATCAGTCAACCCGTTTCAATTTATAACAAAAATTAGAAAAATGGCCGAAATTACCCCGGCTTCCCCTACATGTATATCGACCTATATCCGTGACACGTGCGCTGGTTCCCTGTCGTGGACAGAATCACATTCGAGATCATCACCTACAGGCCGAACATCAATGCTTGATCTGAGTAGGCTACATTATGAAGCTCTGTGTTCCCGTCTCCAACCGATCAGGTCGTCGATCCTGGCGCTCTGCGAATCGTGGGGACTTGATATTATAGTCCCGCGTTCTCAGCTCCTCGTAGGCTACATCGATGCGGACCCACCTCATTTATTGGACCTGCATGCCGGAATAGTCTTCCATTAATAATTAACTCCGCCACTGGTTGCACTCTGCCAGTGCCAGTCCCAAGTCTGGATAAAGGAGGAGGGCGTCGCTAATGGTCTTTGTTACCACACAGTGACGTTAAACTGCAAATACCACCACCATTAATAATTCGCGAAGCTACGCTGCATGTATGCCTCATGAAACATTCTCATAGTCGCTTAAGTTGCACTTGTAGGCTATGTAGCTATAAGTTAATCGCCTTCATGAGGTTAATGTAAAGCGCTATATAAATGTTCACATATACACATACATTCAGTATCCGCTCCTCCGCCATCATCCCCCAACCATCAACGTTTGCTCTCCTATATATGTTTCATCAAACGGATCCCAGGATTCTGATATGTGTACAAAATGCAAGTGAATGATGATACTTACCAAACAGCCGGGGTCATGCTGACTTGCATGCATGGCTTTATAAATATGGCACAATGTTTATAATGCTATTCTCTCCGACGCCGCGGCTTTTGCAACATGTGTGCCGCCGATAAACTTATCGAAGATTTATGCAGTAACTTCTTGAACGCATACAGTGCGGCCTTTGCTTTTATGTGCGGATCTCTGCAAAGTCGGCGAAGACATCATAGCATTTGATTTGGCCGATATGTTCAAGAGCACCAGATGGTCAACCGTTTGATAATATTATAGACTTCTGTACCAATAACACAGTCTTATTGCAATCGCCGTATATATTATATATATGTATATATTATGCACTTGACATGCAGAATATTCTTGTTATCTGGGATCTTGACTATATATACACGGTGCGCCATAAAAAAGACACCCCTGCGGTTTTTGCCAATTTCTTGGCCAAAGTAAGCATTTTTTAAATAAAGACAATTTATTTAGCCTACACATGATGGCCAGATTTCATAAAAATATTTCAAACTGAACAAAGTTATATCACTTTTAGTGAGACCACCCACTGTTGTTTTAATATTCAAAAACATAGCGCAGTATAAAAGTAAAAAATTTCTATTAAGAAACATCTCAAATAATTGGCAACAAGTAAACTTGATATTGCCGGATAATCCTTATTATTATTACTTAGAAAAGAAACTGTGTACCAGTGTAGCGGCACGTCGTTGTGGCATCATTTAACAAGATGACTATCAAGTTGGTAAATAAAGAACTTTTCAGATTAATATTTTTTTAAACAACAAAATCAAAATTTCTAGCAAATTAAAATGCCAAACATGTAAATGTCAGACAAAACGTATAAGCTTATTGAAACACTTCATGAGCAAGGTCTTGGAGATAAAGCTATACCGGTAGCCTAATCACCGCTCACTCTGAAAAACAGTGATTGCAGAGTGATTAAGAGCTAAATTGAGAGTTAAGAAATTTGCCGTTGATGAAGGGTCCAGAAGGGAGGTCGGCTTAATGACGATTGCTACGGTTTCATTGAGAAAAGCCAATGGCCCTAAATCTCTAGATTTGAAGTCGATGGATTGATAATCAATTATTGTGGAGAGCTATGCTGGAGAAATATCACAATCTGCAAAACCAAGAGCGATAAGAGAATCTATGGTTGCATTGGAGTTGATATGGGAAGATTTACCTCTGAAACAAGACCACCAGACCTTTACAAAGGCACCCATAATAAGTGAGGGCGCTGGCGGTGAATACATTGAACACAATTCGTGTAGCACTAAACAAATTAATTTGACAACAATTATTTGAGATAATAATGACTTAATAAAATCGTTTTTGTTCCTTTTTGCGGCATTGTGTTTTTGAATCGTCAAAAAACAGTGGATGGTCTCACTAAAAGTGATATAACTTTGTTCTGTTTCAAATATTTTGGTGAAATTTGGCCATCATTTGTAGATATGAATTCCCTTAAGCTTAATGTTGATTAGTTGATTTAAAAAATTCTTACTTATGGCCAAGATATATTGGCAAAGGCCCGAAGGTGGTCTTTTTATGGCTCACCCTGTACATACATATATGTTATACATTTATATATACATATATATGTGTGTGTGTATATGAGCCAAATATAACCCGGACACCTGCAATTTCTCTTGGATGATCTTCTGCAATCGAAACTGTCTGCGGGAATAACGAAATGCGGAGTAGGCTAATAAATCTAAGACCGGAAAGCAACCGCACATGTATTGAAACCAAGGATTCTTTCGTGATGCTTTTTTACGACTGTTCGGTCCCTAGTCCCTCCCTTCCCATCCTCCATGGTAAATTATTTCCAATCGCATACATTTTAAAACCAGTTTTAACTGCGCAGAAAAGTTTTTACAGCTGTACAAATTCATTTATGGGTGCATAGTATACACTTTGGTGTAGAACTGCAGACTAAAAATGCCATGCACTGATGCACCTTGAATCTGAGGCTAGTTTTTAAAACACACTAGGCCTACATCAAAACTCCGAATTTTTCATCGACAGACAACTATACTCTGACGAGATGCAGCGCTCGTGAATAAAGCAGTGCCCTGCATGCGCATAACTTTCAAGTATAGTGCTCTATGACCTATATACTCACAATGCAATCAGGTCAACTGTGTAAACAGGTGACAAATAATTTAGACTCAACAAATAATTTAGAAGTAAAAGTTTTGGGCATTACTGACCAGTGACCACTATTTTGAATGCATTGTATGTGGTATATATGGTAACTATAGCAACTATAGGCCTACTACTAAAAGTATAAATAGATGACTCAGTCAGCTGCATTTGACCTACTAGGCTACTTCGGTGTGATATCATCTATATATAATATATATATTTATATATAGAGAGAGATAGACACGCAGACAGACACACAGACAGACAGACACACACACAGACAGACAGACACAGACAGACAGAGAATTTCGTATCGTAAACACACTGCATTTATTTCTAAGAACTGTCAAGACATTCTTAACAATGCATTGCAAGATCAGCCAACACATTCTACCAGTTGGACTTACAGGGTTAAACCCATAGGGTCAAGCCCTGTACAATGGGTGGCGTGTACCAATGGGGGATTTGGGAGAACTATCCCCAACGTTGCCAGAACTCGAGGGGTCAACGTACGTTGGGACGTTTGGATACTGACTGGGGGGATTGTCGATTTCCAATAATCATAAGGGGAGGGTTTGATTCCAGATGGCCGGGATAGAAGCTTCTCTCTCTATCTCTCTATCTCTCTATCTCTCTATCTCTCTATCTCTATCTCTCTATCTCTCTATCTCTCTATATCTCTATCTCTCTATATCTCTATCTCTCTCTATCTCTCTATCTCTCTATCCATCCATCCATCCTATCATCTATCATCTATCATATATCATCTATCATCTATCATCTATCGTCTATCGTCTATCATCTATCTATCTATCATCTATCTATCTATCATCTATCTATCTATCTATCTATCTATCTATCTATCTATCTATCTATCTATCTATCTATCTATCTATCTATCTATCTATCTATCTATCTATCTATCCATCCATCCATCCATCCATCCATCCATCCATCCATCCATCCATCTATCCATCTATCTATCTATCTATCTATCTATCTATCTATCTATCTATCTATCTATCTATCCATCTATCTCTTTCCTCGTGTCCTCCCTTCTTCCCTCTCTCCATCCATCCCTCTCTCCCTCTCTCCCTCCCTCCCTAACTCCCTCCCTCCCATGTTGAGTCCAATCCTAATGGTCCAGTGGACATCATCTCTAGACAACCTTCTGACTTGACGCAGCGCTCGTGAACATAAACTTGTGCCCTGTGCATCACTTGCGATCGTATCGCTACTCTCGAAATCAGAAGTTTACGACTACGCTACGATTACGAGGCTCACAGTAATTATGTGCAAGCGCTACATAACGACGGTCCATTACCGTTCGTCATAACACTGTGCAGGTGCTAAGTTAATCTGCCGTCTGCTGCGCAGCCTGTTTGTCTGCTGGGCGCTTGGGAACACAAATGCATGTCGTCTGATATACTAGATAGATTACTATTATTATTATATTCGGCTTCTTAATATGTAAAGAAGGGCGAAGTCCACTGACGCCCATAATGGCCTGGGAGAGACGATCTATGACGGCAGCCAGGTTCGTCGTCGTCGTCGGCGGAGGTCACCACCGTCGCATGTAGGGCCTAGACCGCAGTCAGTCGTCAGAGATCACGTCCTCTTACACGGTCTGATAGTTTTACCGTTTTGCTGGCGAGTTTACATTCGAGGCACGCTTGATTTGTGGTCGCAAATACACACACCAGTGACACACCAGTGACACACCAGTGACACACCAGTGACGCCACGCACGCGCCTACGCACGCACATGTGTAACGCCAGTAAATTTCCTCAAACCCGACATTAACTGAATTCGATTTTTAAAAAGCATGCCTGTTTGAACATTATAATTTACATTAAACCTATTTAGTACAATCGTTTATACTTGCAAAAGTTTCCTTAATATTCGCAGTATACGTACTTAATATACTCACGTAAATACATGGAATGGTCTTCCCCTAATGCTCCGTTCTTTTTCTAGACCTCCTTCACTGTCATTCCTCTCTCATCTTAAGACAGTCTTACTTGATCGCGCTGGAGTTGGGAGCGCCTCTGAGTGTAGCCCTCTCCTGAAGATGCGCTAAACAAATTTATTGAATGAATGAATGAACGAATGAACGAACGAACGAACCAACGAGTGAGTGAATGAATAAATAAATGAATGAATGAATGAATGAATGAACGAGTGAATGAATGAATGAACGAAGGAATGAATGGATGAATGGATGAACGAACGAACGAACGAACGAATGGATGGATGAATGAATGAACGAATGGATGGATGGATGGTTGGATGGATGGATGGTTGGATGGATGGATGGTTGGATAGATGGTTGGATGGATGGATGGTTGGATGGATGGATAGTTGGATGGATGGATAGTTGGATGGATGGATGGATGGATGGTTGGATGGATGGTTGGATGGATGGTTGGATGGATGGATGGATGAATGAATGAATCAATGAATGAATGAATCAATCAATCAATCAATGAACGAACGAATGAATGAATGGATGAATGAATGAATGAATGAACGAACGAACGAATGGATGGATGAATGAATTAATTAATTAATCAATGAATGAATTGAGCAATGAGTGAATAGCCTATACCTGGAAATAACGGGATCGGTCTCCAAGTTCCAACATGTAAGTCGTCGAATTACTCAACTATAATTATCTTCCGACTTAGTGACTGGATTTAGTTTATCGCAAGCTATAAAATAAAGCTAGAGTCTATAGGTAACAATCTGACGCTGTGGTCTACAAGTAGGCTATACTACATAGCACACAGCGCAATATGCCGCTGATTACAGTAACTAAGGTTATTTCCGCGCTTCGTGCTTCACATAGAACTGAATGCTTCATGAGCTCTTATTATTATTATATACAGCTGCTTCTTTTTAAAGCTATTATATTGGCACTCACACGGGTCACGTGGGCTCTCTCTGTCTCTCTGTCGCTCTGCCTTTGTCTCTGTGTCTCTGTGTCTGTCTTTGTCTCTGCCTTCCCTCTCTCTTTCTCCTTCTCTCTCCTTACATATATACAGTATGTGTGTATGTGTGTGTGGGTGTATGTGCGTATTTGCATTTTCTAATTGGCATCTAGATATGTGTATGTATATATATATATATATAATATATATATATAATGCATAGGTCTACCTGCAGGCCTACATTTAAGGACTTTCGATTATACACTTGTATAGGTGCAGTGGGTTTGGAATTTTAGAAATGAAAGAAGCTGATGGCGATATGCGCCGATCTAATTTCTGCTATCAAGCATCGCCAATATATATATATTTATATATATATACATAATTATGCAAACAATATATATATAGTTATATATACATCTACAAACAATATATGTATATACATATAATCTTTTTACATACATTGACATAGAAACAGTTGCATAAAATGTTGCATTATCCTACAGCTGGGTAAGTAAATTATATGTATACGGTCTGAAACAGCGTAGTTTGCTCTTACGTGTGTGTGTGTGTGTGTGTGTGTGTGTGTGTGTATGTATGTACATATGCAAGTACAATTGTACATTCATTCATTCAGTACATATGTATGTATGTATGTATGTATGTATGTATGTATGTATGTATGTATGTATGTATGTATGTATGTATGTATGTATAATAATAATAATAATAACGACAATTTATATGGCGCCGTAACGCGGCCATACCGCTACAAGGGCGCCTATGTATGTATGTATGTATGTATGTATGTATGTATGCATGCATGCATGCATGCATGCATGCATGCATGCATGCATGCATGCATGCATGCATGTATGTATGTATGTATGTATGTATGCATGTATGTATGTATACATGTGAGTAGGTAGGTATGTATGTATGTATGTATGTATGTACATGTATGTATGTATGTACATGTATGCATGTATGTATGTATGTATGTACGTATGTATGTATGTATGTATGTATGCATGTATGTATGCATGTATGTATGCATGTATGCATGTACATATGTGCATGTACGCATATATATATATTCACATATGTAGGGTATATATGTCTTATATATGTGTGCATATTTATATATAGGCCTATGTCGTATTTGCGTGTGCAGATAGGTATGTATGTAGGTTTGTTTGCGTTGTACTATACATATATTTATTTAGGCCTATGTATTTATAATTGGCAATGCATTCTTATAAATGAGCAAATTGGAACATTTATCAGTGCTGGAATTTTTGGGTGTTAACCTCAGTCGGTCATTTAAGCCGCAGAGTCATTAAATAGGCGTAACAGATAGTAACTCCCACATAATATGCGGCTATCGACGTTTGACAAAGGAGGCTACACGTGCTGAAAAGATTAAGGAAGGCCTTCTGCCGTAATAAGCATATTTACCCTGCACGCTCACACCCTGTAGTCACACTGTCACACTCGGACGCATATACAGGCACATACAAACACACATAACACTCACTCACTCACACATACACAAACAAACCCACATACATACAAACACACACACTCACACACACACACTCATTCACACACACATGGACACTCATACATATACACACACACACTCACTCACGTGCACATACACATACACACGCGCGCGCACACATGCAGCGCTTTCTTTATATATAAACAATCGTGAAGCAGCGACATTGCATGCAAGAATTAAACATGAGGAATTTGTCTTCCATACTTCTCCTCTGCTACTTTTCGTTTAGCACATAGAATTATATCATATGTCTTCATGAGCTAAAGTTCCACATACAACAAGAAGTTATCAAAGTTATCATGGTAACTCAGACTTCTAAGCCTTCTAAGGCATGCGTCCATTGCTAGAACTATGTTCATCCAGGAATTCGACGACCCTTCTTAATTAACAGTATTTTTATGAAGCTCTATCGAATCACAATGGTTGTAGTTGATGAAACACAGCATCCGTTCATTACTTGAATATAGAACCATAAAGAAGTCATCATTTTGGCGTTAGCACCTGCACGCATGAGTATATATATATATATATAATATATATATACGTCCTAGTGTGACTATATATATATGCGTCCGAGTGTGACTATATATATATATATATAGAAAACAAAATTCCTTACATTCAATCAATCCATCAATCAACCAATCCATCAATCAACCAATCCATCAATCAACCAATCCATCAATCAACCAATCCATCAATCAACCAATCCATCAATCAACCAATCCATCAATCAACCAATCCATAATAATTATTTCTCTGGTAAAGATGAAAGCGATTCTCTTCCCGTTCAGTTGGTATCGAATTTCATCGATGGAATCCCAATCCAAATGCTGTGCATAATACGCACTTTTATGTGCAAATTAATCGGCGAAACGAATTCCACCGGAAATAACATGTGCGTTAATCCTTTGCTTTGTCAGCATGAAACCCACCTACGTATGGAAATTATAATCATTTCAAGGACTCTTGCGGAGGACGACGCCTGAATTTACAGACATTCAGCATCAGCTCCAAGCATAATTTTTTAGATTCCTGAGGGATCATAATGTTGGCTATACTTCGGGGCAAAAACATAACTAAAACAACATCAACAACGATAACAATAATAAAAAATATAAAAAATATAATTAAAAAATTAATAATAATAGCTATTATAGCACCAATATTGTGGAGGACGAGGCCTGAATTTCTAGACATTCAGCAACAGCTCCAAGCGTATTTTTTTAAATCTCGAGGGATCTAAGGTACCTCGGGTAAAAAATAATAATAGTAGAGCTGTTGTCCGATTAGAAATTTTAATCGCGATTAATCGCACGATTAAATTTTTTATCGAAATTAACGGCATTTTTACCGACTTTTTCACATTGCCTGACATAACTAATTACTTGCTAAGCTTATTATAAAACAGTTAATCTAAGCATAATAATGAATTCTTGATTAATAATGATTGTTATTGTTAACCCTCTTAATTTCAGAACAGCTATGTGTAACAGAAAAAATCGATTAAACATTAAACAGTAAGCAATAATATTCAAATCAGCCAGTGCTGCCGAAAAGTTTTCTGCTTTCCTTTTAGTTTCAGCTAGGTCTATCTTTACAGCGACATCAACTTCCATAAAGTGAAACTAAGGGTTCAACTAACACATAAAGTTTAAACAAGCACATATTCGATTATTAACTTAATGACTTATAGCCAATTGCCTAAGCACACAAGTTTGTTTACGTTGGCTGGTTCACGTGAGGCTCTTTTTTTAATTCACAACTATAGCCAGTTACAGAAAAGAGACGTTCACATGGGCACCTTGGTGGCCGGGGATCCTATATGTATGTCCTAGCTAACTTATCTAGGGCTGGGTATTTGTCCTCCTGTAACTTCCACCATTGCAATGGATCCAGATCTTTCTCAATTTGTCGAACAAGTCTGTATCGTTCAACAACTGATTTCGTAAGAGTCGGATGACAGTTCATGAACAGTTATTGTCATCCGACTCTGACGACGAGCATACTACACACAAATAGGTTATTTGTGAGGTGAGCACACGCTGTATGCCCGCGTTTACCGTCGATTACATCCCTGCTATATATAGTATACTAGCTGAATTACCCGCGTTTACCGTCGATTACATCCCTGCTATATATAGTATACTAGCTGAATTACCCGGCGTTGCCCGGGACATTTCGGATTTCTTTGTTCAGAGTCACGTCTGACCACGCTCCCACGCCCGGGAAATTTCGGTTTTCGTCCCCCGCCACGCCTGACACCGCTCCTATAGGCTACGCCGCCCTTCTCACCTCGCCTTCTTCCATAGGGCCCAACCCGGTCCAACCACTTTGAGTTCCCGGCGTTGCCCGTGAAATTTATGTTTTCGGTCCAACCCACCTGCTACCCGCCAATGTTTACGCTATAGGCCTAGTCAGCATTTTTGCGAAACCGCATGCCAAAAGATCTGCCCTCGGCGAAAATGAGGTTAAAAATCTATTGGTTCATTGAAAACCGATCGGCCAAAATTATTGCGTCTTAAATAGGCTTCTGATACATACGACACGCTATAGATATTAATTAACTGATAAAGCGCTATAGTTTTAAAATCGGCCATGACGTCATTAATGTACTGGTTTCAATCATCAATAATTATATCATCGATGGTCTGTTGATAATGATGGTTGTATGCAAATAAATGGCGTCGTATATTAAACACACGCGTTAGCACTGCGATATAAAATAAAAATTTTCAAGCTCGAGAAAAGGTAAGATTTTTGGATCGCGAATCCCGATAGTGTTTTTCGTGTGTGCTAAGAAGTTGTTTTGTAAATTATTTGAAAAAATCGGTCGCGTGGATGAGTAGATTTTTTATTAACCTCCCGTTGCAACTTGTATTTTATAGTTTTAGATTCTGCATTTATTAAGCGCCATTATTAAATGACAAAGATGCCGATGATCAATTGAACATGATGGACTTGCTCTCAAGGTCTCGCTGCACAATGATCGCCGACGCCGTCTCAGTTTACGGGTCTCGAAGCCGCACCCTCCGCCTATGTAAACAGGACGACCACTAAACCAACTGCTTTGTTAAGCGTTTTTATTGCATCAAGCATGCACCTATAACACTGAACTCCATCGATGCAGTACTCGGGTGGTATGCCAGACTAATGCCTCGATAAAGGAGGAGGGTTGCGTTAGTCATAAATGTCGTGACGCAGCAACTCGTAGGCTTAAATAATGCACTGCTTAAAAATGGTCATCGATTTGCATCAAATCCAGACGAAACTCTAAACATCCTGCATTGAGTATGCACGGACACGTGACACGTCTGATTGGCGCCTGTGTAGCAATTCATGCCTGAAAAATTAGAGAAATGTCCTGTACTTTGCTTGGTTTAATACATGTGGTGCAGCGTCGGTGTGGGGTGGGCAGAAATGCACCTGAGAGGTGGGTGATCCAACGCTTATAGATCGAAGTCGATTAGCTAATTGGTTAGACGAGTTGCTAGTTTTAATTCGAATCGATTTTGCTAATTATTCTAATATTATTCTCGCCTATCTGTCTTCAGGTCATTTTCCGGTATGCTAAACACAATATTTGTGAGGTGAGTAGGCTACACGTTGTGGGGCGCGGTGGTGCAGGGGGTATGTTCGTCGCCTTGCAGCCGAAGGGTTGTGGGTTCGAACCCACCTCAAGTCGCCGCGTATATAGGGACCATGGGCAAATCCTTCACTTGCAATTGCTCAGCGCTTCGGCGTGAAACTCCGATGCAGTGTCCGCGCTGTAGTCGGGAGCGCCTCTGAGTAGTAGCTTGAAGGGGCGCCATAACAAGTGCACATATGTACAAGCAAACAAACTTTGTATACTCGCGTATACCGTCAACTACAGTCTGGATATAAATACGTAAAGTTTGAAGAGTTATCTTTAAGTCGCCTTCGATGATCTTCACAAAAGCCTTACGAACACAGTCACTTACTGTAAGTCTGTAACAGTTGCCATTAGAAATATATTCTAAGATGTAGAAACCCATTTCATTGCAGATCAAGACTGATAATATTATAATATCGCATAATATATGGTTGAGATTCCCGTCTCCCTGCCTGCCACACGACCTTCCTAAACCCTCTCCAGGCTCTGCTTAATCGGCCAGCTGCTTCCACCTGACCTTCACACAGGACATTGACGGCTTGACGCCAACTCTTTCAAGAACATCGACTTCACAAAGAAAGCGAAGAAGATGACGACGACGAATGCTGGTTCTATGAGGCGCTGGGGAAAACCGGGTCTGTCTGCGACAGAGCAGGTTTTCTATTGTGACTCCGACATAATGACATGCAGGCAGTTAACTGCTTTGGTGGAGTACAATAATCTATGCAGTAGGAGCGCTATTATGCCTCGATAGAAAGGCTGTCAGTTCGAGTGTAGCCTACTGGCTTTCTACGAAGCAGCTCTTTGTGTGTGGAAGCGTTCTGTCGGTCAATCAGTCAATCAGACAATCACCCAAACAGTTAGTCAGTCCGTCAATCAGTCATCGAGTCAGTCAGTCAGTCCATCAGTCAGTCCATCAGCCAGTCAATTAGTCTGTCAATCGTAATCGTAATCGTAATCTCGAGACTTCTACAGCGCCCACAAAAGCCAAGTCGCGGGAACCAGCTTATTCACAGGCGCTCAATCAAAACAAAATCGATAGGCAGCGGGTCAAGTCCGGAGAGTCAGGCTGGCATGCAGATAGATGGACGACTAAGGTGGGTGATGTTTAGAATTGAAATCAAGCAGTCAATCAGTCAGCCAGTCAAAGAATCAGTAAGTCAATCAGTCAGTCACCCACACAGTTAGTCAGTTTGATGATCAACCAGCTAGTAAATCAATCAATCCGTCAAACAGTCATTTAGTTATTTTTTAAAATAAAAATTCTTAGAAATTTCCAAATCGTTGTCTGCACGTTCCATCATTCTCGAGGTCGTTCAAACAACCTATCCTTCTGACTTGATCTGTCTTGTCTTAATATATAGACAATCTCTCAGCCACAGACCAAAAAAACTCTAGACAACTAGACTGCAAATGGTTGCTTGAAGTCATCGCCGCAGTTCTCTGATAAATATTTAGCGAAACAAACTAAAGAAATAATTATCACTAATGAAATAAATAAGAAAATTTACACGCTACCGACACCTAGCGAACTCGTCTACAGAATAGGTGCTTGGACTGTTCACCACATAATCCACATTGCTGAGAAGATCAAGTGAAGAAAGAGATTTTAACAGGTCAACAATCGGCACTGTGAAAATGAAATCATGAACACTCCACGCTCATGATTGCCTCTCAGTGTTAACTATAAGACATGAGTCGTATTCGCTTCATCCTAAAATATTTTGAAACATTAAATGTTCGTACTAAATATAGAACTCAAACAATCAAGTTGCAATTGCAAATAAAACGACACCAAGTATACGGAAAAACGTATAGGCCTACTATTGCACCTTTCAGCGAATTGAAGCATATCTTACTTAAATTACTTTATGCATCCGGAAATTATTGCACCTTTATTTTACGGTCCTCACCACGAAATTCCATTATTTGTAAAATAGTAATTCGCAGTTGGGTAAATAAAATTATGTAATGCGGCCTAATGAAAGATTAAACAGAACTGATTTAGGCTTCTTGCGACCGGGAGTGCACGGAGGAAGGATGATATATAAATTCTAATTGAATAATGTATTATGTGACGTAAGAGAAACCGGTGTTGACTTATTTTCTCTTTGATGTCGTTAAGGTAATTGATCTTCCATGGTTAACGTTGATCGTTATTTGATTGGGCTTGTCGTTCGCACAAGGTTAGGAAATCTGAGTCTGGGGTGTGGCATATGTAGGCAAGAATCTGCTATAGTATTTGCTCGTGTATGTGTAAGTGTGTGGATCGGAACACTTATGTAGCGCTTTAAAGAAAAGAGACGCGTAGCCTATATAGGTTCGTTCACTTGTTCGTTCGTTCACTTGTTCGTTCGTTCACTTGTTCGTTCGTTCACTTGTTCGTTCGTTCACTTGTTCGTTCGTTCACTTGTTAAATCGTTCACTTGCTCGTTCGTTCACTTGTTAATTCGTTCA
>OX457044.1:44502330-44534830 GCA_949752735.1 Lumbricus terrestris | reverse complement strand
TTATTCATGTAATATCATATTAATATATTTGCCTCTTTCTGAGTCTTTCAGCAACTTCTCTACCTCCTCCTCGTCCACCTCTCCTGAGTCCTTTTCGATTATTTCTTTCTATCTCTTTTTCTTTCTCTGTCTTTCTCCCTTTCTTTCTCTCTTTCTTTCTCTCTTTCTCTTTCTCTCTCTCTCTCTCTCTCTCTCTCTCTCTCTCTCTCTCTCTCTCTCTCTCTCTCTCTCTCTCTCTGTCTGTGTCTCTCTGTCTCTCTGTCTCTCTCTCTGTCTATCTCCTTCTGTCTCTCTCTCTGTCTCTCTATGTCTCTATTTCTGTCTCTTTATTTCTTTTTCTATCTTTCTCTCGTCTCTATGGCAACCGAATAAAACCTTCTATTGAGGCTTGGAGTTTACAATTACTATCAACTTGAGCCGCTCATAAAATGTATGCATATAATTCCTGCAACAATTGGCACCGATACAAATTGTTGTCATTTTTTGCTTACGTTCTGTCCAACGAAGGAGACGGACAGAGACAGAGACAGATACAAAGACAGAGACAGAAACAGAAACAGAGATAGAGATAGAAACAGAGACATATATAGAGGCAGAGACAAGGACAGAGACAGAGAGACAAGAGCAGTAAGAGATGGAAAGAGCAAAAAGAAAAATGAAAGTCCGAAAGTAAAACACGTAGTCAAAAGTGCAGATAAGGACATAATTATGGAGAGAAGAATTAAAGATGGATGGATGGATGGATGGATGGTTGGATGGACGGACGGACGGACGGACGGATGGACTGATGGACAGATCGAAGCATTGCCGCAGGAAATGGACCAAAGGATGGATGCACTGAGGAAGGGAGGGAGGGAGGTAGGGAAGGGAAGCAGCCTGACATATATCGAATTGATTGACAGGTGGCTGGTGGTGGTTTGGCCTCGGTCCCGCTGCTGCTCGACGTCTCACGCTCGACATCTCAGCAGTATCGGTTCCTGGTCGGTTCCAGGCAGGTTCCATCGTCGGTTCCAGCTCGGTTCCATCCCCGGATGACAGAAGAGAATGATGGGAATGATCGAAACTTCTGGAATCTCCGTATAGGCCAAACGTGGCACGGGATGAACCGCGCTGTTTCGATGGGAAAATGTCATCACCAGCGCCATCACCATCGTAGTCGTCGTTGTCATCATCATCATCATTGTCGACGTCGTCGCCGTCATCATTATCATTATCGTAAACTTCGTCGTCATCATTATCATCATCATTATCATCATCATCATCATCATCATCATCATCATCATCATCATCATCATCATCATCATCATCATCATCATCATCATCATCATCCTCATCATCATCATCATCATCATCATCATCATCATCGTCGTCGTCGTCGTCGTCGTCGTCGTCATCGTCATCATTGTCATCATTGTCGTCATCGTCGCCGCCGCCACCGCCGCCGTCGTCGTCATCACCAGTAACATCATCAGTCGCGTAATTTTTTATTGCCACCATCACCTCATTGAATCAACATCGTTATATATATCATCAACGTCAGCACAGGCGACATTAATGTCGTCATCGTCATCAGATCGATCGTCATCGTAATCATTGTCCTTATTCAACAGATTATAAGCTTACAATTCACTGCTCCTACGTGCAATCATTCATGGCATGGGTTTATTGTTTAGACCTCGTATACGCAGTCGCAACAGTATGTGCTCAAGTCGTGACGTAGACAGTCGTAATTGCGCATGCGCTGTTGCTAAGCGACATGAATGTCTAAAGGGGTTCACGCGCACTTCAAAGTCGTCATTATCGTTTAACCACAGTGTATCGCAACTGCAGGGGTGGACGAACGTGTCTAGGAGGGAGGGAGGGAGGGAGGGAGGGAGGGAGGGAGGGAGGGAGGGAGGGAGGGAGGGAGGGAGGGAGGGAGGAATTCTCACCCTGGTGTGTTCTCCTTCAGGGCTGTTTTTAAGAAATTTTTAGAACTGCACAACCCCTTCTTTTCTTTCCCATCCTCCATGGTAAATTGCTTCCAATCGGAGAACAATAACCATTTTTTGCAAGTTTTAACTGTACAGAAATGCTTCTACAACTGCACAAATCCATTTAGAACTGCACATTTTGTGTACAACTGCACGTTAAAAAAAAGTCCTGTTCTCCTTGACCTTGCTCGCGTAAAAAGTTTATTTAATAAAAATAAAGATTTTTCTGTCAGAAGTCCTTCAACAGCAGAGAGCCGCCATGTTGTTAATTGGTTGACCTTGGAGATAATTAAGATAACAACGCCTTCACATATAGCACAAGACATCAGATGTAGGCTAGTTAAAAGGTTCTGAGTACGTTTGTAACCGTGAAGGGAAAGATGAAAGAAAACAACAAAGGAATGGAGAAAAGAGTGGAAAGGAGGAAGGAAAGAACAAAGGTATGGAAAAAAGGAAGAAGGAAAGGACACGAAACCGAAAAGAATGGCGGATATTATTTGGTCATTATGTAGGCTATACAAAGGCTAACAATAAAAAGCCAACAACGCATCCCTGTGAAATATGATTTATAATTTTCCTTTATTCAACAATTCGGATGACAGACCGCAACTGGCTACAGTGTACAATTATGCAGTCGAAACAATAATTCACAAGAACACAGATCACAGAAGACATAAATCTGAACTATACTAATAGAACAGACAACCTGCAATAATAGCAGCCAACAAAGTTTGTCAATCGTATATACTGGGAGTCGGGGACTTCAGGAATCAGGATTCGACCTCGAATCCTCTCGCTCTCCTTGCCAGCTATAGCGTGTTATCAAATGCGCCACCGGTCCGTGTAGCATTCGTGTTTGAATGGCGTACGTGTTAGCTTCAGAGGCGACAATTCCATATCCGTTAACTCGGTCGAATCCAAATGGATCATTTGATATAAGAATAATTTTGGTCCATTTTATATAATTTTTGGCCCACGTATATATTATGCATAAATGATAAATGCAAAAATCGTGTAAAACAGCAAGAACCTTTTAACAGCGTTAGAAATAGCCCCATTATTGCCCGAAACATTATAGTTTCTGCGAATGATTACAACGGTATATGATTGGCATGAATAGATTTGTTTGCTGCCAGTGGCGGCGCTAGGGGGCCTAGGGGGCTAAACCCCGCTAAAAAGGCCATCCTTTTTTCCCCATGTAAAAATAACATTTTTGGACGAATAACCCCCTTTAGCCCCTCAAAAATAATCGCAAAGACACGCACGAGGTTTGGCAGACAGCTTGGAGGTCACGGAAAAGGACCAGTTTTCCGAGATTTCGACCAAATGACTAAAAAAGGGCCATCAGAAATTTTGACGGGTGAAATGGAAATTTTTCTTGAGATTTAGGTCGATGACTAAAAAAAAGGCATCAGAAATTTTGGCGACTGAAAACGGAAAATGTTCGCCCCCCCAAACTGAAATCCTGGCGCCGCCACTGTCTGCTGCTTATACAATGACAACGTAGGCCTGGATGCCAAGTGTGCAGGGTGAATTTTATAAATATACATACATATAATATATGTAAATCTAAATAATTATATCCTCGTTATTTTTTTTGTCATGCATGTTTCATAAAATTATAGTCCTTCCATCATATTTCCTGCTGCTGACAGCCTGACACTGATGCAACGGACGGATAGACGGAGATTTTTATACCAGTACCGAATCTCAAAAACACTTAGCCCACGTCAGCGTTTAAATACGCGTGCACGTGCAAAGCTCGCCCGATTTTGGGAACGAGAGGAACTGACAGCGTCTTGACGAGTATAATTTGCAGCTGCTAAATATAGATTAGGCTACATGGAGCTGTGGTGAAATGAGCCATGAATAATAGTATATACATATAATATATACATATATATATATGATAATCATAATTTTCTCATAAAATCTCCACTTGCATGCATGCATGGCTGAAATATAGTTTATGGAACTTAAAACCAAAATCAGAATGATTGGGTCCATGAATCATAGGCCCATAAAAGTTCAATGAAATAATAATGTGTATATAATACCCAAAGCCTATTTTCGTACAAAACATTTTGGCGTGCTGCCTTTAGATAAAATATTTGAAACAGTATACAGCTAATAATTTATACGCTGGCTCAACAATAATTATTTGATTACTTTTCTTCGAATTGTAAGTTCAGACTTTCTTCCATTACAACAAGCATTCGTTCATTCGTAAAGGCAATGGCTTCCTACGATATTCAAGCTACTGTGTTTAGGCAATAATTATTATATCTGGGGAATTAGACTCAGTGGCGTCGCCAGGAATTTATGATGGGGGTGTAGGGTTTGGGGATATTATGGTCTGGCCGGATGCCCTTCCTGACACCAACCCAACAGCATTACAGTAAATAATAAGGGAATAAAGTAACAAAGAGAATAAAGCAAGAAAAACAACTGTTACTACAAAAATGTTTTGTTTTTTATTATTTAAGTGGATAAATAAATTTTTTAAAACTTTTTTCTAAGCCAATCGACCCTCCCTATCTACGCCACTGATTAGATCCAATAGCCAAATAACAAATTGTTTCGTTTCTTGCTTTTTGTTTTTTTTGTTGTTTTGTTGTTTTTAGTGTTTATTGTGTTTTTTTGTCTGTTAATTTTTTGTTTTTTTCCCAATAGACACATAACAAATTTTTTTGTTTCTTGTGCTAAGTTGCTAACTGACGAAATATATAATTATTCAGAGCAAGGCATATTGGCATACGCTGGTTCTTTGTAAGATGTTTATTTTTAAGCGTGCACATTAAAGGTCACGCATTATATGAAGAGAAATGCATGTAATTACACAGACAAGGATATTATTGAAATTATGGTATGGCACGTAGACCTTCACATTTAAATCTGTCATATGGCCTACATTGAAACAAACAGTATATTAATATTATTATCGAATTAATTCCCCATCCGAACATATGAACGCGTGTATGTATGTATGTGTGTATGTATGTGTGTATGTATGTATGTATGTATGTATGTATGCATGTATGTATGTATGTATGTATGTACATGTATGTATGTATGTATGTATGTATGTATGTATGTATGTATGTATGTATGTATGTATGTATGTATGTATGTATGTATGTATGTATGTATGTATGTATGCATGTATGTATGTATGCATGTATGTATGTATGTATGTATGAATGCATGTATCTATGTATGTGTATGCATGTATGTATGTATGTATGCATGTATGTATGTATGCATGCATGCATGCATGGATACATACATACATACATATGTACATATGTATGTATGTATGTATGCATGTATGTATGTATGTATGTATGCATGTATGTATGTATGTATGAATGCATGTATCTATGTATGTATGTGTGTATGCATGCATGTATGCATGTATGTATGTATGTATGTATGTATGTATGTATGTATGTATGTATGTATGTATGTATGTATGTATGTATGTATGTATGTATGTATGTATGTATGTTTGCATGTATGCATGTATGTATGTATGTATGTATGTATGTATGTATGTTTGCATGTATGCATGTATGTATGTATGCCTGCATATCTGTGTGCAAAGCGTCTCACTTTGTCTAACTCTGTTTGACTCTTTCTACCTCACTCCTCTCTTCCTCTCTCCCTTCCCCTCTCTCTCTCTCTCTCTGTCCCTCTCTCCCTCCCTCTCCCTCTATCCCCATGACTGTTTCTAGAAAAATCTTCATCAATATAGATATCAATATCTATGTCAGTAAAATCTGACCTCATCCCAAACACGTCTCAATCTGACCTCGACTTGTAGGTCATGAACTGACCGCAATGCATTCTTGGCTCTTCCTCCAAGGGAAGTCTTTCACTACCGACACACACCTCCTCTTCCTCATCCTCCCCTTCTCCTTCTCTTCATTCGTCTCCTATTTCCGTTTCAAGATAAATTTCTCTCCTCCTTCTTCTCCTCATCCTCCAACTCCCATACTTCTTCTTCCTCCTGCTCCCCTTCCTCCGCCGCCTTCACCTCCTTCTGTTCCTCCTCCTCCTCCTCCTCTTCATCATCCTCTTCTCCTCCTCCTCCTCTTCCTCCTCCTCCTCCTCCTCCTATCTCTTCCTCCTCTTCCTTTTCCTCCTATTTCTCATTTCCTCTTTCCCTCCTCTGCCACATCCTTCTCCTTCTTCTCTTCTTCTTTCTCCTCTTCTTCATCTTTCTCCTCTTTCTCTTTCTCTGCATCTCAATCCTCTTCCACCTTCTTCCTCTTCTCCTTTTTCTTTCTCCACCTCTTCCTCTTTTTCCTCTTTTTTCTATTCTTCCTTCTCGTCCTCTTCCACTTTCTTTTTTTCTTTCTCCACCTCTTCTTCCTGCTCTTATTCCTTCTCCATCCCATCGCAGCTGTCCAGCTCCTCTGATCGTTCTCCTTCCCCCCCATCAGCTTCCGATATCAAGGACATCTAGGGACCAGTGTGCGCTAAATGCTAATGGACAAATAAACGCCACAGAGACGGAGATGGAGAGATATGGAGTGAGACAGGTAGCAAGAGGGACAGAGGAAATCACGGTTGACGGAGAAGGGACCGATTGAAACAACTTGCGTGCATGCTCCAGTTATCCTTCCTAATTCGCCAAAATTACCCATAAAGACATAACGATGCAGTTCAAGGCATGCAGCCACAGTGTTACCACACTCACTCATGTTATATAAAGAGTCTCTAAGCTACGAATTTGTATACATATAAATATAGATATCTTACGCAGGTAATAAATACTGTACCTGTCGTACCCTTCATGCAATTTTTGGTGTGGGGGAGAGGAGTAACGTCTCACCGGTGCAATCTTAACGACCAAAAGACCCCATGCATGGCCGATATGACGATCTTCGGTTGGTGCTACGCCTCATTCCTCTGACCGGTGCATACCTACTGCCATCTACCCCTTTTTACACACCATGACACCACTCATATATATATATATATATATATATATATATATATATATATATATATATATATATATATATATATATAGATGAGGAAATCTTGAACATTAACGGACAAACTCATGTATTGCTTTAATCACCTTTCAGCGTATTTGTAGAGAGAGGTTACGTGTATAATATTTATGTGTATGTGTAGGCCGACATCATGCATATGTAGGCCTATATTTGAGTAGGGTACAGTGGTATGTGTGTATGTATGTTTATATGTATGTTTGCACATGTTTGAGCATGTGTGTGAGTAATATAGGTTTGCAGAGGCACATATGGATACTAATGATAATAATTATAACGTTTGAGCTGCACGTGACTTCGACCTGCATGCGCATGCGCGCTTGCAGTGAGACTTTATGGTTGCGATGGAAGCAAGGTAGAGGTCACTGGCAGGGTTCATCGGGTCGTTGAACCCTGCCAGTGAGGGTCATTAGTAGTTCGACTAATTGCCATTGATTATATAGCTGAAGAACAAATTAAACGTATACGCCTTCCATGGCTTATTGATTGCCAACAAGCGCCTGCTTTCTTTCCTCTCTGCAGATGTTCGTTCGTCCCTTCGCACTGTTGTTCCTTACAGAAAGGTCAGGGTCTATGACCGACATTGACCTACTATAGGCTACTATATTGACCCCTATGGTGAAATTAGGCACACGCGGCGTCGTGAGCCTAATGCAGGGCCAGTGTTATAGGAATGTAAACATATGAGTAAATAACTATGTTGTTCTATTGCTTGACTTATACTTATCTAGATCTATAGGATTGCACACATCGAACGCCTCTGAGTAGAGATCTTGAGGGGCGCTATATAAATTTGTGAATGATTGATTGATTGATTGATTGATTGATTGATTAGAGAGCTAACGTTTCTGTATACATGTAGATCTACGCCAGAACACTGAGACGAATAATTTTCTTTTAAATTTAATCTGCACATTTAGACGCTCATCGCAAGCTGTCCAGCTAATGAAAATCAGGCCAACAAAGAAAGAATTATAAAACATTTGTCACATAACATTCTTAATGCATGCATAATGGTCAGTGTAACATTGTAGGAATGATGTGAGAAAGTTAGATGGCATTGTAAGAAATGTTCCTGTGAAATGGTGGACACATAGTATGCATGAGAAACCGTTCAATCCAAGGTCGGTTGGTGTTCCGCGGTCTTAGAGAGAGGCGGAACGATGCAGGAACCTAATAGGAACCTAGTAACCTAGCAGAATCTTAGACAGAGAGGTTCCAGCTCAAATATGCAGGACTTGATGTCAGCCCAGGCGCAGCAGGTGTCTAACCACTTCCGGTAATCGTCTACAGTTGAACACAATCATTACGCACAAGCTTAACATACAGAGAACGCAGCGAATTTTGAGCAAAGCGCACTGACAGGCTCTATGTTAGGTGCATGCTTAGACACATGTACGTATATGCATATAATATGTGTGTGTAGTACATACATTCATACATACAGGTATATCTAATTTGTATTTACATGAACAGACACATACTTGTGTACTGACATATATACATATTGCGCGCGCACAGGCCCACATACACGTATCCAATCGGAGATATGAATATTATGCATACAAGCATGTGAACATAATTATGTACAGACACATACACACACTGCATACGCACACACTACCACACACACACACACACACACACACACACACACACACACACACACACACACACACACACACACACACACACCCACACACACACACACAAACACGCACACACACACGCACACACACACTCTCATACTCTCATGAATACTTGCATACATAAATAATTACACACATATGTAATTTTATATGCATACATACATACGTGCTTAATGACATGCGTATATATGATATCATATATATACATATACATATATATATATATATATATATATATATATACAATAACAGCATTCTCAAATTAGCCGACTATATATATATATACAATAACAGCATTCTCAAATTAGCCGACATAAACGCATAGGACAAAGTCGACAGAACGAAAAATATGATAATATATTACAGTCGACATATTTTATAATTAGATCGGCAACCTTTGACCCCAAGTTCAGACCCGGTTCATTTCGTCTATGCTCTGCACTTGACTGCCTCGTGCCATTGAACTCAAGGTCAGCACACATAGGTCACTGGGTGCAAGGACACATAGGCCAGTGGGTGCAAGTGTGGGGCATATCGTGAGGACGATCTAGTTCAGCCATTGCACTTAGCCGGCGTATACCCAGGGGTATATACCAGGGCCCTGCAGAGGTAAATAAGTGCAACAGTTAGGCAATTGTAATGTTGGTCGTCTGAGTGCTGAGGGTTGTTCGAGGGGGTGAGTATACATGTACGTGCAACAATTGCGTAATCAAGTTCGATCGGATTCATTAATCAAAGTCTCAGACAATCCCATCGATGCTATCAAGGTCAGAGCAATAAACAATGCACTGGCACCAAATTCATCCTATTATAATTATCACGTGTCTTTTATGCAGTGAACGAACGAATGAATAAATCAATAAATTAAAGAAAGAACGAAAAAAGAAAGAAAGAAAGGAAGGAAGAAAGGAAGGAAGAAAGAAAGGAAGGAAGAAAGGAAGGAAGAATTATTGAATGAATTAGTAAACATTAATAGCAATCGTAATCGTAATCGTAATCTCCAAATTTCTAAAGCGCTACTCGAAAGCCAAGCGCGGAGCAACAGCTTATTCACGAGCGCTGCGTTGAGTCAAAAGGGTTGTCCGCTTGAGTAGTCCGTGGTGGTGCGGTTCATAAAGCAATGACGATGTCGTCGATGATGATAACGACGATGGTGATGTTAATAATAATTACAATGCAAATAATTTTTAATAATAATAAGAATAATTGTTATTACGAACAAAGGGTGTTGCATACATAGACTCGCGGGACGCGAATTGGTAGATCATACAGTGATACAAGTACGAAGCCTTCACTTCTCTGTTAAACTTGCCTGTAAAACTCATACAGATTTTAGAATCTATTTTTACCCCAACCAATCAACTTACGCTGTCTCACCAAAGTCACCATCCCTTTCTTAAAGTGTCAACAACTCAACATGTGCGGAAGGTAAAACGATTTTGGACGAATTGCAATATAAAACGTTTCTGTTGGCTATTAGGCTAGACCTTCTCACAAAATGACCTCATGTATGGACGAACGCTTTGCACAGGTAATTATAGCTAACTTTCGCGTTCTTTATTATTAAATTTTCACCATCGGAGACCTTGGTGTGTTCGAGTAGGATAAGGTTTGGGTTAGGGTTATGGTTAGGGTTAGGGTCGGTTAGGGTTAGGCTTAGGGTTAGGATTAGGGTTAGGCTTAGGGTTAGGCTTAGGGTTAGGGTTAGGATTAGGGTTAGGATTAGGGTTAGGCTTAGGGTTAGGGTTAGGATTAGGGTTAGGGTTAGGATTAGGGTTAGGCTTAGGGTTAGGGTTAGGATTAGGGTTAGGGTTAGGGTTAGGATTAGGGTTAGGGTTAGGATTAGTGTCGCCATTAGATACTTAACAGTCATACAGAATTTTCCGCTCTCCACTACTTTTGCCAAAGTATACGCGTTATCAGCTTGCGAACTTACTTACTCTGACCTTTCTTTGCTCTGCAACGCGCCAGTATAATTGGGTCAGATGTCATTGGTTCACCTAATAATAGATCTCAATGAGTTTACTGTAAGACAGGGCTTCGACTCGTATCACTGTATGATCTACAAATTCGCAGACGGGACATGGGCTATTAATTAATCTGTCCGCAAGGCCGTCCGTCCATCCATCCGGTCTTTCATCCGTTTGTCTGTCCTTCTGTACGTCCGTTCGTCCTTTCGTCCGTACGTCTGTCCTACCTATCTATATCTTCTATCTGTGCGTCCTATCGTCCGTCTGTCCTACCTTCCGTCTCTCCGTTTGTTCTTTCGTTCGTTCGTCCGTCTGTCTGTCCTTCTTTCCTTCCATCCTTCCCTCCGTCCGTCCGTTCGTCCGTTCGACCGTCCGTTCGTCCGTCCGTCTGTCTGTCCTTCCTTCCACCCTTCCGTCCATCCGTCCGACCGTCCATCTGTCTGTGCGTCACTTCGACTGACCTGTGCAGAAGAACTGATGGAAGTCTTGACTGGTCTTCCAGAAGTTGAGTTGGAGGAACCCAGGTTCCCACGACCCCTTGACCTTCTGCGCTCCCAGACAGGCGACGACAGCTGGAGAGACGGAGTCGGGAGACAGCTTCTCCAGCTGACCGATCGTTTCCTGCGACCATTTCTCGAACGTTTCGCAATCGAAGACCCGCATGTCCACCAGCTGAACGAAGTTGAAATCATCCGCTTCACACGCAAAACAAAACACAACACGTCGTTACACAAATGCTGCCGATAATTAATCCAAAGGTTGGATAGTCCAAAGGTTGGATAGTCCAAAGGTTGGATATTCCAAGGTTGGATAGTGCAAGGTTGGATATTCCAAGATTGAGTATTCCAAGATAGGATACAGTTCAAAGTTGGGACATTCAAAGATGGGATAGTCCAAAGGTTCGATAATCCAAGGTTGGGTAATGGATATTTCAAGGTGGGATATTCCAAGGTTTGGTAGTCCAAAGGTTGGATAGTCCAAAGGTTGAATATGCCAAGGTTGGATAGTCCAAAGGTTGGATAGTGCAAGGTTGGATAGTCCAAGATGGGATATTCCAAGGTTGGAAATTCCAAGGTAGGATAATCCAATGGTAGAATATTCCAAGGTGAGATAGTCCAAAGGTTGGATAGTGCATGGTGGGATAATCCAAAGGTTGGATAGTGCAAGGTTAGATATTCCAATGTTGGATATTCCAAGGTTAGATAATCCAATGGTGGAATATTCCAAGATAGGATAGTCCAAAGGTTGGATAGTGCAAGATGTGTGTGTGTCTGTTTGTGCATGCGTTTGTGTGTGCGTGCGTGTGCGCATGTAGCCTATGTGCGTATATGAGTGTGAGTGTGTGTTTTTTCGGGCTCAATGAGGGTATGCATGTACGTCGTATATATACGCCTATACAACGCATATTGGCTTATTAATAATATTAATAATCTTTTCTTTAATTGAGCGCCTGCAAGACGCACTGCGCTTTACATTTACAAGTTATGCAGTAATCTTAATTAAACTTAACTACTAACTGAACAGACAGCTTTGCAATTACAACGGCGCTAATAGCAGCCTACAAAGCATATCCGCCCAACGGGGGCTCGAACCTGCTACCTCTCGCACTCTTGGCCAGCGTGTTAACCATTACTCTACCATTACTCTATTGACAAGTGTGCAGCCCAAAACCATGCTGAAGTATAATTATAGGACCTGCTTTCAAACTAATGGCAGTTTTTGGTAGCAATTTTAATTCACGGTCCGTGGCTGACGGCTGACGGGGGTCAGATATTTCACGGAATAATATCTGAAGCTCAAGTTATAGTATACGGTTACGCAATGAAACAGCGTATAAGACTTTACTTAGATTATATAGCGGCATTACAATTGAATGAGGTCAAAGCTTATATTAGGATCATGAAGATCATCCATTCCTCTGAATAATTATAAAATCACTATTTTAAGACTGCGCTTCATAAATTTCTGATTCCTCCGAACCAGACTCAGACTTCCACTGGACATCGATCTCTGGACAACTTCACTTGTACGACGCAGCGCTCGTGAATAGACTAGTGCCCTTCGCTTAGCATTAGAGCAGCGTTTTAGAAATTCAAGGTTGTAACGATTAGGACAGTTCATCCTCGCTTTCTATCATCAATCAGACGATGATAGTTTATCGCATATTCGCTATTATGCAATAGTATGTATACAGTATGCAAGATGCCAGTTTGCATGTGTAGCATGTACGCTCGCAGCCAGTGTGAGAATTGTGGAAAAATAACTGGGGGGGTTGGACCATTATCCACTTGGAATTGGGGTGTAAAAAACATACTTTAACATGGGGCTCTAAGAAAGACTGGGGGGTCGAAACCCCCAACCCCCCCCGGCAATTCTCACCCTGCTCGCAGCTAAATACAACGTTGTTTATTTGAAGAAACTATAAACGAGTTTTGGGCCAATATTTTTGATCTAAAATATGAAGGAAGAAGCCTAGTTCACAGCTCAAGGCCGATCAACAAACATACGAAAGTACAAGGGAACCAGCGTGTCTATATATATATATATATATATATATATATATATATATATATATATATACTGCCGCAAGTTACGACATGTTATGACGGATATAATCGCTGATTTATACGTCTATAAGGGTTATATGTTTCCGCTTCTGGCCTAAATGTTGAGGTTGACTTTTGAAGACGACCAACGATGTAAGGTTGTAGTACATCCTTGACTAATTTCAGATACTCCAGTACTCGAGGCGAATGCGGATCTCTTTGATCGTATAAGCGACTGCTGTTGCTCAAGCCTGAAGTGCCTTGCATATCAGATCTAGCGGCTCAGAACCCCGCTTCTACGTAGTCGAGCCCCATCAGGACGACTAAACAGGCGCCGCAATATGCACTTGCACTTAAACATGCAAAAGACGGCTCGTCTAATTATGATATGTTGCGGCGAATTGTATGGCTACAGAAAGCAGTCATTCACGTGGCCTGCAGTGAGACACTTCCGTTATCTGCCGCCTCCGCAGCACAAGTGTCTAGCTTATGACTGGAGCGCTTTCGTTTTATTTTTTATTTTTTTAAGGGTCAGCTGCCTTCTGGCATCGATATATAGTTTATACATTGTGTCTGCTATTTGGAGAGTACCATACCTACATGTACGCATATGACGAACATATAGCTGTACTCTCTTAAGGCACAACTATTTGCATCTCTTACACAAACATGTTCAGTGCGGTTTTCAGAGTGCCAACGGGCTATATAAATATGCATGTGTAATTGTGTGTATATATATATATATATATATATAATCAGGCATAATAATGCAGGCGCTGTACGGCCTCAGATATATAATATATAATATTTATATATAGGCGTGTGCAATGGAGGCTCCTAAAAATTGAAGTTCTGGAAAGCATCTCTCCTATACGACAACTTCTGCTTCATTGCTTATAAGTTCTTATAAGTCGATTCCATTACGACGTGAGTTGTTTACGCAATTTTTTAGCGCCTATCCAATAACGAAACATCAATTATAGACAGTGATGAAAACATGTGTGAAGACGCTATATAAATTTATGTGATTGATTGATCGATCGATTGATTGATTGATCGATCGATCGATCTGATTGATTGATTGATTGATTTACCCCATGGTCCCTATGATTATTTATACAGTATAGGCTACGCGTTATATACATGCAATGAGACTCGCAAGAATCGAACCCCACTACTACGTACTATACCCTGCACGCAGGCGGTTCCTCGCGGATGGTAGAGGCATCTCACTCTCAAATGAGCATACCGTATATACAGGGTGGGTCAAAAATGACCCCCCAAGGTTTTTTGCAAATATCTTGACCAAAAGTAGGAATTTCGAAATGAAATTTTACAGGCTTATAGACAATTCATATTTACGCATCATGGCCATGGCATGTCATCAAACTATTTCAAACAGAATAAAAGCTATCACTTTTAGTGAGACCTGTCTGTGTCCGTCTGTCTGTCTTTGTCTCTGTCTGTTTGTCTGTCTGTCTCTCTTTGTTTGTCTCTTTCTGTCTGTCTCTCTCTGTCTCTTTCCTTGTTTCTCACTGTCTCTGTCTCTCTGTCTCTCTCTTTGTCTGTCTGTCTGTCTGTCTCTCTCTCTCTCTCTTGCCTTCGCTACTTGCAAGATACGTTGGATCGTTTACACGCAGAACGCAGCTACCATATAGGTCTAATAGTCCATCAAGTGCGGTGCATGGTACAGCCGCCGTCAGTGTATACATTACTTTCAGCGTATACATATAGGGATATATAACATAATATTAATTACACATAATTATACTTGTCCTTTGCATTGCTTAAATGGCGATTTGAAGGAAGGGAAATAAATATATCAGGAAAACTTTCCACTATAGGTATGATCATACCTAATCTTATATTATAAGTCCGAAAGTTTGTCCTTCCATATGTCTGTATGGATGTATTTTGATTCTTCGTAACAGAAAAGGATCGGAAATGAAACAGTGTCGGTTTAAAAAAAATTGCAATTGATTCTTACCCAAATTATAAGGTCAACGAAACTATTTTCAGCTTTTAATTCAATTTAAAACCAGAGTTATTAGCGTTTTAGTTCAATTTTACCACCCATATGGCCGCATTGCGGCATTAGTAAAGAGTCGACAGTCCGCATGACGTCATACTCGCCCAATAATAATTTCCGTTTATCAACAATCCGAATCGAAACCGGTTACAGTGTACAATTAATTATACTAACAGAACAGACAGCCTGCAATAATTGTATTATATGCCACACTCAGCACACACACCCGGGTCATGTTTGGCTTTTTGGGGAAGCGGGGGTGGGATGGAGGGGTGGCGAAAACCCGAAATTTTGCGGTCAACGCTGGGTACCCCAGAGGAGTAGTGTTGAAAACCCTAAATTTCCCGGGCAACGCCGGGTAACACATCTATAGTAGTTATATATAACATAAGTGCTACTTCAAGTCACCATATTAATAATTATCTACATAAGAGAAATCCTTGATTCTTATAACGATTCATGGATGTACACAGTGTAGGCAAGACTCAAGAGTAGCGTATAGTGATTATAGTTGACATAATTATATAGCTTCTATAACGGCAGTATTATAATGATATTAGGCTATACGATAGTTAATGTCCATGATTGGAATAAATTATTTGTAGCATTATCCATAGCATATTTGGGATATCTTCGTCATATAATGTATACAAATATAGGATGTCCATAGATATTTCTGCATGATCTATAAATAGAACATCGTTGAGATAATTATAATGTTCCATACGCATGCAGCAACAATAATAGTTATTGTTTAGATATTCTCGACATTATGTGTTTGAGATACAGACGTATATAGTAGCCAACACACAATGGAAATTGTTTGGAGGTTTTACATTCTATTGACCTATCTATAGGACATTTGTAACATATTCGGGTTATCTGTGACAGCGCATATAGACTTACAGTGAACATATTTCAGATAAGTTTGACATTGGACTCACACACACGCACGCGCGCGGCCACAGACACATACACCCACCTACACACACGCATATATGCGCATATATATTATATATATACGTATGCATATAGGCCTAATATATATGTGTGTATAAGAGAGAGATATATATAGCTCATATGTCTAAGTTTGACATTGGTCTCGGATACAACACACACAACACATGCGCGCACACACATACACAGTTACACACACACCCACGTACACGCACACACACATATATATATATATATATATACTGAAAAGGAATTAGCTCAATGAAAGTGCAGAGAAAGCGAAACTAACGGACGAAGGATACAGAGCGATACATACAAGGTGACACAGAGGCAAAGACAGATGGGCGTAGAAACTGCCCGGTTGTAGAATATATAGAAGATGAAATGATGATGTTCTGGAAAGGTGTATGCGCAAAAAAATGCCTCTGCGGAATGAGTTACATGTATAATAATGGAGTCAAACGACGCAGAGAAGGAATGTCGATATGATGTCGATATGGAAAGACAGACAAGTACAAAGCCATGCACAAAAATAACGACGGATCGCCCATCGCACAGAAACATAACTATAAGAGAGAGAGAGAGAGAGAGAGAGAGAGAGAGAGAGAGAGAGAGAGAGAGAGAGAGAGAGAGAGAGAGAGAGAGAGAGACAGAGACAGAGACAGAGACAGAGACAGAGACAGAGAGAGAGAATAGAGAGAGAAGAGAGAGGCAGAGAGAGGCAGAGAGAGACACTCGAGAGACAGAGAGAGACGCAGAGACAGAGAGACAGAGAGAGGCAGAGAGAGAGACACAGAGAGACAGAGAGAGACGCAGAGACAGAGAGAGACAGATAAAGAGAAAGAGACCGAGAGAGACACAGAGAGACAGATAGAGAGACGTATAGACAGAGAGAGAGACAGATAGAGAGAAAGAGACTGAGAGAGACACAGAGAGACAGTGAGAGACGTAGAGACAGAGAGACAGATAGAGAGAAAGAGACCGAGAGAGACAGGCATGCAGACAGAAAGCGATAGTGGAGAAAGAGAGAGAGAGACAAGCAGCGACATGGAGAGATGTACAATGCCGAAGCACATACATACACACAAAGACACATTCGCACATATTTACCAGACCACCACCCCATCCCCTCCACACACACACACACCCACACCCACACCCACACCCACACCCACACCCACACACACACACACACACACACACACACACACACACACACACACACACACACACACACAGAAAGACACAAAAGGCAAAGGTGGGCGCACGCACGCGCGCACGCATCTAAAGACAAGCGCTTTTGTCGCGTCCCCGCCTAATTATAGTGTAATTATGGACTTTTCAGCTCAACTAAACATCGCTTTCAAGTTCAGTGTAGACTATAAAATATAAAGGCTAAAATATCATTACTATCATCATCGTCGTCGTCATCATCATCATCGTCATCATCATCGTCGTCGCCGACATCATAACCATCATCACTATAACTTGATTTTTTACTTGATTTGTAAAGCACAAGAAAATGAACTAAGTGCACCGCAATATACATGTACATGATAGTCTGTGTATAATTATTGTATTGTTATTATCGACAATGACCTATTGTAGAAACCGGGAGAGAGAGAGAGTGAGAAAGTGAGGGAGGGTCAGAGCAAGAGAGGAGAGAGAGAGAGAGAGAGAGAGAGAGAGAGAGAGAGAGAGAGAGAGAGAGAGAGAGAGAGAGAGAGAAAGTGAAAGAGAAAAAAGACAGACAGAGGCAGACAGACAGAGTGACAGGCAGACAGACAGGCAGACAGAGACAGAGACAGACAGAGGCAGACAGACGAAGACAGACAGACAGACAGGCAGACAGAGACCTGATCGAGATCACGTTGACGGCGAAATAGAAAAAATCCGACGAATCTGTCGAAGCAGAGGCATAGTGGATGTCGAGTGTTTATAAATACACCGAAGATAACTTTCATACGTGTCTGCGAGGGCGCTATTCAGAAGATGCCGCACTTCTTTCGTGCGCCCTGCAGGCATTCTTAGAACAGCTGCTGTAGCATCCTATGTCAGCACCGGATGAAGCAGCAGGATGATGATGAGGATGAGGAGGAGGGGGATGAACAGTCGATGAATTCTTTTGACAACTCATCAAGTGCACACATCGTTGGGCGTGGGATGGATATTTGATAAAGAGATGGACAGCTATAGCGGCGAATATCACGCTGCATACAGGGCCGGATTTAGGTTGGTGGGGGCCCTGAGGCAAACACTAAGCCAAACAGTATGGAATACTTTTTTATAATTAACTATTAACTAATAACTAATGTACTGTAGTCTGTAGGTAAGTTACATCTTTAACTGTACTACAGACAGACTCACTTGAAGTCACTTCACTCACAGAGTCACAGTCACAGTAATGACAGTAATCACAGTATGATCAACTTATTGACACTTTTCTTGCTTTGCTATTAGCGAACTCTTTAATGATGTCACGAAAGTCAATGCTTCGCCAGACATCGCTTTCAATGCTCATCAGTGACAGCCAATTCAACTTCTTATTTATTATAACTGACTTACGGATTTCAGGATAACAATCATAACATCATAATTATTAATTTATTATATTTCTTGTCTGTTTTGAAATTTATCTTATTTTACAATTTCAACGTGACAATGTCTGCCGTTTTGCCGGAAATCAACATCAGACTCAGTTTATAATATATTTTTATAGCGCTTACATTTTTATATCGCGACGCTGACAATAAGTTACAAGTAATATGACTAATATCTACTATTTTTAGTTTTGTAGGTCTATTTACAATATTTATTATATTCATTTATTTCTATTTTAGGTCTATTTACAATATTTATTACATTCATTTATTTCTATTTATCTATTTTTTTGTGTTTGGTGGAATTGGTGGGGGCCCTGAGGCAGCTGCCTCATTTGCCCCATAGTAAATCCGGCCCTGGCTGCATAGCAACTAATATATGGGGGAAAGGCGCAGGGGCATGGGTGATTGAATGCATGTAGCTTTAGAGAAAGGTCTCAACTCAACACTATTGGTCGAATATCATCTAGAGATACTCAATTTAATGTTCTCAAAGTGGTGTAAATGGTCACATTTTACTAATTGATTATAGCTATTTCCGAAATATATTATTATTATTATTTCGGAAATTCTATAATTATATAGCGCCTATTCAAGGTCGGCTACTCAGAAGCGCTCCCGGCCCAGCAACGGCCAAGTCGGCCATGATTCAGTGAGGCTGGTCACCAGTGCTGCCCTTTGGAACGGGTGTCATGACTGTCAAGGTTTGTGGGGGCCAGATGCTCGACGCTACAACTTGTCTGGTCATTATATGCATATTGGTGTCGTTTTCTCGTCTCAAACTTGACTGTCTTAGCTTATGCATGAGCCACGGTCATTGGTCTCGACTATGCTTATTTTCCATAGAATTGAGTAGCCTTATAAGTGAGATCCTTCACCACCGTTGCCCGGTTCATAATGTCCCACGCCAATAATAATTATTGGGCCTTTATGTAGACGGATATGTTATTTAATTTCCTGCACATGTGTATAGTGAACGATGCTAATCCGAAATTCAAAATCTCTTAAAGGCCCGATATAACCTATGCCGCGATCTACAAAACCGACAACATCGCGCTATATATATATATATATATATATATATATATATATATAGTCTAATACATTTAAGGCAGGGCTGTTTTAAGGAATTTTTTAAACTGCACAACCCCTTCTTTCCTTTCCCAACCTCCATGGTAAATTATTTCCAATCGCAGGACAATGGCCTTTGTTGCCAGTTTTAACTGTACAGAAGTGCTTCTACAACTGCACATTTTGTGTGCAACTGCACGTTAAAAAGTCCTGATTTAAGGAGATGGTCACATCGTAGGCCTATACATATGACGATAGTCTCAGAAGTAGCAACCAATTCGACAATACAATTTTTCACGAGTTCACGTAACAACAGGATTCGAACTCAGGGTCTAAGAGATAAATATCCGACTCCTTATCCACCCAGTTACCGTTCGTTAACAAAACTTCTACCTGTTTTTCTCCGAATTCTCGAAACTGAACATTTGCTGCGATAATTCTTATTGTACGAATTGCTCAGAAAGATAGACATATACGCGAATGCAGTTTTCAACAACTCATGATCATAATTTATGTGAGTTTGCATTTTACAATGATCCGCATAAAAAAGCAAAACGAGAGCGATTCAAAACGAGAAAGATTCTTGTCTGTCGGGGAGGGGACGAATTATATATTATGCGTGGGTGACTGCATGCGTGGGCGCACACGCCTTTCTAAGATTTGCCCGAGGCTTAAGCTGTTAAACGTCGCAGTAATCAGGCACAAATTCTGCACCTAACTTTTTATACTTTAGCACAAGACATTGTAACATTGATCCAGAAAACAGTGTGTTTTCAATATTCATGCAATCCTTCTGTCAGCAATTAATGTGGCTGGCGAAATACAGTAAAACTGTAAAACAGTGCCGTTCTCTGATATCGTTTTTGTGTAGGCATGCATGCTCTAAAGCTTGTATTTGTAATTAGTAGGTCTATTATAGACTGCACCAGAAGTTCGAACAACTTACGTACAGAAGTTTAAAAATATATACATGTATAAATATGAATATCATCCCAAAGTTACAAGTTACAATGTTATGTTTAATGAATGTCTTGAAACACTGGGCGAGTGATAACGCGTGGGGTTCCGAGAGCAAATGAGTGCCTTGAGATCTGAGAAAGGTTATACGTCAACGTCACAATATGGAAAAGGTTGAGAACCAGTGGATAACAGACACGTGCCATGCACGCAAAATTAAGTCCGAAATTCTGCTGCGTTTAACCCGGTTTCTGGACTTCATATAGAGCAAAGTGCAATTCTGATCTGTTGCCCAACAGAGTCCTATGTTATAAGAGTTATAAGGTGGGTTTAAGTGTGCCAGCTATTTATCGCGTTATAGTTTCCCTTGGTGTGATGGATAAATAAATTCTGTACTGGCTATGTCGTGCTGGCTTTTTAACTATACCTGGAACGGGTGGATACTTGACAGATCTTCTTTCTTCTTCTTCCTCCTCCTCTTCCTCCTCCTCCTCCTCCTCCTATTTCTCCTCCTTCTATTCCTCCTCCTCCTCCTATTCCTCCTTCTCCTGCTCCGGCTCGTCCTACTGCGTCTCCTTCCCTTCTCATATTTTACTGCATGTGGCCACAGTGTAATAATAAATAAATAATAAAAAGTAATGATAGTGAACAATAATCAAGAAGCAGTTTTATTTGGCAACCATCAAATCAAGAATCAAAAGAAACAAAAGTTTTGCAAATAATAATAATAATAATAATAATAATAATAATAATAATAATAATAATAATAATAATAATAATAATAATAATAATAGCCTAGTAACAATAATCTTTTTAAAAGCAATTTAGCCTATACGCAAGTAGCCTACCCGATCAAATCATTGAAAATGGGCATGGGCGAGGCCGCTATACAGGGTGGGCCAATATAAATGCAACAACTTTGACGCCTTATAACTTGAACAATTTTTATCTGAGCGTCTTGTCCAATATATCAGATTGAACATAATTATCTATTGTATCATTCTACAAAATATCTAAGAGATACCATTACGGCGTTTTGAGATAATGCTATTAATATTTGCCAATGATATTCTTTATGACAGACAATATGGTTTTAGAAAAAATCACTCCACTAGTATGGCAATTCTTGATGTTACTGACCAAATTAGCATGGCAATTGATGAAGGGAAATATACCATAGGTGTCTTCTTAGATTTATCCAAAGCTTTTGACACCATTAATCATAAGATTTTAATTGATAAATTGTATCGTTATGGCATAAGAGGTATTGCTCTAACATGGATTATGAGTTATCTAAGTAACCGATATCAACAGGTTGTGATTGACAATGCCATATCAGAAATGTGCCCTCTAACTTGTGGAGTTCCCCAGGGCTCTGTTCTTGGCCCTTTGTTGTTTCTGTTGTATATAAATGATATTTGGGAGTGTTCTAATATTATGTTACTAATTTTGTTTGCTGATGACACGTCAGCTTTTATTTCTGGGGATAATCTTGAAGCATTGTCAAATGTTATAAACAATGAATTAATTATTTTATCAAAGTGGTTTAAGGCTAATAAATTATCTGTAAACATAAAGAAAACAAATTACATTGTGTTTTGTGGTATAAGGAAAAAGGCACCTCTTAAAACTCTTGAGATTAAAATGGATGACATAAACTTAGATAATGTTCCGTCTGCTAAATTCTTGGGAGTAATAATTGATAAAAATCTTAGATGGGCGGATCATATACGCGTTGTAGAAAATAAAATTGCCAAATCTATAGGGATACTTTATAAGTTGAATAAAATACTTAAAAAATCAGTATTATTACTTTTATACTCCAGTTTAATTTTACCATATTTGCAGTACTGCACACTGGTGTGGACTGGAGGCTACGTATCTAAGTTGAAAAAAGTGTCGATTTTACAGAAACGAGCATTAAGGGGTATCAGTGGTGTTGATAGACTACACAGATCTTCTGTCTTATTTAAGCAGTATGGATTACTAAAGCTTTCTGATATTTATCACATGCAATTGGTTGTTTTCATGTATCGTCATCGTCATGGAATGCTTCCTAAGCGATTTAATGCCTGCTTTAGCACCAAGGAACAACTGCATCAGTGTGAAACTCGCTCAAGGACCGATTATCAGTCTTTTGTCTGTAGGTCAAATACCCGTCTACATTCATCATTGGTATATGGCCCGAAGCTTTGGAACTCGTTACCTCCTAAATTTAAGTCTATTGACTCGCTAGCTACATTTACTAAAAGCTATAAACAGTTCTTGTTATCCTGCTACTAATTAAGTTTTTGTTTTATTTTTATTGTTTTGTTCTGTTTTCTTTTCTTTTTCCTGTTTCGCCAATTATATAATAAATAGGAATATGATAAATATGAATGATGTCTTCAGTAGGAATATGACACAAGTTATAGTATTAAATACTTGTCATTGACGGTTAAAAATTATGTATATTCTTTACATTAATGTAAGGTGGACTCGTTAAGCTCACTTGAGCTTTTTTCCCCTTCCAGACAGAATGTGGGATAAATTGAATAATTTTCTTTTTTGCAATGATGTGTAATATTATGTATTGTGTGAAATAAATGAACTTGAACTTGAACTTGATATTTGAAGTCCCATTTTCTTACCGTAAAACTGCAAGAAAAAAGTCTGAAAGACTGAAACTGAATAATATGTCAAAAAGCTAATTTTGCATACACACGGTCGTTCTGAGTGTTTGTTGGCGCCTGAACCGTGAAGATCTTCTCGTCTGTGAACCATGTTCTGTCGATCTTTTCATCTGTCGTTCGCTTCTTGAGTCATTTGTTGGCTTTAAGCGTCGTGTGGCTGCGCCTGCTCGGCTTCTGAAGGGCAGGAAGCACTTTTCACCAAGTGTGATGGTGTTGTTGGCTGTTTCAAAGCTTGTAAAGACGGTGCCATTCTTTATTACTCCAAAGGCTAAGGTGAACAGTGCTTATTACTGCGATGAAGTACTCGCAAGAGGACTGCTACGTGATATTCGCCAACTATCTGGAGTTGATGGTTACATCTTTCAGCAAGATGGAGCGCCGGCGCATCGTTCACGTCATAGACGGTTGCCTATCTGAACGCTAACGCGCCAGAGTTAATTGAACCTGATAACTGGCGACTGAGCAGTCCGGATTTAAACCAGATTGATTATTCGATCTGGGGTTGTCTTCAGCAACTGGTCTATCGTGAACCGACACCGGCGACACGTGACGTTGAACGTTTGAAAGAAGTGATTCTTTGCTGCTGGGCTGAAATAACCCATTCCAAGCACTGGTGGACTCAGCCATCTATCAGTGGTCGTCTCGTGTTGATGCATTCATTAAAGCACGTGGTGGACATATTGAGTATTTTGTTAGACTAATTGTAAATCCACTGAAGATATTAATTGTTAGTAATTGTTAGTACTAAGTGATTGTTTAGAATTGACATATTCAGTTTCAGACTTTTTTCTTGCAGTTTTATGGCAGAAAATGGCATATCGAATATTAATGGATAATTATGTTCAATCTGATATATTGGACAAGACGCTCATTGTTCAATTTATAAGGCGTCAAAGTTGTTGCATTTATATTGGCCCACCCTGTATAAAATCTGAGTATATTTACACTTAATTTTTTAATCTTTGTAATAATTTACATCTGGTTGCATTGGGGACTCGGAAGGGTCTTACAACTCTGAAAGGTGGACCCTGTGCGGTGATACCATGAAGATGGTAGTCATTAGGTTACGGTGGTGTGGTCCTGACATAAGTAGGCTATAATGCAACTTTAAAAGAAACGAGCAAACACCTTAACCTCACGCAATAGCACAGCTTCGCATTCGATTAGGATAGCCTATACCAGACTTTTGTACCATCTAAATTCGTTATATTGGTCTAACTACTAGGCTGGTACAAAAGTCATTATATTGTCGGAGGCCTACTGAAAGGGTAGTAACCTAGGAAGTCTGAAAAATAGGCTATCTAACAGGTATTGCCATCAATTTGATTCTAAGTGAGGAATGTGAGGTTATTTCATTGATTATTAATTTATTCTCTCAATAATAGGAAACAATGATTGGCAACGATGTGCAGGGATAACCAGTTATTGTCAAGTATCAGGGATCGCAGTCTTAGATATATAGACAAAGATATATATTATTCTGATGGAAAGGGGAATGCGGTTCCATGTTTGAGTGCTGCAACATATTTAACAGACAAGCGTTACATGTTATTGTAACATGTTACTGCGTTAATTCATTCAGAGAATTTATCAAGCGCCTCTTCAATATATATATATATATATATTATATATATATATATATATATATATATATATATACTCAGAGACGCTAAACTGCAGGTGGGCTCAAATATCGCAAGTGATTTCAGATGACGAGATGTGCCACTTAATTCAGATGACGTAATGGAATTCGTCTAGATTCTGGAAACATGGGTATAAAATAATTACAAACAGACGAAAGCTGTCAAATGACCTGCAGCTGGAACCAGATTGGAAACAGATCTTCTGAATCTATAACGTGATTAGGCTTGAGGGCCTATACTTCATGTGTGTACAAAAATGCATGAAGAGCGTGGAAGTCAAGGACTTGAGCATAAGGCAGTTCTTATTTTACTGCGTCGTACATTAAATTGCATCTTACTTTTTATAATTTTATGTGTGAAAAATACAGGATATTACGTAAGCCAACGATGGAAAGCTGCCAGCTGGGACGTTTTGAGGATATAAAAAGTGAACCTTAACAACTGGTAGATTGACAGAGGCGTGTAGGCTTACCATCAACGTATTATGCGCTCTGAAACTTAACCTAGCTGATGGAAATGTGTTTTTTCTCACTACGCAAAAATATCAATAAGCAGCTTCTTATTATTTAGCCATATAGTTATTTTAAGGTTTTATAATTATGGGCGTTCTGGCTGAATACACCCAAAAAACTGATCCTACATGTAAGCCTACAAAGTTTGATAAATATAGTAGATTTTGGTGTGGCAAGAGATCGCAAGCTAACACTTTAAGAGAGGCCAAATGAAGCCTGTTTAGGACTACTCATCAACAGAAGTCTGTTACATTCTTTAGTCATTCGATCATTGTATGCTACAGAGAAACAAAAGCCATGCATAGATAGGATCGGAGTGATGCACGCCCTAATCAAACCTTTGAGCAATTCGTTCTCTCAGCTCCTACCCGCCGTGGCTACCCGCTGGCTCTTGGTGATAAATGGCATGAGACAAGCACATACTTATAGACGAACATTTAGACAAACGAAGAAGAGGACATTCCTTCACAGTCAGTTTCCTGTGACTGACGCACTGCTTGCCACTCCCATCCTTTCCGGAAATTTTATCCCGATGTGATATCTGCTCAATGCGTTAACAATCTTTTCAAGCTAAAGTTTACAAGGAACAGTTTCTACACAGCGGATCCGGATCTGTCGAACTATTGGCGTACGCCCCGGGGCGCCCACAAAAATTGTATAGGGTGGACCAAAATATAGTAAACCGGGACACCGTTGCACCCACACGATTTTATGTCGGCCAATAAGGTTCATAATTATGTGACTTACAGGATGGGGCCATTGACCCATCCGGTCACTATGTACACAGGGTGGGCCTAAAAAGACCCCCTAGGTTTTTTGACAATATCTTGACCAAAGGTAAGAATTTCGACATGAAATTTTACAGTCTTAAAGACAATTCATATTTACATTTTATGGCCAGATTTCATAAAAATATTTCAAACAGAACAAAAGTTATATCACTTTTAGTGAGGCCACCACCGTTTTTTGACTTTTTTGAATCATCAAAAACGTAGGGTGGCCTCACTAAAAGTGATATAACTTTTGTTCTGTTTGAAATATTTTTATGAAATCTGGCCATCATATGTAAATATGAATTGTCTATAAGACTGTAAAATTTCATTTCAAAATTCGTGCTTTTGGTCAAGATATTGGCAAAAAACCTAGGGGGGTCCTTTTTTTGGCCCACCCTGTATATGGGCAAGGGCTCAACTTTGTCCATGAAATGACGTGACCAATTTCCTTCTTGCTTCCCATTTATCCCTCCCTCTGCTTTTCTCCCCAGTCCCTCCTCCCAGCATCCTCTTCCTCTATTTACGAATTTCGTGTGTTCTATCATCTATATATACAGGGTGGGCCAGCATAAATGTCACGACTTTTAACGCGTATAACTTCGCCAATTTTTAACATTTATTTATACTTTATGCGTCAAATTAAAGGTATTTCACTCTAGTATATGCACTGAAAAAATGGAAATGGTATAAGTTTAAGTTTTAATTATATTCTCGGAACAGCGCAAGCTACCATATTTTGTTGTCATTGTTGACGTAATAGGGCGCAGTTTCCCCGGGATATTCACAAATCGCTTTTTGCTAACACGCGCATAAACACAATCATTTTGGGTGTTTGTAGGGTCCCTACCATGAATATATTCTAATCGCAAAACCGCGTCCTTTCAATTTTGCCAACAGCCGTGCACTGCCATGCGCTACTTCAGACGCTTGCACGCTGCCAGTCGTTTCTTTGCGTAAGAGCTGGAGAGTTCGTGGGACTTCTCGTCGACAAATTACTTTAACTTTAGGTCTATAATCTTTTCCAATACGCTATTCAGTGCTTCTAAGACGGCCTGTTTTGCGCTGAATTTGCATGCAGGGCCTGCCCTGGTCATTGTCTTGACTGCAAATGTACGCGGACACACGAGCAATGTTAGCGGATGTGAGCGCCGTGCGCTCCGATTCCCATGGTTTGCAAGTAGAAAGTCCTGTTTTATTAATTTTCCGTAGCAGATAATACAAGGTATTGTTTATTCCATCCTCTGTTAGAATATTCGTTAATCATTTCAAACGAATTAAATCCCTTACCAGTTCGTAAAATTAAGATCGAAACGCGATCATCGTCTGTCAACGGCGCCAGGTTGCGTCACAAATGACAGCAAAATATGGTAGCTAGCGCTGTTCCGGGCATATAATTAAAACCGAGACTAGTATCAGTTCGACCTTTTTAGAGATAATACTAGAGTGAAATACCTTTAATTTGATGCATCAAGTATAAATAAATGTTAAAAATTGGCGAAGTTATACGCGTGCAAAGTCGGGACATTTATGCTGGCCCACCCTGTATATGCGTTAATGTCAATCGCAGATGAGTGAGATGAGTGAGATGACAAAGATGAGAGTTCTGCAAGTGTGTGTGATTGTTTGCGTATGCGTGTGTGTGTGCGTGCGTGCGTGCGTGCGTGCGTGTGTATGCGTGTGTATGCGTGTGTATGTGTGTGTATGCGTGTGTGTGTGTATGCGTGTGTGTGTGTGCGTGTGTGTGTGTCTGTGTGTCTGTGGCGGTGTGTTGAAGACCGCGCTGCATTGGTGACCGTTGAACTCTGTAATTCTTAACAATGTTAGAGTCACTTACGGTTAGCATAATAATTAAGCTTATTCAACAACGCCACTTAGAGGAACCATCAGTTCAGAGGAAACTCAGTCGACGCATTGCGGCATTGTATTTTGTCGTGCTGAGAGCGTCCTATTTCTGTAGCAGGCGTTGCAAAGCACAATACATTACAATGCAAATGCAATACAATACAAGACAACACATAGCATAACATATTTATTCGGTGAACCAACAATACAATATGATGCAATACAATACCATACAATGCAATACTGTACTATACTACTAAATGCAATACTATACAATACAATACTATACAATGCAATACAATAGTAGGCCCTAAGTACAACAATGCGCTCAGCGTTGCATTGGCTCTGACGGCGATGTTGCAACAGGGTCCGCTTACTTTAGCCCCGGAACTCGGCCGATGAAGGTCTTCCTCTGGCGGCGGCAGATGTGGCAGGGAACAACGGGGCATTGAACTGGAAAGGACACGGAACGGAAGACGAATGAACGCAGAATGAACGAGTAGCAACAACACTTCGAGCGACTCCGAGCGAGCATGCATAGCGAATGTTACAACAGCGGCTGCTTGATGCAAATACGCGCATCGGGTATTTTGGGAAACACAAGGTTCCGCGGACTACATGAACTTGTCCTTGAAAACTAAGTGCATGCGGGTCAAGAACTTGGATTACACGTGGATTAGGTAGAATCTTTATGTCTTTCTAGGCCATCCATCTGCGCACTCGTTTGGCTATGTGTATTTTTCTGAGTTCTTCCTTTACCGATTCCCACTCGCTGTCTGTGTTCCTCTCTGCCCGTCTCTGTCTCTGTCCCTACTTTTCCCATGCTCACCTTTATACATAATATTATATCGAGTTATATTTCGGTTGTTCTAATCTGTTCTAAACGCACTAACTAGACCAAGGACCACAGACGTGTCTTTAGTCTTGCTGCATCTATATTATATTTTAGAGCTATAGATAGCTTAGCTTTCATTTAGCGCTCTTGAAATTGAGAGTCTATTATAGGATGACAGTCAGACGCAGGGTTGCCAGGTCGTCGCGAAAAGCGCGAATTGGGCGACTTTTGAAAGCGCTCGCGACTGAAAATTTCGTCCTCGCGCTTTTTGGGCGACTTTTGAATTGCCTCGCGGTCGCCACGGCGACTTTATTGACGACTTTTTTAGTCATCAGCGATTTCGGCGAGCGAAAAATGGGAGGGAGAAACTGGAAAATTCACGTAAAAATGGCATTTTTGCGAAGCAGACAAACAGCCAAAAAATTTCTGACGACATATTTTGAAAATAGAAAAGCTCGACGGTCTCGCGAATTTCGCGACTTTTTTTCGAAATCTCGCGACAAAGTTTTGCCAAAATCTGGCAACCCTGGTCAGACGGACTGACTTACGTGGTAGACATCGCATTGGGACAATGATAAGGTCGACTCCATCCAACCAGTCTGGCTGACGAATCTCCGGGACACTGTCCTTCCAGAGTTCCGCTTCCTTAAGGTTGCAGAACAGCAGAACGGCCACTCCCTTGTCATCTGGCCAGCCGCCCAAGATCGTCTGGATCTGTATATATATATATATATATATATTATAATATTATATATATTATATTATATATATATTATATAGTATATATATTATATATATTATATATAATTATACGGAGCAACAAAACACGTTCAACCGAGCACGTGGTTTACTAATCATTATTGAGTATATATATAGTACATGTGTATGTAGGCCCTGATTGCACTACATGTACCACATTGTACCTGTAGGGGAGAGCGGGGCATAACGGGATACTTAAGGCATTTCGAAGTTTACGTCATATAATTAATAAGAAATCAGGACTTTTTCGTACTCACATTGTGCAGGCATATATAACGTAGGCCTACAGCATCGACTAGAATAATCTACTTAAACATCACCCACAATGGAGATAATAATTTTTTACCAACATGTCCCAAAATCCCGTAATGCCCCACCACCTGGGGTAAATTGGGATTCCTATCCCATTATGCCCCATAACATGCAATATTCTATGATTTCCAAAAAGTGCCACATATTTCTTTTATTATTGCTCGTTTTGTAATCTAAGCAATAATTGAGACGTGCACATATGAGGGGGTAATTAGAACTCATGAAATATTACAATATAAGATATATGGGGGAAATTGCTTTAGCATCACAGCAAGAGGCAAAATGGGATATCTGTATCCCATTATGCTCCAATTTGCCACAAAATTGTAAATCCGCCATTTTGAAACAAAATACTGAACTTGAACAAATTTTCATATGGGAATATGTGACTTTATATTCATTCATTCATTCGGACATTTATATAGCGCTCCTTCAAGAAAAAACTACTCAGAGGCGCTCCCGAATATATAACCTTACTGTCCTTACACATGGATGGTATAACTTAAATTTTATATAGCTCCAGTGTTTCTAGACAATTTTTTGGATAATGGACGTACTAATCATTATTGAGTATATAGGCCAAAATTGTGCAATGTCATTCAGAATGGCAGTGAACACGGTTCCACGACAACTGGTCCAACTACAACTCGTCCACTGAAATAGAAGCCGGATTAATGAAAAAGCGCTTGAGAAACAAGTTGGAAGAGCGTGAAAATCAACTTTTCATCACAAAAATTGCAAGACGCATCGAAATCGTAAATACTTTTGTCCTTCACCTTCAAATATGCTTTACTTCAGATTGAATTTTTTTCGTATTTTTAAAGCAAGTAAGATGGACAATAATGAAGTTTCCCGTTATACCCCGATTTCCCATTATGCCCGGCTCTCCCCTATAGCGATAATTTCCAATCGCTCGTGAATAAACTCGTGCCTTCTGCTTGGTTTACGACCGGCGCATTAGAAGCTTGGAGTTTACAATTACGCATATGGATGGCCTAGAAAGACATAAAGATTCTACCTAATCCACGTGTAATCCAAGTTCTTGACCCGCAATTGAACTGACTTATTGGCCTGATCGACCGACTGATTGACTGCATGACCGACCTCGTAGCTGACCGACCAAATGACTGACTAAATGACCGACCAATTGACTGACTAAATGACCGACCAATTGACAGACTAAATGACCGACCAATTGACTGACTAAATGACTAACCAATTTGACTGACTAAATGACCAACCAATTGACTGGCTAAATGACCGACCAATTGACTGACTAAATGACCGACCAGTTGACTGACTAAATGACCAACCAAATGACTGGCTAAATGAACGACCAATTGACTGACTAAATGATCGACCAATTGAGTGCCTAAATGACTAACCAATTGACTGACTAAATGACTAACCAATTTAACTGACTAAATGACCGACCAATTTAACTGACTAAATGACTACCCAATTTAACTGACTAACTGGCTAAATGACCGATCGACTGGCTATAAATGACCGACCAATTGACTGGCTAAAGGACCGATTAATTGAGTGGCTAAATGACCGATCGACTGACTGACTAAATGACCAATCGACTGACCAATTGACTATACTGACCCTTCGACTGACCCCTGACGTCATTCCTGCGTAGGCTTTGTTGACGCTGTAGTTCTTCATCAGCGCATTGCGACAGGCGTCAACGCGATGCAGAGGAAAACGAATCAGGACGAAAACAAAGCCAGGCTACGAAGTACAAACAATGGAGAAGTCTTTTAACAAAGACTGTTGTTCTCATTCCGTCTTTGTTGACACGGTGGCAAAGGCTATGAACTTCTGCTGCAGGGCCAGAGGTCAGAATCCTTGTGCAAGTGAAAATAAAATAGGCAATCCTCTCCCTCGCCGTCTGGGGCCGTATGCATATGACCAGACATAGGCTAATCCAGTAGTAGACAATGTAATGCTAAGTCATTATACGTGTCATCGCGCTTAATAAAGAAAAATGAATAATGACATTATCAATTTTTCACACCAGTCGGACGACTATTTCCAGCGGCGTTGTAGGCCTACATGACATAGCTTAGGTACGGTAGCCTACATATATAGGCCTATACTTATGAATATATTATACAGGCCTATAATATTATATATTACAATAATTTTGAATTTACCATCATTGCTAATTTGCTATAATTACGTGGGCTTACCGGTACCAATTAATTTCGATACTAATACTCACTTTGGAGACTACCATTGCACGACTGAGATTCTTAAGTCTAAACTGTGCTTTATAGATGCAAAATCAATTCGACGTATACACACCATTTTTGGAACTACGGTTGTTTTATCCGCCATTGCTGGTTTATACCCCTGCATGATCTATCCAGC